>CAUIVZ010000009.1:10304982-10904982 GCA_961763995.1 Juglans cinerea
AGCTAAATGCCTCTAAAAATGTTTTTTTTTTACTTATAAAAAAAATTATTTCTAGAGGCATTCGTGCACATAAATAGATACTTAATGTTGCTGTCACTTAGTGAAAGCATTTCACACTTTTACGTAGCTTTACCGAGTTTGTATACCTATGTGAGAGCGATTTATAACTATGTAAGAGTGATTCATACAACCATTGAAGTTGTAATAACTTGATGTGAGCTGTTAATAATTGCATTATGACAGGAGTATCACGTAATTATTTCAGGTGACAAATGATATATTCACAAAAGAGGATGGTGAGTTCTTTTGGTAAAACATGGAGCACTTCCTGAGGAAAGGATACGTGCTGTGGAAACTGGGGGCTGCCCACACACTGCCATTCGTGAAGACATTGGCATTAATCTTGGCCCTCTTGAGGAGCTCTCTAATTTGTACAAAGCAGACATACTTCTTTGTGAATCAGGGGGAGGTACCTTTACGAAAATGATTGATGTGGTAGTAGTTCAATTTTATTTAATGCAGACTTACATTAAAGTTGGCATGTCACCGATCAAAAAAGATATTAAAGTTGGCATGTCACTGGCAATGATGGTCATATTTGTTTTTTATTGGCACCGGGAATCTGGGAATACAGTCATGAGTCATGACTAAGGGAAAATTCCTCCAATCCTTGGCAAAGAGCTTCCTGCAAGTGCACTTTGGATAATAAGGGAAAAATCCCTCAATCCAATGGCCCTAGAAACTGTTTGCACCATAGGGTTCAGACCTTAAACCTGGAGGGAGCATACCATCAAAACCAAGAGCCTTACCACTTGAGCCAACCCCTAGGGGTTATGATGGTCATATTGGAAACAAACTGAGAAAATTTAGGCCTCATTTGTTTTCACAACCATTCTCATCTCATCTCATCATTACAACTTTTTCAAATTCCCACACAAAATAAAATAAACAATTCAACTTTTTTAAATCCCAAAACAAAAATAATATTAAAAAAATATATTCTAACAATATTTTATTCAACTTTCAACTTTTATCTCAACTCATCTCATCTCATCTCATCTGCGAAAACAAACGAGCCTTATCATTATGTTTCTCTAAAATTCAGTTGGGGAAATGCTTTTAAATCAACCGGAAAGAGGGCGACAATGACATAGTTAGGCAGTTCTTTTTCATTCTTTTTTATTTCAGTGGGCTTTAGTACAAAAGCATGATGCTTTCATGATGTCTCTAAGAAAAAGAGGGTAGAAGTTATTGTCACTATTTATTTGGAAAGCTAAACTAATAGTTCAGGAACTTTTTTTAAGATAAAGTTTCTGTTACAAGATAAAATTGTAATGAAAATGCTTATATCAAATTGTGCATAAATAAACACCTTTTCTTATGTTACCATTTGTGGAATTGACTTTCAATGAGAGATAAGGTTGAATATTCACTTGATATTGTATTGGTGCCAGATAATTTAGCTGCCAACATCAGTAGAGAACTGGCTGACTACATCATCTATATAATAAATGTATCTGGTGGTGATAAAATACTTCGGAAAGTTATTTTAAATTTGTGGCTGCTGCTTTGGTTGTGGCACCCTTCTAACCTGTCAATTATCAATCTTTGGATCAGTTATAGAGGTAAAATACTCGGGGAGTAAACGAGTCAATTGTTTTGGATTGCAGGTAATAAACAAGACTGACCTTGCGCCTGCAGTTGGAGCTGATTTAACTGTCATGGAGCGGGATGCACTTCGAATGTGTGATGGAGGGACAATTGTGTTTGCTTAGGTCAGGTGGAGTATTTTTTTTAACATTTGGTACCATAAACAAAATATGAATTATAATTTTTCCAGTGGGAATTTCAAAATTATATAAATCCTATATATTTTGTTCGATATGAAGTTTGGTTTAGAAATAAAGCAGAAAACAAGAGGCTGACAAATGAACTAGAAAGATAATGCATCAAAGTGTATATAGATTGGCATCATTACATCCTGATTGTGCATCCTGCAACGCACAGTTATTTTGATGAGTTTTGTTGGTTTCTCTCTCCACCACCTCTTCCTCATAACATGGGGTTGGGGGCACAGCAATATGCGGTAAAGATATAATTGTCCTACCACGTGCTTTCATGGCATTAGAAGACACAAATTGATCCTCTAGAATGGAGTTTCTATAGATTAAGCCATTAGAATAGAGGCTGGTAGAACTTGAGTTGAAACAATGCCAAGAAACACTTCTTTATATTCTACACATGATGCTAAGCATACAAAGAATTTGGCTCATCTCAATCTTGACTAAGGAAAAACACAGGAAAGAAATTGAATAAATGCAACTCATGGGCAAAATGCTATGCAGAAGTTTGAAATGGTCTATATTCTTTTAACAGATGGGAAGGTCCTTATACTTTAATCCTAATTTGGGAGTAAAATGTCTGCCTACCTAGTTACATATTCTAGGTACGGAATATAGACTACGTCCTACCTTACTTTCTCAATTATCATCTTCTCTCAGGCAAGCGATTAGTTTGAATCTTTTTTGGGTCAGATATCTTGAAAAGTGCAAGAATAATATAAGTGACAAAATGATCATTCAATTTTGTTGTCCTTACTGGTGACAAAGTCAACATATGCCTCGTTCATGATGCATGTGATTTGAACATGCAGGTGAAGCATGGAGTTGGCATAGAGGAGATCGTGAACCACATTATACAGGGATGGGAAGCAGCGACTGGGAAGAAGTGTCGCTGACCCTTCTCTCTCTGGAAGTTAATGTTGTGTCTTATGTCGCTGTCATGTTGGGTAACTTTTCAAATGCCTGTGTGCCAGCACTTTCAATAATTTTAATTTCAATTATGTTCTACTAATATGATTATCTACGTAATAATATGATTTTAGTTCCTTTGGGAGTTAATTTCCACTGACCGCATGGCGTGGTGATGCTCTTTGATAATACACAAGTAAACTGATGTAGCAGGCACCCTAAAGACCCAAAGGGTTTTATGTTGGTCATAATATGATGCAAACTTGTTTGTTCAGGGAGAACCCAACCTCCTAATCAATTTGTTATATCTCACTGTTTTATTTAACAATCAAGAGACTAGGTTGTCAGAGAGAGAGAGAGAGATTACATCCTTCCATTTGATGCTAATGACAAGTTGCTTTAGTAAAATTTTTTAACTTATAATAATGTTCTCTTCTAGTAATTCTGTTAAGCAGCTTTGACTCTACACTATCTTGCTGAGAAGTATGTCCCGAATAAGCATTGTGTGTGTCGTATGACTAAGGCTCATCATCTTATTATTGTGATTGTGGTTTCCTCAGGGAAGTTCATGAAGAAGTAAATCGAGCAAGAGAGAAGACTTTAGCTCAAACTGCACAGACAAGAGCAAGCAGCAGCTCGTCGTCAGAAACTGAGACAGGCGTATTTGAGGAAACGACTAGAGAACCTGAAAGCCACATCCAATGCGGAACAGACATGATCAAGCAGGTGGCAGTTTCTTGGTCCTCAACATTCGTTTTGCAGTGAAAAACACAGTTATGATGGGATTCACTTCATCAAAACATTCAATGTACTACTATTATTTTTGTTTTCAGTTTTAGCATGTTCATGAGATGTATGAGAAATCCAAACTAGAAATAATCGAACGGAGTTTCAACAAAGATCTTCTCTACATGCTAGAAATAATCAAGTTGGTGTGTAAAATGTCAGGATAACTTTGGAGAACTATGAGCTAATTTTATGAGCCGTGCTCAAAAGAACCCAACACAGACAAAGCTCATCTTATTGCTTTGAAAAATTCTTCTCATCAGTCATTATTCATCACCTCACACCCGACACCCTATGAAAAATCTTTAAGTATGGGGTGTGAGAGTAAATAGTGAGTGATTAGTAGAATTTCTCGCTCGCTTTATTAACGATCCTCTTAACAACTGAGCCAAACCTGAAACAATCATACAATTACAGGCCATATCAACGGCTAAAAGACAAAACCTAAACCCGCAAAAACGAAAAAGAAGTATAGATATCCATGTTAAACGAAGCAAATTCCCTTTTCTCATTACAAAAGACACGTTTTAAATGTCTCTCTGTTAGAGCATATAACAACGTGAAAGACCATTATATATACATAAATAAAAACGTGCGATTATTGTCAGAAGTGGGATTTGAACCCACGCCCTCGTTAGAGGACCAGAACTTGAGTCTGGCGCCTTAGACCACTCGGCCATCCTGACTGATGACTCGTAGCTGAGAAAACTAATTTATATAGAAATTTATAAAATTGTTTCACTTAAAAATAAAAAAGATAATGGAAAACGACTCCGCTGGGGATCGAACCCAGAATCTCTGGTTCCGTAGACCAGCGCCTTATCCATTGGGCCACGGAGTCCTCATGATACTTCAAAACCATACAATATTATATACTTAGATTTTGGACTTCGCCTTAGCAGTGTATAATCTATAGATTTCAAATCATCTTCATGACAGAAAATTATTTGGTAGCGTAATTAAGATGTAAAAAAAATCGGTGAATCGATAAAATTGACCGGTGTTCTTGTTTTCTAATAATTAAAAACCGGTTAGAAATTGGTCTGGTTTTAATTTTGATATATAGTATACTTATTCGAACCGAACCAAACCGGTATATATATATAGATCATTTGAATTTTGATATAACACATCATTTATATGGCATAATTTGAAAACAATCTTCGGATATTATATCAGAGAAAAACTGATATCCTATTTTCCTTACCATTGCATGGGGTATTTGGAAATATAGAAATCTTAAGATATTTCTAAATTATGATTATGTTACTCAAGAGATTGTTGATGATTACCTAACGTACGTTGAAAGCTATAATTATGTTAAGAGTCAGCATTTGTTGGTGTGCAAAGAGTACCTTTTTTTCTTTTCTCGGCAAGTAAGCATTTATAGATAAAACTAACGGATACAAGACACAAATTCGGTGGGATGTAAGTCCCCTATAGTCTTCCCAAAGCCAACACACATTACAACACAAAAGTAAAAAAAATAAAGATTGACTCCCACCCAATTCTCACAAGGGGAGATCGCTTGGTGACGGTTTTTAAATAGTCTGATAAACAGGCTATTAAACTGCAGCTAGAAGCCAGAGTACAAAGGGGTGTGCTGCAACGTATTGGTCTGGACTGGCTGGAAGGAACCGTCACATCTACTTTTACTCGATCCTTGGTTAGGGAAAGCGGGAACATAGCGTAGCAACCAAAAACTGAGACGAATCGCCGGCACCACTAGCTGTGGAGGCGTTTGCAGTACATGAGCCACACCTAGAGAGGGTTGAAAGGACGAAACAGGAAGATTCGACGCCGCTAATCCTGACGGTGCCACATGTGGCGGCAGGAAGCTTCTACAGGCGCGACGGCGCGTGAAACTCGCACATGGCATAGACCGCGCATGAGGTTTACGCGCCACTCGAATGGACATATTTCTTCTGTCGTCTTGAAGATCGGCGCCTGGGGAGGCTGATGGCGGGGCGCGTGTCGGAGCTTGCTCGCCGAAAAACAGCAGATCGACTAGTTTCGGTGCAAACGGTGAAGAGCTAACATAAAAACCAGGAAAAAAAAACCTAAACAGAGACTGAGGCTAGCGAGGGAGGGAGGGAGGTGGGTGAAGCCAAAGCTTCACCCACCTCCCCCTAGCGAACAAATCAAACTCCTGGAAGCGGTAATTGGTTTAAGGATAAAAGAGAAAAAAAATGTTACTTTTCGGTATGTAAAGAGTACCTGCTCTCTTGGAAAGCTCCCCCATGGTATGTTTAAACTTAATTTTAATGGTGCCTTGTTAGCTAGCTGGTAGTGGTGTTATTTTGAGAGACCATGATTACCACGTTTGGTTAGCCAATATAGATGAATTGTTTTCATCTCATTTGTACTTTGGTGAACAGTGCAAGTTCCTAAACTCTACAGCTTGCTAGTTTATGTGGCACACATGCCACCATGCACGTATACGCGAGTTTCACAATGGCTTCTTTGTCCTTTGCAAGCTCTGGAGTATTGTATATTTTTACCTTTTTGAGTGAGTAAATGTGCCTTCGGGAGCTACTCGGCTGCTATATTGCCTGTAGTAACGTTAGAGACAATATTCAAATGTATCAGTTTTGTGCAAATCTTTTGTAGTTTTTCATGTAAAAAAGTGAACTTCTAAAAAAAAGATAAATTTTTTTTATACTTTTTCATTATTAGTCTATTTTTTATGGAAGACCTAAGCAACTTGTGTATTTAAGACTTTTATATATCATTATTCCCTTATATATATATACACTAGGAAACGGCCTCGGGTGCGTTAGCCTCGGGGTATACCTGACATAATGATTTAAGGAAAAGTCTCAACGCAGGCGTGAGGGGGGAGGCCCCGCAGACGGTATCCAACATGGAGTAAAACGCATAGTTTAAATTAAATGAAAATTGTGCGTTTTACTCCAAGACAACTGAAGAAATATCTCTTTGATTGTGAAAACAGTACATTTTGTTTTTTCATCTTCTCCATCCACGAAACCGCTCCCCTCCCCTCCCCTCCCCTCCCCCTCTCTGTTTTATGACTCTAAATTGAGTTTTATGGTTGTTGACTGAACCAAAAAAAAAAGAGAGCAAAGAATCATTTGTTTCACAGTTATGCTCGCTTATAATTTGATCTGATCTTCTAATCTTCAACCCAGTTAAAAACAAAAACCCATTTCTTCAAATCTTTAAAACAAAGCTAGAACCCAGAATAATATATAGCTTAGATCAGCTTGGAACAAATTCCGTGAGTCTTGTGTTGGTCCATAGAATGAATAATTGTTTGGTCAACCCTTGAGAGCCAGATTTATATAGAATTTGATGAAGAATAAGTAAAGCCTGGACCCGCACTAACCCATTACTCATCCCGTATATGTTTGCTTGATTCACAATTTCATAGGAAGAAATCAACTAGTATAGATTTCCCCACATTCTTCTCATCACAGATTTCACCTTTTCGTTTGACAAATTTCCCAACTCACACAGTCACAAACCCAAGCACAGATGAATAGAAGAAAAAAAAAACTTTGATTTTGGATCTTACCTGGTTCGACATGGGTAGCAGCCGACGGAAGTTCACGAAAGGGAGGGAGAGATAGAGATTTTGGAAGAGATTTGTTGAAAGAAGTGCAGAGATGCAAAGCCGACAGTGACGGTTTTTTGGTTTTTAATTTTTTTTAATATAAACGTTGACGTGGCAAAATACCACGTCAACGGTGTGCACATACAAGCATAAATCTTGCCTGTATGTAGCAGCTCTTATGATTTAAATAAAAAAAAAATGAAAAAATTATTAGCTTATTTGTCTGGAAAAAGAAAATACAAAATTAAATCAAGATTAAAAAAAAAATCTAAACTTCAAAAAAGTACGAGCATTGGTCTATATCCATATTGGATTATCTATTTACTCTCTATATAATAATAAAATATTATTAATTTAATAATTTCTTTAATTTTTATTTTTATCACATTTTATAATTCTACTAATTAAAATATTAATAATAATTATATTCTAATCAAATTAATAATATTCAATATTAATATTAATAATAATTATATTCTAATTAAATTAATAATTAATATTATATATTGACTGTTTTAAGTATTTTATTAGTTAAATTTACTTAAAGTTGAATTTTACAATGAGAATGCTCTAAAGCGTTTTTGTTCTAAAAAGTAAAGTCATTTTAATTTTTTTATTTAAATAAATTGAAACAAAAGGAAAAGAAAATGAGTACATTGTCAGAACAAAAAAGACATGAAAAAGAGACGTCAGTTCATGTGCGCCGCGGGGCTATTAAGGGTATTTTGGTAAAACATGATCTTTTATTAAATTCTACAAAGGAGCTACATGTCAAATGGTCAAGGGTCTTAAAGATCTTTTGGTAAAACAGGACCCTTCTTTAAATTCTACAAAAAAGCTACACGTCAAATGATCACGGATTTTAAGAGCCTTTTGGTAAAACAGGACTTAACGAAAAAATAAGAAAAGTTAATGAAAAAATAACAAAAATTACTATTGATATCTATTTATTATAATAGATTAGATATGAGAGAGAGAAAGACACCCACACCGCCAAAAGCCTCAACACGCAAACAGCTTCTTATATAGATGGTACTATTAATAGATCTCTTTCAGCCGACGAAACAACTTTGAATGTTGCCTATTTCTCGACCTTAGAGTCGAGAAATTATGGGGCAAAATCTTCAAATTTCATTAATCTTCACTTGTTTTTAGAGTAATTGTTGGGATCTTTGAACCTATCCTATTATAATTTTTATTGTATTTTGCTCATTTAAGAAAAGTGCCGTTGCACAGTTAGTCGAGGCTGTTACAGGATACTTAAAGTGGAGTCCAATCATAAAATTATAATGTTTGTGGTTAGCACAAAAAATCCCTCCCTAGCTAGCTATAAGACCATTTGCATGAGTCCCATTTCTCTTCGCTAAAATCTCAAAACCAAACGTCTAACTAGTACGTGCAAGTTCGTTCGGAATTCATCACTCCTCCTGCTACTGTTTTTGCTAATTATTCTCAATAGCTTGAGAAACTTGCTGGAAATGGAGGGTTGCAGAATGACTAATATGGTTTTCATGACCATCTACATTGTGGTTCTTCTGGGTCTTGCTGCTTTCAGAGTCACAGTTGCACTTGAAGGCGTCAGGGCAATGCCACCATCACCGATGACAGAAAGCTTTGCGTATAATATGTGTCTACTTCCAGCTGCGCTTGCAGTCATTGCTTTACTGGCCATGATCACTGCATATGTTTCTTCTAAATTACAAATGATCTTTTCATAGGTGGTAATAGGATGGTAATCCTATGATTATTCGGGATTTATATATAATGGGTTGTGATGCTCATTTTCTTCTTTATTTTGGATTTTAGAACGAGTTTTAAACACTTATTGGTACTCTTTTTTGGCGTACTTTCTCATTATTTTGAAGCAAATATTACTAACGCAGCTATCCATACATTTTAATTTCTTAAATTTCCCCCAACAAATTCGAGAAATCCAGCTTATATAAGTCGGTGGTGTAGATAATTCATATTTATATGGCATAATATGATTTAGATTAAAATTTAAATCTTACAAATTAAATATTAATTATTTTGATGTTCCAATAGAATATTATATTTTTTAAATTTATTTGACTTTGATGGATTTGAATTTGAAAGATAATAATTTAAACTTTAAAAATTGAAAAAAAGGAAAGGGATTGCAGTAACCTCTTCCACCAAATAAGGAGTGTCGGAGACTCGGAGACCCTCGTGCTGCCCAATAAAGAGGCAACAGGGGATTGACCTACCCCTTTCACTGCTCCATCATTAGGGGTCAATCCAAGCTTGGATACGGGATTCTCTTTTTTTTTCATGGTAGTGTGGATGGAAAGAGGGTTTAATTAACGAAAAAATCTACTTGCAAGTAATTTCGTGTACCAAATCGTGCACCAATATTAAATGTAAGACATTCTTTTATTTATTTTTATAATAAAAAAAATTATGTAAGTGTTGGTACGCAGTTTGATGCGCTAAATCGCTTGTACCTAACAAATCCCTTAATTAACTCTTCAACGGCAACCACCAGGCCTTGGGTCCCAAGGGGTGGAGGTAGGGTTTGGCAAAAATTCTGACAACTTTGACTCCGGCAGATACCCACTTCGACTTGGAGTTGCATAAGATATTAGAAGTTGTAACAATTAAGTTATATGATTAGATGAAAAAGTTGAAAATTAAAAATTAAAAAGTATTTGTGTTTATGGTGTTTACATATTAAGATTAGATGAAATAACATAGGAGATTTGCTATCCAAACCAGGACTAAATGAGATCACGAATGTGTAAAGAAAATGTGGAGAATTGAAAGAGATAAATGCATTAAGTTTGGAGGCAATCATCCTCCATAATACCTTATCATATTTATTATTATTTTTAAAGAAAAATGATATTTACAATCATAGAGTATGAAAATATTGCATAATTTTTTTAAAAAAATGAATATATATATAAGATTCACATGAAAAAAATTAATTTTTTAATAATAAATTTCATTGAGCGACACTTGCAGACTATGTAGGTAGCATTAGGAGTCACATTTGTTTGGAGTGGGTTTCCCAATGCTGCTTGCGACTCAAAAGCTGTTTATTACATTTTAGACTGCAGTAAAATGTAGATGTTTCAGGCATTCTAATAAACAGATTACTCCCAACACATTAATCTTCTTCGCAACTGCTAACCATGAGATTGGACCAATTATTTTTGCTACCACTAGGTTTCTATTGAGACCTCCTTATATATTTCTTTTTCTTTAGAAATGAAATTATCTTGACCATAAAAAACAGTTCATTAATTTCTAATATGGAAGAAAATAAAAAACAAAAGAAAAAGAAAATAAAGGATGATAAACAATATAATACGATCCACGAACAAGAGAAATTTGTGAAGAACAAAGTTAAATTAAATTAAATTAAATTAATGCAATTTCACATTCGTTTTCCAGTTTCAAAATTCAGCTGTAAGACAATGACCTATCACCGAGTAGTAGATACACGAGCTCTAAAAATGAAACCCTTCCATGCCATGTTTCTCCTCCGGAGCTGTCTACCATGCTGCTGCTGCCCCCCCATTCCAGCCTCCCTGCAATTTTACTACTCGTCAGTTCACAAAAAGTACTCTATATGTTGCATATATTGCACCCTCCAATTACCAATCTAATATTTAATAGCGCCCTCCATTAGTTGGAGTGAAACATGTGTTTATCACGAAAACATGAGAAATACAAGCACGTTGAAACGACTCAACTCAAAGAAGAAGTTGAAACAGATACATGCCAGCAATCTAGACTTGATTTAGAAAAACTTGACTAGATACCTGCCTGAGTTTTGCGATTGATGTTCTTATTACAATTTATGATATCATATGCACCATTCCATCTGCTATCATCACTCTGTTATCATCTTGAAGTTTCTGAACAAAGTTCAAAGAAAACTTATTAGTTTTCAATTCTACTAGGTGTTCAAATAAAGAAAGCTGGCCATAGGCACAGGACAGTACCTCTAACAGGGTTATGATTTCTGTCCTAGAATAACGGACATCTGCTCCAGAGTTGATGACATTCTCTATATCTGCAATGGATATGAGATCCAAGCGGTTTGTCCTCATATGCTGACCAAATAGAGAATTAAATGCTTCTATCCTGCGAGTTGCAAGAGAAAGAAAGAATAATGTTAAAAGAAACTAAACTAGAGCAAAACCAATAAATTGGAAGACAGGTATACGCTAACAGAGATGCTTGATAGATGCCAACCTTTCCCGAGAGACATCCGCCGCAGATTGCGCTGCAGGAGGGTCGTCCACTTCCATAGCATCAGTTGTAGGACTATGCGAAGCAACCAAAATGCGAGGGGGAAATCAATTAATGATCATGTAAAATTGGTCAAACTAATGGAAAAGATCAACTACTGATCATGTAAAGTTGGTCACTTCTAAAACAAAGGGAACTGAAGAAAGAATCACTATATGTATATACGGAAAAAACAATTAAAAACTTTTTGGCTCACAAGTTTCATTCTAACTACATAAAATGAACTACTTGGCTTGGTTGTCACAAGTTTCAGATACACATATTGGCCACAAAGAACATTTCCATGTTTAAAACAGATTGCAGAAACAAAATAAAAGAAATTAGTTCATAGATTGCACATCAACGAGTTTATGCACCCAGAACTCCACAGGGTGTGGTTATTTATACGTGCAAATGTATCTACAGACGAACCTTGTATGTAATTATAAATATGAAAAAAAAGTATTTCAATAGAAGCCAAATAATTAAGTCTTTTCTGCGACCAATTTTTTAGAGAAATTTGCACATACTATATCTGAAAAGAAAATACAGCCTATTGACTCACCCTTCTTTATCAGAAGTGCCACTATCAGGTCTATCTTTTTTTCCAGGACGATGGTCTCTATCATTTCCGCCAGGATGATGGTCAGCCCTGCGTTTTCTTTCCAATTCTCTTTCCCTTTCTTGCTCACGCTCCTCCATTTCAGCCAATTCCTTGTGATATATTGCGAAATTTAAAACTTTCAGGGCAGCTTCAACATCAGACTTAGAAACCTGCCAAAAAAGATCAATAATCCTGAACTATGACAAAAAAGCAGAAAAAAATGAATGCATAAATTTACATCGTGTCCAGCAAACATCTGAAGCAAAATAAAAAGGTGATAAAGTAAGACAAAAGTAAGACCTAAAGTTCGAATCAAATAAAACCTCTGTATATGCAGTTGCTTCAGATTGAGAAACATTAGAAGACTCATTTCAGTATGTTATCATATAAACGACGAGCCAGGTACCTTTCTGCTCAACTTCAACTTGGCATGAGCAGTTGAGAGGCGTATTATTGTTTCTAAGGTTCTTGCAGTCATTGGAAGTGTTCCTCCAGTCTACAGAAAGCATCATGAGTTTGTGAAGAGAAAAACCATTGCTTAATTGTTCAATATCTTTGCTGATGGATTATAATGTACTGACCTTTGTAGTTGAAGCAGAATTTCTTAGCTCTGCATATGCTGTTGCAATGTGTTCAGATGCCTGCGAAGAAAGTTGTTAGGAACGGTACTGGGGACATCAAGGTGGAAATAAAGGAATGAATGAAGCGTCATGACCTCATCAGTCAGCTCAGGCTGAATCCTATGCTTTGCATAATGAATGTACTTTTTAAGAAACTTGATAGTAAGGGTATCACGCTTTCGACCCCTTTCTGTTCTCTTCCCATGTAGCATTCGGTTGTATTTGACAAAAACGGAGTCAGTATCAGCTTCATCTTCTCTTCCATACCTCAAGCTCCCATCAATTGTCGCCTCACCTACAATTTTAACTCTTTAATCAGTCTCATTCATAGAGGTCACTAGTCTTCTAAGCATGAGAGCCTTCTCAGCATACCTCCATCAATTGCCGAACGAAACCGGTGCATGCGCAAGACATGCTCTGTGATTTGACGATCAATATCAGGATCCATTTGATCCAGTACTATGAAGAGTAAATCAAAACGAGATAGCAAAGAGTCCGGGAGTCCAATATTCTTTGTTGGAGTCAATGAACGATCATACTGTGCAACCATTCAGTACGTAGCACAAAATCAAGTTATCAATGGCCTAACATTTGTGGGTAACTGCACCACAATGACTATCAAATTTACTACTTACAGTTCCATATATGGGATTTGCGGCAGCGACCACACTACATCGAGCATTCAGTGATGCATGAATACCAGCTTTGGCAATAGTTACAGTCTGCTGCTCCATGACTTCATGTATAGCAACACGATCTTGATCATTCATCTTGTCAAACTCATCAATGCAGACAACGCCTCGATCAGCAAGAACCATTGCACCAGCTTCTAACCTTCTTTCTCCTGATCAAAACCACTAGTAAATTCCTAACCTGAATAAGAAAAAATACCACTGACTGCCTAATGCTAGAGCAAGTTAGACGCTCTACCTGTTTCTTGATCTGAAGTAACTGCAGCAGTCAAGCCAACACCAGAAGAACCCCGACCGGTGGTTGATATGGCCAAGGGAGCAATATTCAAAATTGCTCTCAGAAGTTGAGACTTGGCGACAGAAGGATCACCAACCATCATCATGTTAATGTCACTAAAAGAAATGATTCGTCGGTTTAGTAGTACTCAATGCAATTCTTATTGTAGGGAGAATTCCACAAGGGAAGGGAGCAATGTAAATTTGCATATATTGCAATATAGTATTAGGGAAAAAGATAAAACTCACCCTCGTAAGTGAGTTCCATTCTTTAAGTTCTTTTCTACTCCGCCAAGCATCAATAAAATCACTGCTTTCTTTATCCACGAATGCCCATATATAGAAGGGGCAAGTGAATTACCAAGTAGGTCAAATGCATCATCTCTCTCAGCTATTTTTTTAATATTTTTTAAATCTTCAGGACTATAAATTGGAGCATTTGCCTCCTTGTTGAGCAGAGAAACATTGTTAGCTACCAGAACGGTCCTACACAACAAGACCATCGAATCACACTCGTAACTTGAAGAAACAATATTTTCAAAGAGCAAGGAAATAACGTTGAGGACACATGAACTACCTGAATACTCCATTTACACTTCCCTTGCTTCTACCAGGAAGAGCTTTATATATCCCTACAATACCCACACGATCTCCAGGCTTGCATGAATCAACCAGGTCATCCTCAGCGATGACATCCACCGTCCTTGGAAGCTGACCAGGAGCAGAATTCTCAGGTACTTCTTGCATTGATAAGGTTTGATGATCTTTGTACTTGCACAGTCCATATTCAGTCACCAATAAGTTGCCTTTGTCATCCTGAGGCAGAATTTTTTATTAGAAAGGTCATTCTCTGATACACACAAAATTACAAAAGCAAACAACTTGACATTACCCTTGTAGGATACACAGACCCTGTGGGCAAGCCTATATTAGATGCAATGTCTCGATATTCACGATTGGTAAAGTTTCCTGTTGTGGGGCAGAAGTGAACACTTTTTACAACCTTTGGCCTCACAAGAGAACCTAGACACGAGTAACATACCAAATTAGATTTATCCATATCTAGAAAATTGTCAAAACAATGTATAGGGACTACCTGAATTTCTAATTCTAATATCATAGACCATATGAGTTACAAGCGATTTGATCAAATATACATGAAAATTTAGAAAAGTTAAAAGAATACAGTACATTTGGTGACAATGCCCTCCACGCAGACCATAGAGCCAATGAATTCAGAAAGAAGTTCTCTCGGTGTGACACGGCGAGACACAAAAGGGCCTTCAAACCCCACAAGAACTTGCTCTGCTTCCTTCAAGTACTTCGGATCAATAGATTTGGCAGCATCAGTGACGGCATCGCAGAAGGGTTGCATGTATTCACTCGGGTTCTTAAGAATCCTGAATATCAAAAGCAGGGAAACCATTTTTTTAATCAACAGGGAAATCAATTTGAAACGTAGGGATAGGGGCGACAAAAGAATTTGAGCATCTGAGTTTTACACTTTTGGACCCAAGAAGAAAAGCTCTCAGCTACCGCACGAGACGGAAGTTGACTAAGAATTTATATATATGGTTTAAAAACTAACCGAGAAAATTTATAGTTAACTTTTCGTATATGTTCTTTAAACGAAAAGGAAAAAAGCTAATTCAAAGACCCAAAGCATGAGTTATCGCCGTGTTCATGGCAGAAGGTAACCGACATCGCCCAACATATGACTCAATGAGTTTTCTTAGCAACCAAAAAGCGATTAGTGCTCCATCTGTTTGCCAAAGCCTCAAAGCTTTTAACTCAAAACCCTTCAACATCTAAAAGAGCCGATACAGCAAAACTTGTCAACTCTTTTGTGTTTAAGGAAAAACAATTTCTTTTTTTTTCTTCCCTAAGAAGCAGCAACCCAGATTTGGCGTAATCGAGGTTGAGCATCCCCCAATTACAGGAGCCAAACAAAAGGGATCGCGAGATATTTTGTGTACTGGACTATTTGTGAGCATTACCTGGTGCCCAAGTCACGGAAGGAGTGGAGATCGGAGATGTTGACGATGAGGCGGCGGCGCTTGTGGTTTATCATGGCCTTGATCTCGTCCATGTATATCCCCTTCCCCACCTGATCGTAACCATCATCATGAAATTAGCGGACTAAAAAACAGAGAGAAAATCCCAAAAGCACCAAACGAGAGAGAGCGAGGGAGGGAGAGGGGTTTTGAAGAGACGCACATCTTGATCCAAGAATTCCAAGAACTCTCGCTTGTGAGCTGCCCTCAGTTCGTCGCTGATGTCCATTTCTCCGTCTTTTCTTTTTTCCTTCACCTCTCTGCTTCTGCTTCTGAGAGAGAGAGAGCAGTCGCGAAACAGACGAGAGCGACTCTAAGGGGGTACTTTTGGCGGGAAACGGACGGTCGTTTCCTATGTTTTGGCGCGAACCTTTATGATATTATTTTAGGCCAACGAGTCTGGATGTGTGCGTCTGTGTCAGCGTTGACGAAAATGATTTTCGTGAGAGAAGAATTTTATTTTTCTCTCAATTTTTTTTTTATTTTTCTTTTGAATAAAAAAAGTGCTATGGTGTGTCAAACCGTTTGTATCTAATAAGGCTTTTTTTTCTTTGAAAAAGTCATTTTGTAAATGAGTTCGCGCACTAAACCGTACACTAATACTGACATATAAGCTATTTATTTAATGAAACGGTGCGAATTAAAATGGAAATGATTTTTGTGAAACAAAAGATCTTATTTTTCTCTCAAGATTTTTATTTTTTTTTCTTTTAAATAAAAAAAGTCATATCAGCGTCGATACGCGATTTAGTACGTCAAACCACTTATACTTAATAAGGCTCTTTTTTTTTGAAAAATTCTTCTTGTAAGCGAGTTCGCATACAAAACCGCGCACCAATACTGACATGTAAGACATCAGTTTAATGAAATGGTACGAATTGAGACAGAAATTGTTTTCATGAGACAGAAGACCTAATTCTTCTCTCAAAATTTTCCTTTTTTCATTTTTTTAATAAAAAAAATCATGTCAGTGTCAATAAGTAATTTGATGTGCCAAACCACTTGTACTTAGTAAGGTTCTTTTTCTTTTTCTTTTCGTCCCTAGATTTGATGGATAAATAATTCATGTTCTTTTTATTTTGTTATTTTATTATTTTTCTTTTGGTTATGGAATTTTTTCCTTGTCGGGAATTAATAATTATTGAAGATTTTCAATTTCAATTTTTTTATTTTTTCATCTACTTATTACATAATCGTTACAATTTTTTCAAACTCTCAAATAAAATATAAAAAATAATACAATTTTCTCAAATTTAAAAACAAAAAATATATTAAAAAAATATTTTTAAATAATTTGTTAACTTTATAATATTTTTATTCAACTTTTTCTCTCTCATTTCTCAAAATCTAATAAAACATATTAACTCAAATTATTTCACTATTATTCACAGATATTTTAAGTATCCAAACAAGCCCTTAATTAAAAGTTATTTTAAAAAAATTATTTTCTCTTTTCATAATGATATTATACAATGAGAGAGAGAGAGGATTTGCAATCTAATTAACACACTAGTATTTTTTAGGCTAATTGGATATGGAACCATTTACCTCTATCATCAGGCACGACTTTGATCTCGGCAAAGGATCTAAGAGCATACTTTATATCTAAATTGATAAAATGCAAGAAATCTTAAATTGATAAACAACAATGAGCCAAACACTCACACACTATCTGACCACACTACTACATCCTCTAAGAATGTATAAATCTATAATCACAGTTACTAACAAGGCTTCCCGTTGCATAAAAGTTACCAAAATTTCAAATTGTGCAAGTTACATGAGGGCAAGTTGAACCCCCATGTTTCCAGGCCATTAAATATATGAGAAATGATACTTGCAGTCGTGAATGTGTAAGCGCCGTACAGTCGTTTTGAAAAAAATGAATAAATATGATACCCACATGAAAAGAAATTAATTTTTTAATAGTAGATCCCACTCTTTTTTAAATGACTGCACAGCGCTTGCGCACTCCATGACTGTATGTAGTATTACTCTAAATATATTTTATGTAGAGTTTTACTACTCATCATCCGCACACACCACACACCACACTTATTTTTATTTTTTTTTTAATTTTTTAATTTTTATTCTTCTTAAACTAATTAAATTCTTCTACTAATCATCCATTTACCACACATTTGATAAGAAAAAAAAAAGTGTAGTGTATGAAAATGATGAATATAATTTTTCTTTTATGCACAACTCTAATAGCACCACCAGCCTCTGCATCCAAAGAGGAACCACAAGGTTAGGCTTAAAAATAAAACCAAGGGGTTGGCCAAAGTGGTGAAAACCTTTAGAATATCACTTTCTTCAAGGTCCAAGGTTCAACACCTCATAGATGCAAACAATTTTTTGGGGCCAACGATTTAACTAGTTCAATATAGATAAACTTCTGAGAGTGCGGTGCACGGGACCGGAATTTACTTTACAAGGGTTTAAAAAAATATATATATATATTTAGAAACTTTGTGCCGCCTGGTTGTAAGCCGTATTTTCAGTCCATTTTGTGAAATTTTAGTTATCTACATTCCAATAAATGGAAGGAGAGAGATTATAAGACTGATGTATAAGCAGAAGGCCTGGCAATTTTATTTTTTGTTTTATTTTTCTCTGTTGAATGCGCAATTTAAAACCGATTATATGCCCTTGACACGCCACTAGCCCAATAGTGGGAATTGTTCCGAAGTAAAGACGTCACAGAGTACCTAAGCTAGAATTCAACACAAAACTATTAAGTAAAAAAAAAAATACAATGGCTTGATAAGCATACAGTGAACTCACTAACAAACAGCCTCATCTCTTCTACAAGAAATCCAGAATGGCTGGATGATCAAGGTCTGAATGCTGAAAAGGCAACGACGGAGTTGTGTCCACCAAATCCAAATGAATTTGAAATGGCTGAAATCATGAGACACTAGTGAGTAATTAAAATATTCAATGCTAGGGCTTCCTGAGAAATTGGAAATGAAAATGCTATGGTGTTTAAAGGTTTGAGCATCTTACCAACATTCACTTCATGCTGCTGCTTTTTACTTGCAACGGTGTTGAACTCAACTGAAGGCTCTGGATTCTGCATCCATCAAAGAAAACACCTCATTCATTGTATTCCCAACAACAAAGACAATGATTTGTAATGTTACTTATAAAAAAGTGAAAAGAAAAAATTAAAAAACACTGTTCAATTAGTTATATCTGCAGTGACTATGGAGCAAAATAATGTTTGCAACACCCTGTTACATTCAGCACTATATTACCACATTAACTACATATTCCATCTCAATAATTTATTCCCAATCAAATATCAAAGGCAAACTAGTATGATGTATTGAACCATAAGCAGTATAAGAATCAAAACTGGCTAATGCCATGGAATGTGTTGAACTTGAATCTGTGTTCCACAAATTAATTCTAATGACATTCTCCAAAGCAAGTGTCAATAGAAAGTAGGACATACAAATTGATTTATGGTAGGATGCAGCCATCCTGTTGTTATGGCTTTCACAGTTGCGATGGCTTCCAAACCCCCAGCAGCGCCAAGGCAATGTCCAATCATTGACTGCAACAGAATAAACGCAACAACAGACCAAGAATCAGATAACCAGCTTAAATTTGAAAGAAAGGAAATTAAAGCATGCACTTGGAGAAAGAATACCTTTGTGGCATTGATTTTGATCTCTGAAGTATTCTTGAAAACTTTTTTTATGGCATTTATCTCAGCTAAGTCACCCGCAAGAGTGGAAGTTGCATGTGCATTTATGTAGTTAACCTGAAAAAAAGAAAAAAAAAAACAAAAACAAAAAATTAATTCTCCCTTTTCAGGGAGTCCATATTTTATACACCATTTATGTCATATCAGCAAGTTAAATTCGTCAGATGGTCCAAAAGTACTTAGCATTATGTTAGTCCGTTCCATTTCAATCATAGGCTGCTGAGGAGTTATAAATCTCAATGACAAATATGCATAACGATTTGTACGTACTTTTTATACTTTCAAACAGAAAGCAACATGTCATAGAAGGGCTTTGTGATGTCATGTTCAGGTAGAAGTCACATATTACCAAATATGAGTGGATATGATGTGTTACTGTGCAGTAACAGCCCAATCTTTCGAACTCATAAAATAGAAAGGGCGTTACATCACTTAAATATCACATCAAAACAACAAAACTTTATGGCCATCTTTCGGCTCAGCTAGAAAGATCTTTCACACCATTCTACTCTATCTAAGGCCATCATCATGCCACTTCACACCAACAGTAGTCCTTCCTGGCTTCCCTTCTTCTTGCAACACCCTTAATTTGATCCATATGAGTGCTTGGTAAAGCAACCATGAATTATTAGTTCTAATCACCAATGATCAAACTGTCTCTGACTTTGTCCCCAATGGTACTAATTAACTTCTCACAGATAGATGTTCAGAGCCCTTCCTGTCTTGCCACCATCTATTTCCAATATATTTGTTTAGACAGGTTCACAGTCTCCTAATAATGCCAATGAATTTCCACTTGAAATTATTACAACTACACCAATCAGAGTCTCCTCCAAAAGTGCTTGTACTTCACCCATCCACTTTTAGACTATGGGCAACATCAGTGTCAGTTCCTGACTCCAACAATTTGGGATCTTGTAAGTACTAAATCATTCTCCACCATTAAAATATATTTCAAATAAGCCGTAACCCCCATGAACCAAACTCGATGAGTTTAAACTTGAGATAACAAATTGTATAAGTTTAGCAACTCTCATAAATTTTGTCCATTCCTAAATAGATTAGCAGTTCAAGTTCTTGCTTATTTCTTAATGATGGTAAGCTTAAACAGAATATAGCACTCAATTAAATGATCATTAGTCTGAATACATGGCAAAGAAATCATAATGGAAGACAGATGAAATAGAAGAAATGTACCATCCTAGAGTAAATTAAAGGCCATGGCCACTAGATATATAAAGAAAAGGGAGAGCATATGCATGCACAAACAGATGCATATGCATGCACAAACAGAAGTAAACAAATCAGATAAGAGGTTTGTGTGCGTGTTTGTGTGTGTGTGTTTGTGTGTGTGTGTGAGAGAGAGAGAGAGAGAGAGAGAGAGAGCACATGGTGATGGCAAGAGTAATTATGAAAGTGAATTTTGAGACAAGAAAGATAGCATGAACAATAATATCCTATGTTTTAATTAATAACTAAAAAGAAAAAGAGCACCATACAGCTAAAAGATTGATCTGGAAAAATAAGAATACCTCCTCAGGTGACACACCAGCATCTTCAAGGCTGCTCTCAATGCATGAGGACACACCAAGTCCATCTGCTCTTGGATCAGTCATATGATAAGCATCACAATTAACGGCACCTCCTAAATACTCAGCGATAATTGGTGCACCTCGTTTCATTGCATGTTCCAAGCTCTCCATTATCTGTCATGAAAATCTCACTTTACACTTATAATCACCTAATTCATATAGAAAAATTACACATCATTACAACCATCATACAAAGCAAGATTATTAACATTTAATCAATTAAAATTAGAAGAAAAATATGCATGTAAGTTCTGATGGGACACCAATGATAATCGCAAGTAGGTCATCACCTACACTAATTACCCAGGAGAACCTGCAATAGTTCTGCTCTGAAGCACCCACAATGATTGCACCTTCGTCTGTTAGATGGTTGGCATTCCCAACCCAATTGGATTCCCCCCATATGGACCAGTCTAAAAGCATACCAGAAAGCCAGAGTTGTCAACTAGTCAATGTAATTTCCGTCTTTTGTAAAATATGTTAGGGGTGGGGGGTGGGCCTCCAAGCCGTCTTCTTCCCATGGTCCGAGACCCTTTCATTTTCTCTTCTCCCAGCCGTCTTCTTCCCATGCTCGTCTTCTTCTCTTTCTTGTCCTTTTCTACTGCTCCTCTCCTCCTCCTCCTCCTCCTCCTCCTCCAGGTCTTTCGAGAAAGATCTTTTTTTTTTATAAGTAATCAAAGATATTATATTCATAGAACTAGGCAAGGCCCAGGTACACAGGAAGTATACATGAAAAAGCCTAGCTAGAGGTTACAATAGAAAGGAGAAGATCATGGACCTAGATCTGTATTTTCAAACTAGCTCTATGTTTTGTGGTTTGAGTTTCAACTTTTTTACATAGATTTTCGTTAGATCTTTGATTTGGCGTTGATCTTGGCCGGATCTACAGGCGGAAGGGATAAAAAATCTGCCTGCCTGGTCAACGGGGACAGAGAGACCAAACAAGGGGGTAGGGGGCCATATCACCACCCTGCCTAGGTGGGGGCAGGGTAAGGGAAGGGCTGCTGCCCATCCATGTAGGTCGGGTAGCAGGCCTAACGTATGTCAAGTACACTTACGCCCTTCATACACAACTAGCATAGAAAGAGATGCAGGCTTACCAATACTCCAGCTCCTTCACCCATGACAAATCCATCTCGACCTTTATCCCATGGTCTTGAAGCAGTTTTTGGATCATCGTTCCTCTGAGATAAGGCTCTGCATGCAACAAAACCACCCAGTCCAATGGGAATAATGGCGGCTTCAGTCCCACCTGCAATCATCAGATCAGCCTCACCCTGACGGATGTGATTTGCAGCTGCATAGAAGCAATAATTGGAGGTGGCACAAGCTGTCGAAATTGAGTAATTTGGGCCCATGAAGCCTATATCAATTGCAAGCAATGCAGACCCCATGTTGGTTATAGCATAGGGAATGAAGAAAGGGGTTATTTTCCTGTGACCTTTCTCTATTAAAGACTCAACACCATCAGAAAAGACTGTAAGACCACCCATCCCTGTTCCCACAAGCACACCAGCTCGCTCCTTATCGATCTGCAGCAAATATCACCAATCAAAATGAGTCAAGCATATTGCTGAACTAAGAAGAAAATCAAAAGGCAAAGGAACACTGAGTTAATCTTGTGTAATGCATCAAGATTTAACCTTTTAAAGGCAAGGTTGAATGCTTGGTAGAAATTTAAAATATGTGTGTGTATATATATATATATGAAATTGTCTCAGACTAATATTATAGAGACTAGGGAGATTCGACTAAAATTAAGGATGAAACATTTGATGCACTCAAATATGTTATTTTACTAGCATAAGGAAAATCCATCTCATCATTTCGCAAATAGAGCAAATGTAACAACTGTTGTTTTTTTATATACAAGTAAAAACTTTATTAATATCAATAGAAGACTAGGTGAAGCCCAAGTACATAGGATGTATACGAGAGAAACCACCTAGCTATGAAGAAGAAATAGATACAAGTAAATCCTGAAAATTAAGCCCATTAAAATCTATAGCGACAAACTGTCATCTAGAGACATGACACAGCATCACACGCGGTTCTAATTGCCGGATATGCATGCTCATTGTGTATATGCAATCTCATCAGTCAAAAAGCTGCACCACCATTATCCATTTATCCTAAATTTGCAATCCCTTGAACCTGAGGCTAATCAAGTGATATATATATATATAAGTGCTTGGTTCACAATGTCCAAACCTCCAAATTTTAGGGAGGGACAATGTTGTAGGCAGCATAACTTCAAACATCATTCCGAGGGGCACACAAAAAACATGAGACTTTTGAGAAAAGGGAAAAACAGGTAAGTTATTGATCGTCTTACATTGACAATCTAGAAAAATTCAACCCAACTATATAGGATCAATTGATGTCACATATAAAGTTACATTTGCAATCAACATTACATGCGTGTCAACAATTTGGGCAAGCATTGCCAACCTATACCATGAGCTGTTTTTTGTTACCCAAATCGTTTTGTAAGGAGTTAGAAGGGTTGTTTGCAAAGTTCTGGTGGGACAACAACGGACTGAAAGTAAGATGCATTGGATTAGCTGGAAAAAATTTTGTTCTTCAAAGATGACAGGAGGTATGGGTTTTAAGAACCTTGAGTTGTTTAACTTAGCTTTGCTTGCTAAACAAGGATGGCGGTTGATTCAAAACCCTCATTCGTTACTTCATCGAGTTTTTAAAGCTAAGCATTTTCCTACCACAATTTTTTTACAATCTAATGTAAATACGAGGTCCTCTTATGTATGGCGAAGTATTTGTGCTGCTAAGCCTCTTTTGCAGAATGGGTGCATTTGGCGGATAGGGAGGGGTGCAAAGTCCGAATCCTTCATGATAAATAGGTACCAATCTTTTGGTTACCTCGGACTCTACCTCTTAACTATGTTTTACAAGATGATTCTAAGGTGAATTTGCTTATGAATTTGGATCATAGTACTTGGAATGTGGACTTAGTTAAAGCTGTTTTTCCTCCTAGTGTTGCGAGTGCAATTTTTCAGCTTCCTAGATTTTCAAGAGCGTGAAGATAAACTTGTGTGGAGTGGCACAAAGACTGGTGTATTCAGTAAAGTCTAGGTATCATTTAGCCTTGAATTTGTTTGATTCTGCTGTTGGGGCCGAAAGTTCTCACTCACATAGATCTTCCATATTTTGGCGTCAGTTTTGGAATCTGAATCTTCCAAATAAGGTTAAAAACTTTGGATGGCAAGCTTGTAAGGATAGTCTTCCTACCAAAATGAATTTAATGAAGACAGATATTCTTTCAACTGCGGGTTGTCCTCATTGTCACTTGGCTGAGGAGGATTGCTATCATATTTTTTTTGTGGCTGTCCAGATGTACAAAAGGTGTTGGCAGTTCGCTGTCCACCAGTTTTATCTTGTTTGGAGGCTGCTGTTTGTTATATAGATGTGGTTTGGGAATTAATGCAACTTGATGTAACTTTAGTTCCTATTTTTATTACTATTTCGTGGGGAGTCTGGAAGTTTAGGAACTTGAAATTATTTCAGAATTCTACTTGTGTGCTGCAAGAGGTTGTTGATGATTGTTTAGCATATGTTGAGATTTAAATTACTGTTAAACAATCCCAGTTGGTGGTAGGAAGGAGCTTGTGCTCTCTTGGAAGCCTCCTACTCCAGGAATGGTAAAGCTCAATTTTGATGGTGCTTTGTTTCGATCTTCGGACTTTGCAGGTATTGGGGCTATGAAGGAATGAAAAAGGTGATGTTTTATTTGCTTTGAGTCGGAAGGAACCCCCAGGGGTTGGTTCAAGTGGTAAAGGCCTTTGGCTTGGGGGTATGCTCCCCCTAGGTCTAAGGTTCAAATCCTCTTGGGTGCAAACAATCTCTAGGGGCTATCGGACTAGGGAATTTTTCCCTTAAATTACCCAAGATGCACTTGCAGAAACTCCTTGTCGAGGGTCTGTGCACCATGGAATTAGTCGGGACGTTGTTCCTGAACACCCGGTGCCAATAAAAAAAATTACTGAGTCGGAAGGAATTAGGGCTGTTTTAAGTGGATGATATAGAGGCTTTGGCGGCCTTAAGGGGTCTTCAAATGATATTGACTTTAGGTTTCTCAAGTTTGTTATTGGAAGGGGATTCATTGTCAGTTATTGAGGCTATTGGTTCACACGAGCCAAACTTTTCAAGGCAAGGGAATCTGATTTCTAAAATTCAAAGTCTCCTTTCTCGATTTGCAGCGTATGAAGTAGTTCATGTAGGTCGACAAGGAAATAAAGCAGCTCATTTACTCGCAAGGCATGCTCGCTTTGTGGATGATCAGTGGTGGCATCAGTATCCAGATTTTATTCATTCACGGGTCATGCTTGATTCCAATTTGTAACTGCATTAACTTTGTTATTGGTTCTATTAATATGAATGCCAATGGTTCACTTCAAAAAAAAATAATAATAAAGTAAAATAAAGCGTAGCATAAGAATCGGAGACAAGTAATAATGAACCTTAGGGAGCTTGTCGCCGCCGAGATCAGCATCCTCGAGCGCTTTCTTGCCAGCGACAATGCAGTACCTGATGCAATCGTCGAGGCGACGGTCATTCTTTCCATCTATGTAGCCCTCGGAGCGGAACCCACGGATCTGGCCAGCGAACCGGGTGGGGAACTTGGAGGCATCGAACCGGTCGATGGGGCCGATCCCACTCTCGCCCTCGAGAAGCCTGTTGTAATACTCATCGACGTTGTTTCCGAACACGGACACCAAGCCCGTCCCGGTGATCACGACCCGCTTCTTGGGGTCCTTCTCGCGTTTCGGCGCCGAGACGGTGGGCTGGGACGACGCTGCATTGACTGAGAGGCGGCGCCTGGTGAGGAGATGGGAGGAGTTCTTCTTACGAATTGGGCCGAGCGGAGAGGGATGCAGGGTCGGGGATTGAAGAGCCTGCATGGTTGTCTCCGAGAGAGAGAAGGCTTGACGACGATAACGATGCTGCGTATTTTTTGCCTTTTTGGAAGTGAGAGTTACGAGGGACCAGAGAAATGCGTCATGTGATGTTCCGTGCTCGTGAGATTGGTGGTGTGTCGTGTTGGGTTTGATGAGTTAGTTTTGCTTTTTTATGAGCACGTTTTTTCCTTCATTGTAATGAACCGGTAGTTAGTTTTGCTATTAGTAACGTCTGGAGTACTGATACTAATCTTTCTTAACTAATACAATGACACGATTATTAAACTAATCAAACTTTGTAACATGATAAAGCATCATCATTTGCTATTACAATAGTTAGGGGTACTCTACATTTAAACGAAAAAAATAAGTCAATTACACGGATTATCTAGATTGACACATAATTGATTGATTTATTAGTCGTATCTAAATTATTCGACCTAAACTCTATTACACTAAAACTTAATCGTTAATATAACATAAAATTCATATTAAATTCGCAAGTAGTTCCTTATAAGACTCATAAAAGACCTGATTTTGTTAAGGAAAAAAGGTAGAAACTTTATTTTGATTCAATAGATTTAGTACTTCTACGTTACATGAATTTAATTTCGTGCATAGCTAACAAGAAAGGGTAGTTGGCATAGGGGCGAGCGACGGGCCCTGCCCCCATCCACCTGCCCTCCACCTGAGTGATAGGACAACCCCGGTCGTCAAATGAGGGGTGCAGGCCTTCGCCTGAAACTAAGCACAGACGCGAGGACGAGGCTCAGGTTAGGCCCTAGCCAGCCCGCCCCGTCCATCTGCTTAATATATATATATATATATATATTAAAAAATTTATTTTCTTTAATAAAATGACGTCGTCTTGGAAAAAACCTCCAAAATGATATCGTTTTGAAATAGGTTTTTGAATAAAAATCACCCCTAGCCTTTCCTTAGTCCCTCGAGTCCTCAGCTCTCTCTCTCTCTCTCTCTCTCTCTCTCTCTCTCTCTCTCTCTCTCTCTCTCTCTCTCTCTCTCTCTCTCTCTCTCTCTCTATATCTAGTTTTATGGTGTTGTTGTTGCCATCGTGGTCACTCTATTCGACCCCAGACAGTATATCTCTCTCTCTAGTTGGTTTTTGTTCATTGGTTTAGTGGTCTTATTCATTGAGCCATGGCCGAATCGCCAATGGTTTTTGACATTTTGTCTAGTTGGTGGTTAATTATGAATCTAGGTTGCCGAGTGATATTTTTTGTTTAATTGGAAGGGGGCCAATCTGCCATCGGCATGCAGACGGGGGGCCCTGTCCACGGGAGCGAGAGCGGAGTCCATGGGGCAAAACCTCCCTCGCCCTCCCCCCCCCCCTCCCCCTCCCCCATACCAAAGGTGGGGTGCCACGTCCGGTCCGCACCTCTAGTTAGCAATGGGAATTTCGATGGATCCAAAACAACTAGGCTACCTCTTGACAACCCATATCTGATTGGACGGCTTAAAAGGTACATTTATTTGAAACATCTCATGGTGGCCCGATCTAGATTATCTTAAGTGGCTTCCAACCAGCCACACAATTTGAATTCAAGCATATTAGCCAATGATAAAGAGAATCACTACAATCTTAAAGAAATTTTATAAAAATAAATTCACAAATTGATATGGATTCCTATTATTTCAAATGTGTTTCACCGCCAACTAATCTCGACTACTAACCTGCAACAAAAAAGAGGGTGGCTTAGTGTACTTGGTGCAGCTCCGATGCTTAAGTCAGAAATATGAGTGTATTACTTTATAACGAAATAGTTGAATCTGTTACCTTGGGCTGCTAGCGTTGATCCTTTATATAGGGGTGGATTGTTGCTGATAAAGATAGTTTAACCCTTCCTTAAATCCCGAGATCTTGATTGCCAAATTCTCAGGATATGATTTTAGAAAGAAAGGATTAACATATCGAGGATAAACATCTCAAGTATCTCCTTGTTTCCTTAGGGGTAAAGATCTTGGATCGGTGCTAATTACCATGTTAATCCTGTCCGGGTGGTATGATCCCATGCTAGTGAGTGTATGGTGCACCTACAACTTTCTAACTCATTAGGCCTATTCTAGTGGCGGTAAAAAGGCCTCTCCAGTTACCTCACAAATTCCTGCAATGATGGCTTGGCAGGAATTTAAATATTATGAACAATCCTTGCCCATCGCTTCGTTCATTTTGATTGGTTGTTCATGCTTTTGTGCCCGAGGGGTTGTAATGACTCTGCATCTGCACCTAGTCACATCACCAGATCATGGGATCTATACACAGCGATTATGCTGTCAGACTACTTGCATTCTCTCTAGGGCATTTCAACCGTCGCATTTCTTGTTATAAGTAGTTCTCTCCTCATTCTTGTTGCCTTTTTCACTCCTGCTTATTGTTCTTCTTCATTGTCTGTGTACTTTGTCAAACCCAACTTCTTTTCTTCATAATACCCTGTTTATCTCCATGGCTCGTCAAAATGCTTCTCGTCTTTCTTCTCGCGGATCTTCTCCTTACCCTCCGATGTTGTCTTCATCAGCACCAGAGTCATCATTTGCCTGCGATGTACCCTATTACAAAGGCTATGATTGGTCGTCAATGCTTACCAAGGCCGACCTTAGGAAGCTGAGGGATTCGTATGGAATCCCAGATTCATTTATTCTTGAGGTCCCCCCCAAGGGGTTGTTGACGTCGAGGCTTTGTTGAGACGGTGGCCCTCATGACCTGCTCCATTTCTCATGGGTTACGTTTTCGACTGCTTGAAGCTGGTGTCGGCTCAACTTCACTCTAACATATGGAGAATTCTCATATGTTGTTGTGTTGTGTGAAAGATGGTTTTGGAGCCCACCGGAGAGGGGTATCCCAACTTGACCACCTACAAGTTCCTCGCTACATATGTGGTCAGGGCGTTGGAAGGCAACATTCGCAGCTTTCGCTCCCGCCCCAAATATTGCCATGGGTAAAGGGTTGAGTAGTCTGAGGACTTGTGCGCCTTATTCCTCACGCGAGTCTAAGGACTTGGTCCTTAAATGGTGAGCGAGGGTCGCACAGTCTAAAGACTTACGTGCCATATTCCTCATCGCGAGTCTAAGGACTCGATATTAGCGGGTGAGGGTCACGCAATCTAAGAACTTATGCACCCTATTCTTCACCACGAGTCTAAGGACTCAACATTGGTGAGCACTGTGCTTCGAGCGAGGAGGTGTATGAGAGGGAAATAATCAACTTTATTCATTGTTCTTCATTACTTACAGTTAAGGATATTATTGTTTTAGAGGCTTAGCGGTCCATTGGTGTGACAGTTCCTTTCCTTCGGCGTCTTTTAAGCGGTATGAGCCAGGTCATCTGCTGGCGATCACGACGTATGGTCCTTCCCAAGGGGGACCAAGTTTTCCTTCTTCTTGCATGGTTATTCCGGTTTCCCTTAAGACTAGGTCGCCTACCTTGAAAGTTCTAGGTTTAACTGTTCGAATGAAGGGCAACTTAAGCTTCACTTTGTCTTGTTGTTCATCTAGTAGGTCAAGGTGCTCTTCCAATGCCCTGTCATTTTGCCCTTGATCGAAATGTTGGATGCGATAGCTTGGTAACCCAATCTCTATAGGGGCTATAGCCTCGTTCCATATGTCAAGGCAAACAGGGCTTCCCCTATCAGAATTTTGACCGTGGTTCTGTACGGCCATAGGATGCCTGGGAGTTCTTCCACCCAATCTCCTTTCTTGTCCATAAGCTTATTCTTTAGGATCCCGAGCAGGGATTTGTTGGTAGCTTCTACTTGCCCGTTAGCCTTGGGTGTCTTAGGGAGAAGTACTTGAACTGAATTCCCAGCTCTGTACACCATTCCCAATAATATCCCAATGTCAAGAAGGGAGAAGCACTTCTTGACAAACTCCTTTGCATCTCTAAGGACATTGGGCCAATAGTAGCCCGCCCTCATGACCTTCATCACCAAAGCTCTTACTTCAAAGTGATTCTCACACACTCTTTCATGTATCTCTGCTAGGACGTATTGGGATTCCTATTGGGAGACACACCTCAATAAGGGATCAAGAAGCCCCACTTTTAGATAATTTTGTCGATCCAAGTGAACCACGTGGCTCTTCTTTTGATCTTCCTCGCTGCTTCCTTTTCTACTGGGAGCTTTCTCGTATTAGGCCTGTGCAAAATGCCCATTGGGCCGCACAACTCGCACAACCCGATTGGGTCGAACCTGTTAAAGTCGGGTTGAGTAAATGTCGGTTTCATCATCCATCCAATCCGATTAATATCGGACGACACCTTTGAACCCGAAAGTTGAAATCTATTGCAGTGAAAAAGAATAGTCTTCTCCCACTGCGGAATCTGAGTTTGAAAGATAGGAGGGATACTTGGTTTTGCTACAGAATCAAATGCGAGGCTTACGATGGGCAGAAACTAGAGCTACAAATCAAAAGAGTAATACCAAATTAAGCGAAAATCCACCAGGTTTTGCTGCAAACGCTGCTCTTGTTCCACGTCTTTGCTCTAAGCCACCTGTAGGTATCCTTGATCCCTTGGACTTGACCGAATTTGCTTGCTTGTGGTTCTCTCATGATGCTGATCTCTTGGGCCACTATGATAGCCGAGGCACCCAAGACCCATTTTGAGTACTGGAAGTTTCCGGTGAACCTCGGTTTTGTTTGGTTGGTGAGAAAGTAGAGTGAATGGAAAGAAAAATGAAGTTTTTAGTATGTATGCCTCTTTATGTGGTTTCGCATTTGATCTTTTAGTTCTTTTTAGTAATAATGCATATATTTGTTTGAATTATGAAAAGTTAGAAAATTGCCCTTTTGTTTGGCTACTGAGAAAGTTAAGAAAAAAAAAGTGATGTTTTTGGTTAGGGGGTTTTTCGGTTCCAATCATCCTTGAAGCCTTCATTTTTTTAGTTTTTAATGGTAATTTGATGGGCTTCAATGAGATGAATATTTGAACTTTTCCTTTGGTATTTTTTTTATGGATCTTTTTTGGAAGATGCCGTTTGGATGATGAGAAAATGACCAGTGAAGAAGAAGAAAGATTGATTCAACTCCATTGCACGCTTGGGTGACTCAGTCATTAATTTCTATTTTTCTGATATCATCGATGCACATAATAATGATTGAGTTTGCTACCCAACATCAAGTAAAAAACAACACTTAGCAAAATGCTAAGTCAGTTGATCATCTAATGGGGGAACATGCTGCCTCACCGTTAGGAGTTTTTAATGGTTAATTTAATGCAGATTGTGATGTTAATGAAGTTTTTGAGTATAATGAGACTTGGTTTGCCGAATCGGTCTTCTCTTTGCAAAACAAACAAAAAGAAACTAAGGAGGATTTATTAAAAAAAAAAAAAAGATGAATTCTACCCGACCGGAATGGTTCAAGTCGGGTCGGGTTGTATTTTCCTGGACAGGGTAGCGGGTCAAATGGGGTCGGGCCAAAAACCTAGTGGGCGGGCCCAATGCACAGGCCTATCTCGTATCTAGGTATTTCGCCACTTCTTGAGCCCACTCTGTCTCTCCTGGTCCCATCTAGGCAACCTCGGTCCCGACGACGGGGACTTTTACCACTCTGCTTTCAACTTCTCATGGTAAGGTGGGTTCCTCCATTCTTGAGGCTACTCGTGCTAGTTTATATGCTATGTTGTTACTCTCCCTCTGTATTTGTTTGATACTGAAGTGGCAAAACCAGTCACTCTTCTCCCATATCAATTGCATGTACTTTTTCAATTTATTGTCTTTTGCTGCGTATGTTCTCAATACCTGATTAACGACTACTTGGGAGTCCACCTTTACGTTGACCTCGATAGCCCCTAGTGTCTCAGCTATCGAAAGTCCTACCACCAGTACTTCATTGTTGGTGGTTTCGAAGGCGAGTTTCACCATGTAGTAATGTTCATGCCCAGAGTTGCTTATTAATGGACCCCTAGTTTCCTGCTAGCATGGCAAGATGAGCCATCGATGAAGACTTGCCAGAGCTTCCCAACTGGTGTGATCGCCACTTTTTCAGAGAAGTCAGTAAACTCGACGATAAAGTCTGCTAGGGCTTGCCCCTTTGTTGCGTGTCTCGGAAGGTAATCAATGTCGAACTTGCTCAACTCAATCAACCAACCCACTAGGCATCCAGAGGCATCTAGTTTTTGGAGTATCTTCTTTAGAGGAGCTTCTGTTAGGACCTTGATGGGGTGAGCTTGGAAATATGGACGCAACAACCTAGCTGCTGTTACCACAAAGCGAAGGCTAGCATCTCCATTCGTGGGTATCTCGACTCTACCCCCATATGGCACGCCTTGTCTAGTACAATAGCTTCTGAACCACTCCTTCTTTGACCAAAGTTGTCGACACGACATGGGGAGAAACTGCCAGGTATACATAGAGTGTGTCCCCTTGCTCGGGTTTGCTTAGCTATGGCGGACTGGATAGGCATTGCTTTAATGATTGGAACGCCCTGTCGTAGTCATTGTTCCAAGAGTGTACTTTGCGTATGACCCTAAAAAATGGTAAGCATTTATCTATGGATCTAGACACGAATCTATTTAATGCTGTCACCCTGCCTGTTAGTCTCAGTGTCTCGTTGATGTTATGTGGGGCCTTGATTTTCTCTGTGTTGGCTTATATTCCTCTTTTAGACACTATGAAGCCCAGAAATTTTTCCGAGTCGACACCAAAAATGCAATTAGCCAAGTTCAGTTTCATTTTGTATTGGTGTAACACTATGAAGGCTTCCCTTAAATCTTCTAAGTGTTGGGATGATTCTTTGCTTTTAGCTAGTAAGTCATCGACATAAACTTCCATATTTCATCCAATCTATTTATTGAACATTCGATTTACAGGTCTTTGGTATGTTGCCCAGACGTTTCTCAACCCAAAGGGCATGACTTGATAGCAGTATAGTCCTCGATCTGTTATGAACGAGGTATTTTCTTCATTCACCAAGTTCATCCTGATCTGATTGTATTCTGAGTTGGCATCCATGAAGTTCAAGATTCTATATCCCGCCTTACTTAACTCGTGGTAGTGGAAAACTGTCTTTTGGGCACGCCTTGTTGAGGTCAGTGAAGTCTACACACATTCTTCATTTGCCATTGAACTTTTTCACTACTAAAACATTGGACAACCAATCAGGGTAATGGGTTTCCCTGATGAATCCAACGGCGAGAAGTTGGTCAACTTCTTCGGCTATGGCCACATACTTCTCTGTGTTGAACAATCTTTTCATCTGGTAGACTTTCTTGCTAGTGGGGTCTACACAAAGGCGATACTCGATGATCGCATTGTCTATCACTGACATGTCTTCATGACTCCATGTAAACACATCTCTATGTTAGACCAGAAGTTGCTTTAACGCCTCTCGGATCTCGGGTTGAAGTCTTTTCTTGGCCCGTGTTGTAGTCTTTGGTTGTTCAGGGTGCAGTGCCACTAGCTCTAGTGGCTCATTGGCTTCTGCTTGCTGCAAGTTTTCTTCATCTTGTATTTATATGCCATGGTCGAGAAGGACTGGTACCTGGGAGGGGGGGGGGGGGACTTTGCCTTGATGATGATTTTTTGTGATATAAACATATGCTCCTCCCGTCCCAAGCTCTTGCACGTAACACTCCCGTGCTAGGGCCTACTCACCTCAGACTTCTCCTCCTCCTGCCTCCGTCGAGAATTTCATCTTCAAATGGTAGGTAGAGGTGACTGTTCTATGGTTGTTCAAGAACGGGCGCCCCAATATGTCGTTATAGGATAAGGGGGCCTTGACTACTAGGAAGTCAGTCATTGCGGTAGCGATTTGTAATCCCTTTTCGGCTATAACCAGTAGGGTTATTGCGCCCAAGGGTTGTACTGCATCTTTGGAGAATCCCTTCAATGGTGTGGGTGATGGCCATAATTTTCTAGGATCAATGCCCATCTTGGTGAACACGTCCCAAAAGAGGATGTCGGCTAAGCTTCCATTGTCGATCAAAATCCACCTGGTGGTGTAGTTGGTGACTAACAGCATTACCACTAATGCATCATCATGTGGGTGCAAGACCCATTCGCAATATTCTTCCCTAAAAGAGATGTCCTTTGTGTTCTTTTGCCTCGGCTACTTGGGTGTTTTGTCTGTTATGTATACTTCCTCGTATCTCGCCTTACGGGCGTGTACTTTTCTGCTAGACACAAAGGCTCCTCCCCCGGCAAATCTTCCTGCTATAGTACGAATTTCATCCAAGGGTGTCTTGCTGCGGTTCGAGTTCTGGCGATCACCACCTTTTTAGGCTTCTGCTTCATCGGACATCTCGATCTCACTCTACTCTCTGCCCAGGTGTTTGTTTCCCAGTCTTCAAATGTTCCTTGACTAGGCGCTCCAACTCACCACTTCCTTGTAACTTCTTGACTTGTCCTTTCATCGTATAGCAATCCTCCGTCCAGTGGGTGTCATTCTGGTGGTAGGAGCAAAAAGGTTGTCCTATCTTCGCCCTACTGCCTTTTGTTCGATCTAGCAACCTACCCTATGACTGTACATTTAGGTTGTTGTGAACAAATCTCAGGCCATGTTCTTGTGGGAGTGCTCGTCTTTCTCGCCTTTTGTCATGACAGCTTCATCCGGTCTTTTTTGAGGCTCTTTATTCGCTCGACCTTTGAGGGTCCCTATCTTCTTCTTTCATCTCCGCTTTCTGTGGTGCAATTAGGGCTTCTTGCAGTGTGTCTTTAGGCTTCAGTATTGACGAAGTTTTCGGCCTTATCCATAAATTCTCTTAGTGTTGATGCAGTCCTTCCTGCTAGCTCCGCCATGGATTGATTTCAGGGCCACAGACCCCCAGGAGGGTTGCTAGTGTAATTTTCTCATCTTGGTCGTCGGTAGTTAATCGCTCTTTATTGAAACGAGTGAGGTATGCCTTCAGACTTTCTCATTCTTTTTGCTTAATGGTCAAGAGGTATGCTGCAGGTCCCCTTCGCCTCCTGATGGCCATGAATTGCGTTTGAAATTGTTTGACCAATTCTTCGAAGCTATCGATTGATCCCAGCCATAGCGCCCCGAACCAGCCTCTCGCCACGCCTTTCAATGTCAATGGAAAAGCCCGACATGCCACCTCCTTGGAGAACTTGTGAAGGGTCATGTGTGCTTTAAAGTTTTCTAGGTGGTTTACTAGATCTTGCGACCCGTCATATAGCTCTATCTAAGATACTTTAAACTTTGGTGGGAGCGGCATGACCATCACCTCCTAGCTATAGGGTAAGTCTGTGCGGTTAAACAACTAATTGACTGAGGATGATCCTCCCATCTTCCTGGCCATCTGCTAGCATAATCTCAAGTATCTCGCTGTTTTCTTAGGGGCAAATATCTTGGATCAATGATAATTATCACGTTAATCCAGTTGGGATGGTATAATCCCGTGGTAGGGAGTATATTGTGCACCTGCAACTTTCTAACTCGTTCGGCCCATTATATGGGCCTCTTACTCGACGCCGTTGGGCCCGTCTAGTGGAGGTAAAAGGGCTCTACACCTTTGATACGTTTATTTTACAATAAAAATAATTTTATAATTTAACGTATCACATAAAATTATGTCAGTTTGTGAGTTTACTGTTATGTAATTTTTAAAAGAATTATATAGCGCTTACACACTCCACGACTGCATATATCATTTGTAGCGAAAGTATTTCTCAATGATAAAATTGGATAAGTATTATTTTCACTCTCTCAAATTTCAACTAAATAGAGAGTATTAATTTAATATAAAATATCAGCTATTTGATGATTTCATTATTATTATTTTGTGTTTTTTTTATGACATAATAATTTAAACGTCTGTTTCGTTTGATTTTTATGAACGAGATGGGATGATATGAGTTAAGATTAAATTTAAAAATTAAATAAAATATTATTAGAATATAATATTTTTAACATTATTTTTATTTTAAAATTTAAAAAAAATAAATTATTTATTTTATTTTATATAAAAATTTAAAAAAATTATAATGATTAGATAAAGTGATACCAGATTGAAAAGAACGGTTAAACTACGTTAGACAACTCGTTCTCCAATTTTGTTTTCGGCTCAGTTGTCTTCCATGGTTTATTTATTTATTTTTATTTAAAAAAGTTGTCTTCCTTGGTTGATTGATGTTCTAATTCTTCACAATTGAATGACCGTGTCGATTTGACGATTTAACTGAAAGCTATTGTTAACACCGAGTCACGCCCGGCCACCACAGGAAGCTCAAAAGAAATGGCGAAGAATGCTAAGAAGTCCCAAGTTTCTCCCTCGACTCGAGCTTCTGCCTCTGCTACGGTCCCCAATAGAGCATCCGATGAGTAAGAACCTTTCACTCCTTCCGTATTTCGCATGTTCTTCCCAAAGTTTCCCAAAGCTTAGGTGTCCTTTACTCTTTAAGCTGCTAAGGGCTTTCTTTTTGGTTCCTGACAATACCCAGAAAGAGAGAATAAAAGAAAATAAGTAAAGAAGGAAGAAGTTTTCAATTATTGAGTGTCTTGTTCTGGATTTCATTAAGCGGAGAGCAAACCTCAGCTGACCAAAGCAGTTGCATTTGGCTTCTTGAGTGTGTGTGCGTGTTTGGGGAGGGGGTTGTTCTATTCATTTTGATGTTGAGAATCGGAGACCGGTAGTTTTATTTCTCTTCTTTCAATGGGATTATCTATGGTTTTGGACCCTTTTACAGATATAATTTGTACATACGTTAAGGCTTTGTTTGTCTCCTGTGAAAACCAAGAAACGAAAATACAAATGAAAGAAAGGAGAGGATTTTCCTTTTTCATTTTTATGTCAACCGTATTTCTATTATGCTCTTCATAGTGAACAATTGAACATTTTTGGTCGGATTTCTTTTACTTCCGTTAATGTCAATTAAAGAGAGAATTTGATTGAAAATTTGTAGTCAGATGGCATTGAGGACAAAATCGAGCGAGGGGATGAAGAGGTCGGCAAGGCCGAGCAAAGTTAGCGTGGAGAGGAGACCCAAGTCGGCAAAAAAGACCAAAACAAAACATAAGAAGAAAAACGATAAATATGATACTAATAAGCCAAAGAAACCGCCAACGGCTTTCTTCTATTTCTTGTATGTGCCATATTTTATTTTATTTTTTGTTTAGGATTTTTTAGCGCTTGAATGCATTGTTTACCAAGCAAGACTAGATACTAAAATGCTTGGCTAAAGTAAGATCAGAGTGGATATACTGGACCGGTGTACTTTACTATTGGAAAAAAATCCTGTCAATGTAACGCTCCATTCTTGCATTCTAAAAGGAATGATTTACAGAGTACGTTATAAAGGTATTCATGAGTGTTAAGTTCCACATTGGCTACCTACTAGATGAAGTGGGATTTATTAGTGATTCTAGGAAAGCTTCAAACTGACTTTTCTTTTTGAAGTTTTTGTGCATATGTGAGTAGCATTTTCCCTTTGGTTGTTACATATGGTATTAAAGCCTTCTTGTAAGGTAAGTCATGTGATACTAAAGCATTATATGATATGGTCTTGACAAGGGCGTCAAGAGTTTAAGAGGAGTTTGTAACACCTCAGTCCCACATTGGAAATTAATAACTCACATAGAGTAAGTTATAAAGGTAGTTATCAGTGCTAAATCTAACATTGGCTACTTATTAGGTCAAACTGGAATTATAAGCGATTCTATGGAAGTTTCAAATCGACTAATCTTTTTGGGATTGTAGCATAGATGTGACTAGCACATTTTCCTTTGGTCGTCACACCATATTAAAAGTTGTGTTGCTCATTTTGCTGTCATAGGCTGTTTAAAAAACTAATCAACGACTCTAAAAGTACTAAGAATAACTTTTTAATGTTCTCTGGAGTTGGAGAAAATCATTTCTGGAGTCTATATACATACAGAAATTTAAAGAGAGACATTCCATGACTTTCACCAATCAGCCATAACTTCAAAAATCTAGGAAAAGGCATAGTTGCATCTATGCTATACCCAAAAAAGTACTGGTCACTCTTAAGTTTAGAGTTTTTTAAATTTAGTTATAAATATCAGTTTCGCCTACTATACAACCATTATGGGATTTAACTCTCATGTAATTCTTTTGCAATCCACCCGCCCAATATGACACATAACGCTCATCTACGACAATCTTAAGTTTTAAATTATATTTCAGCTAGGTCTTAATTATAAATAAAAAAATTATATATTTCAGCTAGGTCTAACTTTGAGTTTTGTGTCACTTGTCATAATTTGAAGTCCATTTGTTAAGCTTCACCTTAAGTCCTATATTCGTGCTTTAAAATATATTTGCTTCATTATTATTTTCGATGCTAGAAAATGATTAGCATCGCCTCAATTCTACCATTATATTAGTAAGCTTAGTATGGCAAGTTGTTCGTATGTGAGAACCTATCTTTAAAACTTTTTAGTTTATTGAAATAAATTTTGCTTTGTTTTTCAAGGGAAGATTTTCGTAAGGATTTTCAAGAGCAGAACCCAAATGTCAAGTCAATGCGTGATGTAAGTGGGACATAATTTTCAATTTTGTATTAATTTATTAATTTAATGTAGCAGCCCGCATATATGTGGGAGTAGCGAATGAGAGAGTTTGATAAATAGGATCTGACATTGCCTGAGATGGAAAAATTTGTGAACTAATTTACAATGATTTTGTGGAGCTCCAATTATAATATCGATTAGTCCTTTTGGATCGTTATAATTGTTATTAGAGTCAAATCAGAAGTGTGGGGATTTTGAGCTATGCTACCATGGAATGGCTTGACGAGTCAGAGGTTTGAGCAAGAAGATTAATTATAACATCCCACACCTATTAAAGGCTGGTGAATGGAAACTTGGCCTTTATAATGATTCAAGGAACTTCAACAACCTTGACTACTCCTTTTGGAATATAAGCTTAAATTTGGTTGGACTTTCCTTGGTTTGTTACATTTAATGCCCTCTCTTTCTTGCTTGCACGCTCTCTTCTTTCCTTATACATGAAATAAGCTCTATTCCCATCTTTCAGATTGGCAAGGCATGTGGAGAGAAGTGGAAAACAATGACATATGAGGTTTGTACCTATATTAAGCATTCTTTTCTATTTATTTTTTTAAGTCTTTCGTACTGAATCTGTTTCTGTCGTAGTTTCCTGCTTTCTAGTTTGTAGTAGGTATTTTCTTTGTATACTTTCTGTGTACTTGGGTTGTGCCTATTCTTCGTAATAAAATTCTTATTAATTATCAAAAAAAAAAAAAAATTTAAGTCTTTGGTGTTAGGATTAAGGATTATCTGCTTCGTTGAGTTGAGTAGTTCCCTGGCAAAGACATGTTTTGTTGTTTAGTGCAAGTAATTAAGGTTGAGTATGTCCCGATTGTTTTGGTTCTTTAATGTTTTTGACCTTATTTTTCCTAAAGTGGTTTGGACTGAAAAAATGTTAGTTGTATTAGACACAAATTTTGATAAAATGTTACCCCTGATTATTATGATCTCTTGGGGCAAAATAGACCATTTCTGACTGGATTTACTCTCTTGTAACATGCGAAAAATTTACCTTGGTTGTATCAAATTTAGTCAATATAACTCATGTGACCACTCATGTCCCCTTGAGTGAGTCTTTCTTGCACTTACCTTAAATTATGGAACCTACAGCCATTTTTATAGAAGTTGAAGGTGACCATTAAATTGTTTGAATTATATGCACTAATCACTGGCCGAAGGAGAAAACTAAGACAACTATTGTTTTGAAGGAATGTGATCCTACACACTAGTGTAGAGTTAGCTACTAAGTTGGCAATATTTCCTAATCAAGATATTTCATATTAATGGAGATAGTTCTTATTTGGATACTCTTTTATTATTTGATTTGGAGTATGCGAACTTGGTTTAAGAAAAAACAAAGGAACTGCAATTTTTTTTCTCTCTTTATGTTTAACATTGCCCTTTAATTTGGAATCGGTGGCCAAGGTAGAGGTTTGTCTCGAGGATTATTCTGCTCGATTATTGCCGGGGCACTGTCAGTAAAAGTGGTGCCAATCTGAAAGGCAGTGGAGGTTAGGGCCTCTTGCCTCTGTCTATTTCAGGGTTGCTTTCAATGGAATCCTTCCATTTTCTTCTACAGTAGGTGTAGAGGCAGCCACCAAAATTTGAGTTTTTAGCCCAAGTTATTATCCTATTATTGAGTACTAATATTTTTTTTTTCAATTTTTGCTTTCAAGCTGATATTTTATTGTAATTTCTAAGCATGTAATCGATACTTCATGCTCATTAGATTTTTCTAGCGAGTGCACAAGTTTCTGTTTGAAACAAAATTCTAATGTGGTAATGATAAACAGGTGCTGCCATCTATGTGATTTCCTTTTTTTTCTCTCTCTCATAATAAAACTTCTGATTTTCTCCCTTTTGACTTTTGGTTCTGGGTCTGTGATTGCTTGGTATTTTGCTATTTGTTTTAACTCATGCGGAAATGTTGAGGTCTGACTTGATTTGCAGTGCCACACAAGTTTTTTTTAATGGTCTTTTTCAAGCTTAGGAGTGCCTTAGCATTTACAGAATTGTATTTTCCTTTTCTTTTTTTTTTTTTTGGGGGGGGGGGATGGTTGGTGTCTTAGGTTCTAAACATTACAAAGCAGTAATAATTATTTCCAAATCGAAGCTTGTCATTTTCACTTTTATATGTTATGTCTTTACCTATATTTTGGTATAGAGAATCAAAAGGCTCTGCACCTTTTGACTAGTTTTACAAATTTCCTCTTGCAACGCCTCTAGAAGGAAGTTTAAGGTTTCGCTGGTAAGAGTTCTGTCATTCTAACCTCTCTTTCACTCTTCTTTCGTCTCTTTGCGTTTGTTGTGGGTCATGTGATAGGAAAAAGTCCAGTATTATGACATAGCTACTGTTAAACGAGCGGAGTTTGATAAAGCCATGGCAGATTACATAAAGAAAATGGTAAACTTTCTTTTCGTAGTCTTTGTTTTTTGTAGGCTGATTTTTGTCTTGAATGCTCAATGGTCTCACAGGAGTATGCAGCAGATTACATGAAACATTATCTTTTTGCAGGAAAGCGGTGAGGATATAGAAAGTGAGGATTCAGACTCAGAGCTGGATGAGTAGGACTGTAGGTTTGTTGTTGGAAAAGTAATGTTTCTATAAGGGTAAATGGTACTTTGGACAACAGTTGGATATTTGATCACTGAATAGCTTTGTGATTTGTTGTTGTCATTAAAGGTATCAATTTTTGTGTAAATTAAGGCTTACATTTGCATTTTATGATTACAAAATTTGACAGTGTCATTCTGCAAAGTGTTTCTTGGGTTTAAATTGCAATCTGAAAGAAAACTGAAAACTGGGCCTGTTTGGTATGCAAATGTTTGACAAATTTTTGAAGATTCTTGAGAAATTTGTTTGGTATACAACCTACACTGGCTTGGTGTATATGCCTAAAGCTTTAGTCTGTTGGCTGAGGAAACTTTCATTGTGGTGCACCGTGCATATGTGGGGAGAAGCGGTTGACAGCAAATGTGAGAAAGAACAGTGCTTTGTGCAAAAATTTTAGAACACAGATTCTGCATGGGTTGACATAACCCGATCACGTAGTACCACGTCAGTTCAATTAATGATCAAATATTGACCATTGATCTGTCAATGTTAACGTGGTATGATACGCCATACCACGTCAATGTCAATGACGTCAATGATATGACTTAAACCGTCAACAATCACTAGAAGGACATGCATAGCTCATGCATGGGGATCATTGCATCAAATATTTTTGATTAGAAAAACCAACTTTGATTATAGAATTCCTTGGAAATAAAACTAAATATGAGTCAGCTCTCTCAGATGCATGTGTGTATCCGTGATCGGGCATACGAACATATTTAATTTTATATACAAATCTGAAGAGTGACTATATATATTATATGTATGTATTAAAAGCTAAATGGAAAAAAGTACAGTAACGACATGGCAAACGTTCTTCCATTGATCATGGGTATTAATTTAGGCAATCAAAAATATAAATACTATTACCACTAACAACATTCATTCATTCTGATATTTGAGCACACATTTGGAAAGTCCTTTGAAAGAGCCATAATCTAAATTATCTGCATCAAATATAAGACTTGGCAACTTTTTTAGCAACTGGCCTTTCAGATTCATGGACAGGTTTCTTTGCCAGGAGCAGCAACGAAGATGATGCCTCCATCTCATTGACTCGTGCTTTTATATCTTCCCTAAGCCTCTCCAGCGATCCCTTCAATTCTCCAAGTTCCTGCAAACCCATCTCATTGATGATCGGTGTTTTGTATCCGCTTTTCTCCTTCGCTTTCTCAAGCATCTCTCCCCTTTTTTTCTCATCATACAACTGCTTAAGCAGCTCATTAAGTTGCTTAGTAAGGATGCTCACCTTGGCACCATCCTTGGAAGAACCAACAACATGAGTTTTACCATGATTGGGTTTTCTTTGGTCCCGATGGAGGAACCGATCTGAAACAGCCCCAACGCTCGGTTGGCCAAAGGAGAATGGCTTTCCACCCGGAGAGAAAGCAACTACGGCTACTTCTGCACCGCATAAAGTAGCGAGCTCGTTCGCTTTCTTAAAAACGCCGTTTCGGCGCTTGGAGAAGGTTACCTGCCTGGAGCTGCCGTCCTTCACCATAGCCATCTCAATCTTTCGCCTCCCCATTTTGTGATGGAAGATCAGGCCGGATGGATTTTTCTTGGTTCTTGATATGAAGGTTAGAGGAGGATGGAGAGTTCAGAGAGGCCGTTTCTGTGTTTCTAATATTGGATTCTCGTCCTCCATTCTTTCTATATGAGATGACATTGCTAGGCTCCCTCATGGCTTTGTATGGAAAGCTTAGGAGTACTGTCTTTCATATTTATTGTGGTTGCTTCTGCATGTTATGAAACTTTAAACACCCTTCGTTGGCTTACTAATTGACCACAACATATTTTGGGAAGAAGTTAAATTTCAGACTAATCTCATTCTTATTATTTTTTTTTTTTGAAGGTAGAACAAACTACATTAATTCATAACAGGACATTACAATTTTGACCTGAGACATACAGAATACAAGCCAACTACTGTTTTTAAGGCTCTCCAATACACAAATTTCTTTGTGACTAACATGGTTTAGTCCATTAATGCTGTAATTCTCTACAGACAAACTATCTGAGAGACAACACTTTGTCCTAAGACAGATTTAACAAACCCCACATTCTGTTTTAAGACAGAATTAAACAACCCTACACTCTGTTTTAGACGGAGTAGAGGACACACTCTATAGACAAAAATTCAAGAGACTACGTAGTTTTTTTAAACCTAAAACAAAGGAAATAACATAAAACGTAAAAGATATATGAGAAAATAGCGAATTACAGCTTGCAAAGTTGCATATCCGTATTTTCAACTTTAGAGGAAATAAAGAGTGTAAACACCGAGACTATGGTGGTGCGAGAGGGACACGCGCCACCCTGAAAGTAAGGCAGAACGTCAGGTCTAAAAAAAATGATGGCCTTGGTTCCAGAGAAAACAGACTAATCTCATTCTTATATTCCCTTTAAAAAAACATGTTTGGCTTATAATCTTCTAAAATTTTTATTCGAATTCTAAGACTTAATTAGTCTTTCATACTGCATGGATATATAGACCGCATGCATAGTTTCTATAATATTTATCAAGTATTTAATACTACCCGATAATATAAAAGTTATAGGCCATCGTCATGTGCGCATTTCGTCGTTTTTCAACTGTTATTGTTGTGGTCTGACTAATCATTCTTTAAGATTAATTCAAATTTTAAAATTTATCTTTTAAATTATATTATGTCACGTGCATGGTGTGAGTTGTAAAAACTTTCAATAGAATTATTCTACCGCTATATATTCCAAATGATCATTCATTCACATGCATGTATAATACAAATTCTAAATTAATAATATTGGTTTTGGCATCAATTAGAAAAGGTCTTGGCACCAATTAAATTAATTTTGTGGCTCCCTACATACCTTCTTAAATTGCTGCTGCTAATTTTATGAGGGAGTTTTGGCCTTTCTACTTCTGAATGCTTTCAATAAATAATTCGCCACTGGTCTTGTCTGGAAATAAAGATTCCTATAATGGGATTGCCATTAATTGCATCATGCGTTTTAGGGCTTAGGTGGCCTGAGAAGCCTTGCCAAGGACTCTTCATCATGAGTACAAGAAAGTGCCTGTTTCAGCATATAACCACTGTTGAGACCATATTTTAATGGAAAATGATAGGATTATTATTTTCTTATTATTTATTCACTATTATTTTTGTATTTTATTTTTTTTATAATTTTTTATTTTACTTAGTAGTTAAGGAAGTGACAATTACTAAGTTTATATATTTTTTTAATTTTTTCTAAATGATTAAGGATGTTAAAAAATACTTAAAATAAAATGATAAAAAAATAAAAACACTATAAGTAATAGATGGGTAGTAGATAGGTAGTAAGCCTATCACTATCCTATTTTAATTAGAGAAATATCCTATTTTCAAAAAAAAAAATTATATAAAAATAAATTTAAAAATTGACCTATATGGTTTGACGTGGAACCTCATATTGTAAATTAGTTCCTTCTAATAAAAAATAGATCTGACATCTGACATTAAAACCCATCAATTTATAATTATGATTTTACAAAAATATCTTGCTACTTCTTTAGTTAAAGTATTATGCAATTTTTGTATGCTCTTGATCCATTGCAAACCATATATATGTTAAATTATCCTTGGCCCGAGAGAATATTATAATGCATTGTACATATATCATTGGAAGTTTGCATGAATATCATAGCTAGGACTAGGCCTGTGCAAATGGCCCGAAGACCTGTCCCACCCGAAGAACCCGAATAAACCCATCCGTTAAAATTGATTTGGATTACATCTCGGGTCGAACCTGCTAAAAATCGGTTTCAACCCAATTAACCCGACTAGTAACACGTTTATATGAGAATCAAACACAACAGAAAATCTATTTCTTTCTCTAATGGATTCTTCTTCTTCCTCTTCAACATCGTCTCTCCATCTGGCCATGGCTACCTTGGGCTCTACTGGCCTGGCCCTACGGTAGAGCCGATTCATGAATTCGTCCTCGGCCGAGGAGAAGTACGTGCGGCAACCCAGGTTGAGCCCTAGTCTGGAGACGAAGTCCACGGGCCTAGAAATCTCTTCGCTCTTGGGGACTACAAGGTACCCGCCTCCCCCGTTTCCGGCGGCACCGATAATGGGATCGAGGGAGAGGAGCTATGGTGATGCGTACGAAGACGCGTTGGGTGGGTAGACGCGTGGATCGAAGAGGGAGTGGTGGAGCTGTGAATGAGTATGGGTATGGGTTTGTTGCGGGTTGAAGTGAGAGAAAGTGGTGGTTGTAGGTTGAGGGTTAAAGTTGTTATTATGGAAGGGTCGAGCGTAGTGGTCGAAGATTTGGCAAGTTTGGTCAGAATCCTGGTTGGTTTCTTCCTCGCCCGATAGCATGATTATGCCAGTGTTGCCCGATTCTTATTCCAGCATTTTGCTATGTGCAGACGACCTCTTCTCCCGGTGTGGACATCAAAGTTTCTTTCTTTATTTTCTTTCTCTTCGTCTCCCTCAGTCAGTCAGTGATGGCCATCTTGGCCTTCTACATCCACAAGTGCAGCGTTGGCCAGGTCCTCTAGCGTCTTAGGGGAAAACTCGGGTTGACCAGACCCGAAATGTTCGGTGTCGAGTTGCTGTTTCTTGTTGGCGGGTCGGGTAGGGTCGGGCCCAAAATCAATTCGGATTGGTCGGGTTGCAGCCCTAGCTAGGATGAAAGGCAGATAAATTATTCCAAGTTGCATTAGCTGCTAGTTGATTGCAATCTGGGACACTATTTTTGGCAAGTGTGCACACAGGAAAGATCACACAAAAAAATCAATTGTTTCTAAAGTGGATGCACTCAGAAACATAAATACTGGTACCGGCAAAATGACAGAATTAGAATCAGAGATGTCAAATTGGAAACAGAAACAGAATCAAAATGATATGCCAGAGAATTTTCAGATACAACGTTTCATATTAGAATCAGAGTACAGAACAGAGACAAATCATTTATAATCATATGTCAAAATTGCAGATTTCATATTTGCTCTTCTTATATAACTGAGAACAGAAGGCCAAAAGTTGCTTATGTCTATACCATTCATGATAGAAAATACTTTTATTTTTTTATATAGATTTCATTAGTAATACAAATCAAATGACCGAGGTTGCTTCAAGTTTATTTTCATAACAAAGTATGCATGTTTTTCATAAAATCAAAATCAGTCAATTTCTTTTATGCAACAATTCCTCTTTGAAACTATCTGTCTGTTCTTGGGCCTTTAACAACCCCAATAAAAACTTACCACGTGTAAATTCTACACTACATATAATGAATTTGGTCTCATCTGATAAAACCAATGGAAGTGAAACTGAAGCTTTATTCTCCTCGACGCATCTTTGGAACTTCAATAAATTATTGTGAGCATTGGGAAGAACCCAGACCGCTGCACGACACCAGGTCCATCGCCGCCACAATCGAACAATGCCGTCACTCACCAAGCTCTGTCACCCCCACTAGGTTCTGTCAACACAGGAGACCTAGCAACCACCACTTACATTCACCCTTCACCCACTACAGCATTCGAGTTCGAGTTGGCCATCGTCGTCGATAAAGGTTGCTGCCATCTCCTTTGCCACTTCATGGTTTGATTTTTGCACTGATTTATGATTTTTGCACTCATATGAGTCGATCATTTAGGAAGAAATTTGAAAATAGTTTGTGGGTATTTATGATATATACATTTTAATGGCACTGATTATAAATCTGGAAAACTTCGTGACTAAGGATACGTTTGGGTAGTGAGAATATTTGAGAAGTGTTGAGAATGTTTGTGAATAGTTATGAGTAGAGATTGGAGTGAGTTTGTGGGTCCCCTTGAGAGTATTTTGAGTTGTTTGGATGTGTGAAGTATGTTGAGTTGTTGACTTTTGGATAGGTAGTTGAGAAAGGTGTGGGTCCCATAAATATTATAGTGATTTTATTTTTAGTAATAAATATTATAGTGATTTTATTATAGGGATTTTTTAATATTAATAAATATTGTAGTGATTTTATTTAATTTTTATATATAATAAGGATAAATATTATAATGATTTTATTTTTAATTTATATATAATAGTGATAAATATTATAATAATGTTATTTTCATATATATAATAGTGATAAATATTATAGTAATGTTATTTTTTATTTATATATTATAGTGATTTTATTTTTTATTTATATATAATAGTGATAAATATTATAGTGATTTTATTTTTTATTTATATATAATAGTGATAAATATTATAATAATTGTATTTTCATATATATAAGAGTGATAAATATTATAGTAATGTTATTTTTTATTTATATATTATAGTGATTTTATTTTTGATTTATATATAATAGTGACAAATATTATAGTGATTTTATTTTTTATTTATATATTATAGTGATTTTATTTTTTATTTATATATTATACTGATTTTATTTTTTTATTTATATATAATAGTGATTTTATTTTTTATTTATATGTTATAGTGATTTTATGTTTTATTTATATATTATAGTGGTTTTATTTTTTATTTATATATAATAATGATAAATATTATAGTGATTTTATTTTTTATTATATATTATAGTGATTTTATTTTTTATTTATATATAATAGTGATAAATATTATAGTGATTTCATTTTTTATTTATATATAATAGTGATAAATATTATAATGATTTTAATTTTAATTTATATTTAATAGTGATAAATATTATTGATTTTATTTTTTATTTATATATAATAGCGATAAATATTATTGATTTTATTTTTTGTTTTTATTTAATAGTGATAAATATTATTGATTTTATTTTTTATTTATATATAATAGTGATCAATATTATAGTGATTTTATTTTTATTTATATATAATAATAATAAATATTATAGAATGCTTGTGAATAGTTATGAGTGGAGATTGAAGTGGGTTTGTGGGTCCCATTGAGAGTATTTTAAGTTTTTTGGCATGTGGAGTATTTCTAATAGTACGAGAATACTTGGAAAGTGCTGAGATATTTTCGTTACCCAAACACAGCCTAAAATGATAGAATATAAAATGGATTTTCTTGGAAAATTAAAATTTGCTAGTTAGTAGATGAGCAAATAATGTTTTTGAACATCATTTGCACATGGAGCCGATTGATTCACACATATGCTCTATCCTCGAGAAAAATTTTCCAACTAAAATGACATAATATGGAATGGGTTTTCTTGGAAAATTAGATTTTCTTGGCAAATTAGAATTTGCCAGTTAGTATGGCAAATAATTTTTTGGAGCATCATTTGCACATGGGGCCGATATATTCACATATATCTTTTACTAGTTAGTAAATATTATGTATCTGCACATGGAGCATCATACGCTCTGTCCTTAAGTACGTTTGTATAAATCTGAAAACTTTTCCGACTAAAATGACTGCAAGATTTTCAGATTGTGTGCTTAGCTTAAAATTGTTTTTTTTTTTTAAATCAACCGAATCAAATTGTTGAAGGATCATATTTTGTATATCTTGACTGATTTTGTAATGTGATTATTTTGTAACGAATGATCAAATTTCAAGTTCTGACAGTGATGAAGTTGTTATAATGATGAGTCACACATTTCTAAAAGGTGAAGATGTAGGGCTTCAGGCTGAAAGTGCAGAAAAAGAAAGTGATGTGAATGTGAAAGATGAAGTGAATGTGGAAGATGGAGTCAGTGTGGATGATAGAGTGAATGTGATTTCCACTTCGAGTAGTGGTTCTTTGGAGCCATTCGTTGGTATGGTATTTGATGACATAGAAGACGCCCATGCATTTTATAAGGCATATGCAAGAAGAAAAGATTTTGTCATTCGGACCAACCATACTCGATTGTCAAAAGATGAGAGAAAATTAATTGCAGAGACCATGTTTGCATAAGGGAATGATTTTGACGGAAAAGTCTCAAACAAAAAGAACGAATAATTCTTGAACCTGTAGAGACAAAGATTGGATGTAAAAGAATTATGAGAATAAAAAAAAAAGATAGTGAAAGTAGACAATATGCAAGTTTGTGCTTGAACATAACTATATTCAACTTACACAAAGGAGTACTAGTTTGCTCCATGGACATTAGAGAGTTATGAATTTGAATGAGTCCAGTGTATTGACAAGAAAGATAATGTCGGTGTTGAGTAAAGAATCAGACGGTGACTTTAACATTGATTGTATTGGCAATGATGTGAAACATTACTTGGGAAACAAAATGAGAAAATTATTTGAAGAGGGAGATGCACAAAGGTTATATGCCTACTTTTTGTATCGACAATGCAAATAACCTGGATTTGTGTACTACATGCAAGTTGATGAGAATGCGTGTATGAGAAGTTATTTTTGGATAGATGCAAGATCAATAGTTGCATACCAATATTTTGGGAATGTTATCACATTTGATGCCACGTACCTAACAAATATTTATAAGATGCCCTTTGTGCCTTTTTCTGTAGTTAACCATCATCACCAAACCATAATGTTTGGTTGTGCTTTGTTAGTTAATGAAACAACCAAATCATATACATGGTTATTGAGAACATGGAAAGAGGCATTGCTTGGGCGTGCCTCTACAACTATAATTACTGATGATGACAAGGCTATGACAAAGGCCATACATAGGCCATTGTAGAGGTACTATAAAATACGACATTAGGTTGTGCTTGTGGCACATTTAACAAAACATTTCGAACATTTGTCCTATGTATATAACAAACTTCTGGACTTTTAAAATATTTTTTTCATTGTATCCATGAGAATATTACAACTGATGAGATCGAGCATAAATATAGTTCAATATTAGTGAAGTATGGGCTGAGATATAATATTTGGTTGCAAAATCTTATATCCGACGAGAGAAGAAGGTTTAGGCTTACTTGTGTTCAACATTTTATGCTGGTTTGTCAACAACTCAAATGAGTGAAAGCATGAATAAGTTTTTTAAGTATTATGTTCATTCAAGCAATATGATTAATGACTTTGTATATCAATATGAGAAAGTGTTAGATGCACATTATTTTAAAGAAAAAGAAAAGGACGTGCGCACAAAATCTACACAGGGCGATATTAAAAACATTTCAAAAAATTGAAGAGGAGGCAGTCATAGTCTACACAAGAAAGTCTTTCATGATTTTTCAAGATGAGTTTTTCAATAGTCAACGGAACAAATCAATCAAATTTTCCAAGAAGGGTGAAAGCAAAACATATGAAGTGACACCTCAAGGCAAATAAATTTCTCTTTATTATGTGACCTTGGAGAGTGAAGAAGAGAAGGCAACATGTACATGACATATGTTGGAATTTATGAGAATTCTTTGTAGGCATATCCTATGTGTCATTGGCAAGAAATCGAAATTAGATAGTCACAACACTATGCTCTACAAAGATTGACAATCAATGCTAAGAATCGAGTTATTCTTGACATATCATGTCCTAAAAGGCATGTAATACCACAAAATGATCCTACAATAAGAAAAATTAAGTTGATGATGCAACTTTACAACATTGCAGAACTTGGGTCACAGTCAACCAAAAAACTCAATCATCTCTCTCTTGCCTTAGATAAAGCCCACAAAGAGTTATCTTATATGAAAGATCATGTAGATATTCAAGAAACAAATTATCCAGGTAGAGGGGAGTCAACCAATGATTCTCATATGTTAAGAAGTCAAGTTGTATCAAATTTTTCACAAATGGTACAAGATCCTCCGCGGGTGCCAACAAAAGGACGATCAAGATCTTTGAGAGTAAAAAATCCAAAAGAGATGCAAACAATGAAGAAAATGCGTTGTAGCATTTGCAAGAATGAGGGACATGCTAGGAACAACTGTCCTTCAGTTAGGTATTGTAGCTTATAAAATTTTTGAGTTTTTATTTATTTTTAATTGAACAAATTCATTTTTCTTGTGTTTTGTTATGGTTTATGTAGGGATTTTGGGCATACAACTGAAAACATCTCTCAAAACTTGGATTCTTAGTGAAAATTTGCTTATACGTTATATGTGATTTTGCCTTCATTTTTTTAATTAGATTATTGACAGGATTTTTTAATTTAATACGTGACAGGAAAATTTTTAATGTGACAAGAAATTACATGGTAGATTGTGAAGCTTTTGAGGAATGGATTGAAGCTTTTGAGGAGTGGATTAAAGCTTTTGAGGAGTGGATTAAAGCTTTTGAAGCATTTTATGTAATTGTACCCATGTGTTTTGAATTGTGGATGTAATTGTAAGCAAGGATAAATTTATGTAATTATGAATTCTGGATGTTATTTCTTTATGTAATACTGCAACATGAATCTCAGATGTTTCTTGATTGGTTTTTAACTTTGTGTACTTATTTCAGGTTGTTTCCAAAACATGTCCAAAAACTGTCAAAAATATTTTCAAAATCTGTACAAAACATTTTCAAAATCTGTCCATCACATGTTCATGCACATTCATTACATATTCATTACATTCAAAAACCTGTCCATAACATATACATTACATTCACCAAATACGACTCATTACATTTAGCTGTCCAAAAGTGCCCTAAAAATTACAACATGTTACATGAGTCATAGCACTGACCGACATATATTAATATTTTTCGAGTAATAAAAACCTCAACACAAATCACAATAAAAAAACAACCATGACAAAAACAACGCTTTTAAGGTTCCCTTATGCTTATTTTCCATTGCTTTAAATTTTGCTTATTTGATCATTACACGTTCATGAAGTAACCTCTCATTCCTTTGTTGAGCTAACTCCAACGTCATCTTACAGCAAATATTTTGTTTATTTTCAAGATCAATTCATTTAAAAAATCCACATTGTTATTGAACTTATAGTTTGGACAGTTGTAAAATCTTCTGCCAAAACTATTAGCCTTTTCAGAAATCCAAAGTTTTGATGGAATGCCACAGTAGCAAAGTGGTCTCTTCAAACTAGTTTTGTATTTCCCTCTTGCAGTCCACGAACTTGAAACATAATGAGAACCTGAACTTGCCACTTGCTAGAAAATAGATACAATATTAGATACAATTAGTATTATCTGTGAGTAGAACATATGAGACCTAAACAAGCTATTACAACATCAGCTTAATAACTCAATTTCAGCTAGTGTGCTAAACTAGTGATTTACATGATAGAAATTTATGTTTTTCACATAATCAGAATGAGAGGCACCCAAGTACACAGGCTGCATAGAAGTCCCTAATGCTAATATAACTTGATATCCTACAAATCGTATTAACTTTTTTTCTAGGCTATAGAAGATATTAACTAATCAAATAAGTGTGGGCGGTAATTGAAAAACTTTCAAAACCCCAGGAATGAAACTTGCACCTATCCCTTGAATCTTGTGAGGATCTTGTCAGTGGCATGTATAATATCTTTAAGTTAGTCAAGATAAACCTATCTTCTGTTTCAAGAAAGTAGCATTTAAGTTCATATTAAATTGAAGAAAAAACTAGAAGCCAAAATAAGCTACAAAAGGTAGAAAAAAAACTCATCAAGCAATCTTGTTTTCATGAATGAATACATATTATACGCGTAACAACCACAATATTTCAGGACATGAGATTCCCAAAATATTGTGCATATCCGAATTTTTTATTATTTTAAAACAACTTAATAGGTAGTGGCAAAATTTAAAAAAAAAACCACAGAGAGATTTTTTTTTTGTTTCAAAAAATTATCTTTGTTCACTTACTGAAAAAGCAGTAATTTTGTTTCAAGGAATGGAATGAATATAAAATTGAAACCTAAATTCTCTTGCTCCCTTTGAAATGCCTTGACTTATCTTAACCAATAGGCAAGTTCTTCCAGCTGCAAAGATACCTCAATCAATAAGCAACAATGAATAGCTCAAATTGAAAGAGAGTCTTAAAAAAGTAAGTGTAGTATTGTAGCCATTGTAGTGTGTAGCCTCGACAATATACTTCTATATTTTTCCGGTTAAATAGAATATTAGTGCTAAAAGAAAAGAAAGTCCCAACTTTTTTATACCTTCAATGAACCAACAGTGGTAGTTTTTGGGACATCAATAAAAAGCTCTGGCACCCTGAAGGACTTGATGCTAAACTTCACTGCATAGAGAAACATATACACATACGAACCTCTTGGATGCAATAAGAAATAAAATGAAAAGAGAAAATGTACATCATACACTCTAGAATTGCAAGCTACCTCCATCAATAAGCAACAATGAATAGCTCAAATACAGCAAAAGTGTACTTCCATGAGAGGAAAGAGGAAAATGAATGTACTTCAATAATTCCTTTTCAAGGTGCATGAATAGCCAAGCACAGAAAATTTTTGCTCTTCATAGGTTAACTAGAACTTGATGTTGTAGTGTCTCTATTGACTAGCATCTCCTTGAACAGGCAGCAAGCATCGCGATATCCCTAAAAATCAATTTAAATCCACTGTTTGGGAGAACAGATTGCACCAAAAATAAAATTACAAGTTATGAATGACAAGGGAGAACCTTCCACAATCGCACCACCACAAGTGCTTGTGTGTCTAAGAGTAATATGCGACCAAGTCAATCTATAATTGCAGCCAATGTACCACTAGGTGATAGGGTCAGCTTCTCACCCTTCCTAAGATGATCTTTCAAACACGTCAAATGAGAAGTTACAACAAATCACATTGCCAATCAATGAGATTTCAGATCTTGTCGGCTATAACATGAAAAACACTATCATTTTGTAGCATTTACTATAATATGAAAAGCACCATCGTAACCAAAGGCATGGAACATTTTGTAACATCGACTCAACATGTAAAAAGGCATACCAGAGATCTCAAATCTTGTCGGCTGATAGGCTAACGACACCAATCCCATTGTTGGAGTGTCACGACTTCGAGGGTTTGGAGAGATGGTGATGAAAGAGGCAGAGGAGGATCACGAATCTAGTCTCACCCTCGAGCTCGAGGGAATCTGGTTCTGAGAGAGAGAGAGGAGGGTCACGACTTGAGGTAGATGGAGGTCGCCAATGTTTCTAGTTCTGGGAGAGGGGGAGGGTCAACAAAAGAGAGGGAGGGTCAACAGGAGAGGGGGGCTTCGAGGTACTAAAAGAGGGGAAGGGTTACAGGAGAGACAAGAGAGCAGGTAGAGAGGGAGGGGGTTTTTTTCGTCGTGCATTATCATATGGGTCTTGGGTTGGGGAAGGGTTACACGAGTTACTCACCTTTTTTTTTCATGGGTCTTGGGTTGGGCCCATTTCATGAGCCTCACCAATAGATCCTAGAGTTTTCTAGTTGTATCTTTATTTGTGCTCTAGTAAATGGATTGGCTCATTTAATGGGTCTAATTATATTCTGCCTACAATTTTCATGGGCCAAGTATTCAATAAATACCAATGGACCTCGTCTCAAGTCCAAAATAAGTCCAACTCGCCCAATAAATAAATTTGGGATTTTAAAATAACTCTTGGCATAATTCCAATTTAAAAGCAGCCACTTGATCCCTAGATATTAAATGGGTTGTTGTTTAGTTATTGAGCCCAGTAAAACTCTTATAATCTACCATAATAATTTATGGTCTCGGGGTCTTTCTAAAATCACCCTACTAATCTAATTTGGGCTTTTATAAATACTGACCCATTGATATTTTCCAAAATCGTCAACTGCACCTTACCGATTTTAAAATAAAATTATAGGCCTATGAGCCTGACTAAATTTCAATAAATAATAACTTGCGGGCTTATCCAATATGACCCATTAAACCTATTTTAGGCCCAACAATTTATCCATATTTTATCCCTAATAAATTTTGGTTCAGGTCGTTAAAATATCACCCTAGCGTCACAACTGATTTGATTTGTTCAAGAGGTGACTTGCCACCGACTCAATAGAAGGAAGAGCAAACGAGAAGGGCTTCCCAACCGGCGAGAAAACGACGACACCGACCTCAATCCCAAAGAGGGTAACCAATTCACTAGTTTTTTTTTTTTTTTTTTGGTATATTCCAAATCTACGTTTGGAGAAAGTAATAAGGCAATTGTTTTTGTTCTCTATCCTCTTCATTTCATGAATCTTCTGACGACCTTTTGCCTGCTTTCCATCCATGGTTTTTATATAGAAAAACACTAGCTAGGTACGTACAAGAATGTAATAAATAGATTCGATTTTGGGTTGAAACAAATTATGTTCACACCACAGGACACAATTATTTGTACGAGAAATTACTCGAATAGAAGGGAGATGTTCCTAATTTTTAAAGTAAATAATTGGTCACACATAATTATTTTTCTTGTAGTGTCATGATGTTCCTATTTTGGGGATGTATAAATAGAAGGGAGAAACTAGGGTAAATAAATTGTATTAGGACATATAATTACCACTTGAAGTTGTCCTATTTCCGTGTACACTGATCAGTAATTTGTCTTTCTTTGAAATGTATGTCTATGACTGTATATTTATATCTCACAACGCAGATTAGATACTAACAATTAATTAATTATACCTAATTAATAAGATCGACAAAAGGCTCTATGTTTATCAGTTTCCTATCTCACAACAAAGATGAGATACTAAAAATTAATTAATTATACGTAATTAATAAGATCAACAATACATACAAGCTTACTAATTTTTTTTTTAAAAATAAACACAATTATAACAAGTTTGGCAAAGATCAGGTCCATAATTTCTTGAAGATAGTACTTCCATTTTTTTAAAATAAATTTTGCAATAAATATTTGGTTCTACTGTTGTTGTTATTAACATGCACCAGATGGATGTGATATATATATATATATATAGGTAATGCTAGGGACAAGTTCCAAATGCACTAGTCTTGTTGTTAACATGTTAGAAGTAACTTCCTCATAGCCTAATTTATCTCCCCTTTATGCTGACTTCAAAATATGAATAAGTAGATGCAACTTCAATAGGAGAAGCAAGAGTAGTATCTACCTTTTCTTGCTGTCAACAAAGCAAAAGCTTTGAAATTAGACAACATTATCCTCGAGGGAGATTCATTAGATGCCAATGCGGCAATTTAACATAGCCACCTCACAACTAAGTGAAGAATCGGCTGCTCATAAAATACATCATTATTGAACTTAATGATTTCTCCTCCTAGTCAACTCGAAAAATATATAGAAGTACCAATTTTACTACGCACAATCTCATCTGTTAGATATCTTTCTTATAAAGTGTGTGGTGTAGGATGATGAATAGCATCCCTCTTTCTTATAACATAATAGGAAATATTCTCATTGATCTTATCCCTATCCATACCTATACTCTATTGCTCTGTTATTATCTGCCTTGAACTCCCTATTACTTTGTAACCATCTTATTCAAAATAAAAAATAAAAAATCGTGCCGGCTCAATCACAAATGGGCATATTTCGCCATCGACGAGTCGAATCATCTGTAACTAGTTATCAATCTATGTTTCTATTTCCTCAATCAAGAATCAACAAGCTAAGAAAGTTAATTACTTAGAGCATTCACATTGGGCTCCCTATAAATTTTCCTAAAATTTGGCTAAAAAACACCATTCCTAAAATCTTCTTATAAATTTTACTCATCTTTCAAAAACTCCTCCATCTCATTCTCTATCTTTTCTCTATTTTATTAAAATAATATTTCTCTATTATTTCTTTATTATTATTATTTTTATCTCATTTCCATTTACAAACTTAACTACTCACTCTTTTATCTTTTTCCTTATGTTTTCAACTATCACCTTTTACCTAATTTTGTAAACACAAATCTGATTTTTTTCTTGGGTGCAATAATAGTTTTAAAATTATTACGGTATTAAAAATAATAAAATTATTTAAAAATATGTGCATTTTTCAATGTGATGGTATTTGTAATGGATAAATAAAAATCAAGATTATGGTTTTGTCCGAGATGTAACAGTAATATTTTTTGTTCTTTGTTTGACAATAACATTTTTTGTCCTTTATATAACGGTAATATTTTTTTATTTTTTGTCTAACAGTAACACATCTTCTCTGAGTTGCAACATTAATATTTTTTGTCCTTTGTCCGAAAGTAACACATCTTCTCCGAGTTGCAAGGTAGTATTTTTTGTCCTTTGTCTAACGGTAATATTTTTTGTTTTATATCTAAAGGTAATAATTTTGACTTTTTCCTAATGGCCATTTTTTTTAAACGATAAAATTTTTGTGTAAAAAATTATAAATAAGAGGGCTTTTGGTTCTATTTACATCTTCAGTAACCTAAGTCTCATTTCATCTTAAGAAAAATTTCTTATTCTGATCTCATTTTCCACTTGCTTCTTAAATGGATTGTTCATTTTTTCGTAAATTGGTACTTAACTTATCCTCTAAAGATGAGTTGAGGGTTGTTCTAAGTAACAATGGAGGATCAACCTCAACTCATTGTTGAAATTGCCAACATTGTAAGTATATTCGATGTGATCATATTCAAGGGCACGAACGACTATTTCACGATTATTTTACAGAAGCACTAGTACATCCCTCAAATCTATTTCGAAGGAGATTTCGTATGAGCCATCATCTGTTTCTTCGTATTCAACGTGAAGTAGAGGCTTAGAGCATTAGCATTGGATTGGCCATCCTATTCTTCAAATTTTGATTAATATGTAACTTTTTCACCTTTAGCTAATCATTCAAAACTTGAAGTTTACATTGGATTAGTCATCACATTCTTTATAATAATAAAATATTATTATTTTTTATTATTTATATATTTTTAATTATTTTTTATTTTATTTTCATAATCTTTAATAACCTCCAATAAATCATATTCATTTTTATTTTAACAATCTAACAATCTATAATATAACAATCTCATATGTATATAGATGGTAAAATCTCATATGAATAAAAATCTCATATCTATAATATAATAATCTCAAAAAATACTGTTAGACTTGCTATAGTTCTTTTCATATTTGAAAAGAAGAATGAATTTAATGTAGCTTATAGTTTGGATGAAAACAATTTAGCTAATTCAATATGGAGCAAATATAGATGATATTTGCTAAATTTGAAGATGAAAAGGTATTTGGTTAATCCAATACCAATGCTCTTATGAGCTCTACTTCATCCAAAGAAGAGATAATGCTGGAAGACTCGATCTACCTTCCATGTAAAAGATAGCTGTTGCACTTAAAAATTCTTGCATATGGGGTAATTTCTGATTTTATGGATGAATACTTACAGATTGGAGAAAGTATCACAATAGAGAGCCTGAAAAGATTTGTAACTGCAATCGTAAATATCTTTTCTAATAACATTTGCGGTCTCTAAATGCTAGTGATATTGCTCGATTACTCATTGTTGGTGAACAACGTGGATTCACATGAATGCTAGGAAATATTGATTGCGTGCAGTAGAAGTGGAAAGATTGTCCGTCTACCTAGAAAAGTATGTACTCCAGTCATAGTCGTGAACCAACTATTATATTATAAGCGGTTGCTTCATATGATCTTTGAATATGATATGCATTTTTTAGATTATCCGGTTCTCATAATGATATCAATGTGCTACAGAGATATTTCATTTTCACTGAACTTGCCCAAGGGCGTGCTCCTTCAGTAAATTACTCAATTAATGGTAATGACTACACTATGTGGTACTATCTTGCCAATATAATTTATCCAAAATGGTAAACATTTGTGAAGATTATTCCATCTCCATAAGAGAATAAGAAAAAAATATTTTGTAGCTGCACATAAATCAGCAAGAAAGGATGTAGAGCGTGCATTTGAGGTCATTTAACAACACTTTGCAATCGTTCGTGGACCGGCTAGAATGTTCAAGATCAGGGATCTAACAAATATAATTAAAGCATGTGTTATTCTACATATCATATTCATCGAAGACAAGCGTAATGATAATGGGGGTCCTGAGTTGAAGTATGGTCAACTTGATGAGGATCTTTCTCAACTGTTGCACAATCCTACAACCGAACTTATGGAGTTCATTCAACATCATCATGAAATTAGAGACACTTCGGCTCATCATCAGCTCCAATCAAACCTAATTGAGCATCAATGAAAATTATATTCCTAAAATTAGAATAGCTACAATCCACTATAATTTATTTTGTTATCAGTCGTGACTAAATATTCTTGCTTGTTTGATTTTCATTCCCTAAAAAATGTTGGCAAAACGACATTGGCCAAGTAAAGCTGTAATATTTGTAATATTTTCTTTATCTGTAATATTTTAAGCATTTGTAATGTTTTGTTTATCATCTTCTATCCATGCACAAAATTATTGTCCAAAATATTAATCTTCCCTTTAAAATAATAATGTGTCCCAAAGTATAAGAAACAAAAAAAGTATAAACAATAAAAAATAACCAATGATGTAAACATTGGTGAATGTTGTCAAAATTATACAAATATAGAATGTGAAATAACAATTAAATCATATAAAAAAACTAATCACTAACTCTCAGCATTGCATCTCACCACGATTTCCCTTTGACGTTGCTGGAACATGCCCGTTGTAGTCTAGGCAAGGTAGTAACATCGATAAGCATGATCCGCTCTCTCTCTCTCTCTCTCTCTCTCTCTCAATCGCTCACTCTCTGCTCTTCTCTGCTTGTAACTGGGCAAATTCTACTCTCTCAGCCTTCAACATCAGTCTCTCGTCCTCTTGCCGTATTTTATGCCCCTTCCTTTCTTGACCATATTGCACATTTTCCTCATTCAGACAGAAAAACTCTTTCTCTTGAGCGAGTAACTCCATGGGAAAAGTATATTTCATCTTTCTCAGCTAAACAATGTCCTCTGTTGGTCTAGCTAGGGCCTTCCGTTTTGTTTTCTCAGCTTTCCTTCCTATTGGCCTCTCCAACTCAACAACGTTATTATCCAGAACATTCTCCGCCTTGAGATCATTTACTAAATCTACAAATGCATCTGAGGTAAGGGTCAGGGATATCGTTGATCTTCACTTTGGACCTTCCTTTGAGCAACGCTGAATCTATTTGAATTGGTCCTTCAACATGTGCCAACAATGCTTGAACATAAATGAGCTATTTTTCAGCGATGGGTACATAATCTTTGCTTTGTCAAACTTGCAAAACAGGGACAAACAGAAAATAATTACCAAACTTGGGCCAAAATTATATAAAAATAGCGTCTACAAGAAGTTTAAAGTAGTGGATGGTTATACGTTATCTTGCTCGGTCATGCCACTTTGATTCAATCATTCGACTTGGGTCAATTTTGCACAAAATTTGTTAGTCGCCTTTTGAATTACCGATCACCAATGTATTAAGGACCCAACGCTCCGCTCAGTTGTACTTTGTTTATATTCATTGAAGTATTGACTAATTTTATCCTAAAGTTGGGCGCATTTTTTGTCCGTTCCCTACATGGCATCTACGTTAGTAATCAGCCATGTTGAGACAAGGCTGAAGTTCACATTTTTTTTTTCTTAGGTGAAGTTCGCACCTCTAACTGATTTTTTTTTTACAGAAAGATTCCTTATTTGGGGTGGGGGTGGAGAGTCTTCAACCGTCATTGGAAATTGTTGAGTTTGACTAACGTAAGTGTAGTAAATGTGAGAGTCCTGGCTGAGGAGGGTTGTGAAGTACATATGCCCATGGTCTTGGGAATCCATCTTTAACAAATTTTAGACATACAACAGTTGGTAGACATGTTAGAAATTCAAGAACAGTAAAGATAATGTTTTGCAAACTGGCTCAGGAAAGGAATAGTAACATATAGGAAGTGGTAACATCCTCAATGGCTGCAACAATCGGTTGCTAGTAGTGATTGGTCGTCCGAGTTATCCTGCCATGGAGTATGTGCCAAATCTCCTATGTCTCCACTCAACTTTGTCATCATTATAGTCGAGGGGGATAGAAAAGGAAAATGAGCCTAAAGAAGAAACTAATTCATCCAAGAAAACTGAACAGCATGCCTAAATCACAACAGAACACCAAAAATACCAAAATAATCCAACCAACAAAACATAATAGCATGCCACAATCACGGTAGAATAGAAAAAATACCTCATTAATCCAACCAACAAAATTGAACAACATGCCTAAATCACAACAGAAGACCAAAATACCAAAAGAATCCAACCAACAAAATTGATAAGCATACCAAAATCACAGCAGAACAACAAAATACCTCACTAATCCAACCAAGAAAACTAAACAGCATGCCTAAATCAGAACAGAACAACAAAAATAACAAACTTTTAGGTTTCAAGAATATGGAAGGATGCTCAACATAGATATATCACAGCACAACAGGTCAAATAAGAAACTAATGGAACGAAAAGAATTGATCCAATCATGTCTAAATCATAGTTGAACAGCATGTCTAAATTGTTAAGCAAGATGAAATATCACAGCATGGATATATGACAGCACAACAAGTAAAATAACTAAATAATCCAACCAACAAAGAACAGGTTATGCTATTCAGGATGTGGGACTTATAAAAATAATGAAGATTTGAGGCTGAACCAGCATGGATAAGTCACAGAATATCAATGAAAATAACAAACTTTTAGGTTTAAATAAGATGAAAAGATGTTCAACATAGATATATTACTGTACAACAGGTCAAATAAGAAACTAATCGAACAAAAAACACTTCATAGCATGTCAAAATCACAACTGAACAACATGTATAAATTAAGTAAGATGAAATACCACAAATGAACATCATGCCTAAATCATAACAGAATAACAAAAATAGGAGATAAGCACATAAACAACCAAGTATTATAAAAATTTAGGGAAGTGGCTCACAATGGGTTTATTTATTTATTTTAATTCAAGCATAGGTAAGCACATAACACAAGCTCGAATGGCTGCAAAACGGTTGCCTTTGTGAAACTTTCACAAAAAAGATGATCATCCGAGTTACCCTGCCATATCGAGTGAGCCTCATTCACAGCATTTGTGATTTTACACATTTATTATATTCAATTTAACCATCATCACAACCTAATTACATTACACATACAACTCCAAAGACAACCTCTACATATCAACAATTAAAGCTGCAAAGAACAAAGTTATGACTCAACAACAAACCAAATAACGAATCAACAACAAGAAACAGAGACCCAACATTACAGAACATTCATGAATAGATTATAAATTGCAACAATGGAAGCCAAATATCACAGCAACAATGGGGGCTATATATCACACCAAATGTGGAAGCCATTTATCACAGCAATAAGAGAGCAAAACCAAGTGTCATGATTACGCCCAAACTAGTACGCGGTGTTATAGTATAGTTCAGGGTGTCGATCCACAGGGAGTCGGAAGAAACACAACAAGATGCAAGGTTAAAAGAAAAGATCAAATTACAATATGAAAAGAATCTAAAAATTCTACCTAAAGCACGTAATTAAAATGAGATTAGGGCACGGATAAGAAGACAAGTAAAGTTTTGGGCTCCCATCAACCGGATCCAATACTTTAACTTTTTCAATCCAAATGATATACACAATTAAGAATTATAGCACCAAATTTCTAATTGGAAGATATGACATTATATTCATCTACTTTCTTAAATTTAATTTTAGAATCTATTCTCCTTTACAAATCACGGTTTTCTAATATAAAAATGAATATCAAATCTAGATACGACACTATGTTCACAAATAATAATGCAGCAAAAGATCACATCAATGTCATGAAAAGCCTGTTTAAGTTACAATCATATATTCATAATCCTATAGTTCAACAAAATCAAACCATAGCAAGATTTAATATAATTGTTTCAAACTTATAATATCTAAAATAAATAGAGAATTAAATCCTAGAATCTTAAACAATAAAGCTTAATCTATTAATTGAAATAAAGTTAAAGTATTTTCAACAATCAATTTCCGCCCTAGGTTTTACCCAAGATTTAGTTCTCCATGGAAGAACTAAAAATAAATAAAAATAGTATTTTTATCCTATCTTCAGAACTGAGCCATCTCTGCTAAAAAAACTCTTCAATTTTGTGCTAATGATATGCTTATATAGGGTAGGAAAGAAACCTTAATGTCTTTATGATTGCCACATAAAAAATCTCCTAAATTTTAGGACTCAACTTGGCAGCCACATAGGCACTTTAGGAGTTCGAATTTAGAAATCCTTATTAGAGACAAAGTTGTAGCCCTTTAAGATAGATTTTCAACATATTAAGAATCGCATCAATAAAATGTGTGAGTGGAAAGTTACGTTTAAAATACCAAAGTATGTTCAGGCTATCTTCAAGCGAATTTCAGACTTGGACTTCTTGCGGTTTCCTTTTGTGATTTTTTTCTTTATTCAAATTGCTCTCAAACCCTATCATTATGCTTAGTTGAAAAGTCCTACACTCTTTGAAAGTTCTTAACTTGTTTTAACGTCTTACCCACTTGAAAGTCTTCATTTGAATTTGACTGAATTTTGACTTGCTCTTTTACAGACTCTGAAATTAAACATAAAAATCTGCTTTGGAGCATCCCAAAGTAAATAGAAACTCTATTCAAGAATACACATTAATTCCTATGATTTCTATTCACATTTTAACATTTTAGTCCAATAATAGGGTATTTAGAGTGCACTTTCGTACACTCATCACACCCCCAACTTGTTTATTGCTAGTCCCTAACAATTTCAATGCTAAAAAGATGAAATAGATGAGAATTACTAAAATAGGTCAACAATTCACATTTTTCAGATTCACATATCAAAACAAACTAAGGAATCCAATATCCCATCAAAATCAATCCACTTATAGCAATTCATAGAGTGTGTGTGTGTGTTTTCCAAGCCATAACCATCTTACCACTAACCTTGACACATGCAACATCAAGAACGTCTTAAGTAAAAGGTTCAAGTCCATAACTCACGGGTATAATAGTGCTTTGTGTAAGGGTTCTCTCTATGGAATAGACAAGCAGTGTACACACAATCACATAGAGATTTAGGTAATTATAAACAAATAACAAGTAAGCATTGATCTGATGATTGGAACACTAACAAATGAGAATTCAAACATTCTTTCCACATGCTTACTTGGGATCAGAACGGTCAAAACAAAATGTTATAATGTGGCTTAGGTTAGACTATATGACAAGAAAAAGAAAATGATTCAAAAACTTCCAAGTACATACCTAAGGAATTTTATTGAACATCTCAATAAACCACATTTCTCACTTGATGTACTCTTCAACTTTTCAAATCACCGAATAACGCCTTTTTTTTTTATTTGTTACTTTTTTATTTTTAGCTTAACAATTTGGTGAACAAGTATATGTCACCCTGATATTTTGCTATTTCTACCCAGCCTTGGTATTTTTGTCTTTGAAGCTCACTCACTTGAACACCTTGTAACTCATGTTCTTCCCTTTTTTCTTTTTTTTTTTTATTCCTTGCAAAAAAAAAAAAAGAATTTCACATCTAGTACACACTTGGAAGTAACAAGAATAGAAAAAATCAGTGTTTAGATTATACTCTAATATGGAAAGGTATGCATAATGTAGGTGTATGAAGAAAAAAAGTGCTATATGTGTTTCTCGGCTCAAAGTTAGCTACTAGGGATTTATAATTGAAAGAGTTAGCTTGAAAGGTTCAAATGTCAATCCTAAGTTCACCTTCATTATATCCCAAATATATCCGCATCACACCACAAACCACGCAATGATATTCAAAAGAAGTGTCCATTTTAGAAAAAAATAAAGAATGCTTATCACAATTTTCAGCATTTGTTAGCTCTCAATCCTCTTCAAAACTCACACATAAAGACTTAAGCAAAAGAGTTATGTAGATACATTTTTCAAACCATCATCTTACCACAAAACTTAGATAAGTGCATTATATATCCTGTGAATACCTCAGCATCATGATCAAGATGGGTTTGTTGAATTCACTAAGATGGCTATGTATGAGAATGAGTACACATGTGAAATGATGTACGTGTGATGCTAAAAAAAAATTCTGACACATGTAAACGTGCCACAGAGTTCCAACAAGCATTTGTGAATGCATAATTTGCACCATCCCCAACTTAAACGAAACATTGTCCTCAATGTTTAAGAATCAAAACTGAATGGATAGTAACTAAAGATGGTAGAATACATCTGATGTGTGACCTGGGCTGCCCGGTAAGCATAAGAGATGGCAAACTGAAATGGCAAAATGACACTAACCTAAAAACATAAAACAAGGAAAACAACAACAAACAAAAAGAAAGAAAGAAACGAAAAGAAAAAAGAAAAGAAAAGAAAAGAAATAATAATAATAGGAAAAACATACATGCATGGTGTGGTCAAGGTTGATAGACCGGATCTGCAAGTGGAATGTCTTCCACTTCAGGAACTTGTCTATCAATAAGTATTTTTAGGTGTTCACCATTTACTTTAAAAACCCGACCATCCCTAGGGTCCTCTATTTCTACCTCCCCATTTTAAAAAATATGCTTCACTACAAAGGGGCCGGTCCACCTAGACCGAAATTTTCCTAGGTGCTTGTGAAGTCTAGAATCATATAAGTATACTTGGTCATTAGGATTAAACGTCTTCCTAACAATATTTTTATCATAAAACACTTTCATTTTAGCCTTATAGATTATAAAGTTCTCATAAGCATCATTTCTCAACTCTTCTAACTCGCTCAACTGAAATTTCTTAAGTTTACCTACATTTAATTTTGAAGAAATACTAACAGGAGAAGTGTCACCTAGGCCGAGAAATGGATGCTTTAAACCTGAGGGTTGCGGTTTCAATTCCAATTTGGGATTCTCCACACTTGAAGGAATTTGTCCCAGTGTTATATGCAATGGTTGGACAACCAGAATCCTCTTAGTAGAAATTCGCTGCTCAATTAGAGCACTACCTTGCTTTGTTAGAAATGTTGTCTTTTTAATATGGTGTTTTCTCTTAATTGTACACAAATTTTTGAGAATTTTTGCATAAGTAGGAACTTGTTTAATAACATGCAAAAGATGAAGATTAATCTTTACCTGCATGAGGTTCTCCAAGATTTCATTGCTAGAATCCAAAGTTCGCATACCAGATTTTAAAGCTTGAGGAAATGGTATCTTAATTGGACTCTTGATTACTTCGGCTTCTTTGGGCAACTCGGTGTTATTATTGTTTTGTTCATTTTCAACATCCTTTGGCTTATCAGTTATTGGGATGTGTAAGAACTTACAACTTTGTGTCACAATGGCATTGACCTCCTTCAAATTTTCTTGAGCCATATGTTGACTTTGGGGTGTGGATTGAGTTTGAGAAGGGAACTTGCCACGCTCATTCACATTCAAAGAGCTCATCAACTTGGATACATGACTCTTTATCTCCTTGTTTTCCTCAACAACCTGTATAATCAAATACTCAAAATTTTGATTAGTTTTACCCTGTGCCTCAATAAAAGCATATAAAGTATCTTATAAGGAATTCCTAAAAGATGAAGATACATGATACGGTGTAGGATAAGTGCTAGGTGGCTGTGCAGGCTGCTGGTTTTTAGATTTCCAGCTAAAATTGGAGTAATTACGCCACCCCGGATTGTAGGTATCGGAGAAAGGTGCAAAAGGTTTATTGTACATACCTAAGGTATTACATTATTCCTCATACATTCCTCTCATTTCAACAGATGTGGGGCACTCTTGAGTTAGGTGATTTACACCACCACACACAAAACACGGTCCAAATGACTCAACACGAGTAGCCATGTGTGTTGACTTTAAGTCTTTAGTTTTTAACACCTTTAACTCCCTAGTAAGCATCTCCACCTTAACATTTAGGTTATCATCTTCCCTAAAATGGTAAATTCCACCACCATTTGGATTTCCAGCAGGTCGTGACCTATTTGTACTCTCAGTAGCACTAGGTTTGGTCCAAGTGTGAGCTTTTTCAGCAAGCTCATTGAGATATTCTATAACCTCATCTGGATTTTTCTACAAAAATTCACCATTACACATCATCTCTATGAATTGGCACTCTCTAGGTATAAGTTCCTCATAGAAATAACTAATTAAGCACCAATTCTCATACCAATGGTGAGGATACATACTCAACAACTCCTTAAACCTCTCCCAAACTTGATACAAGGTGTCACTATCTTTTTGTGCAAAGGTGGAAATCTGTCTCTTCAAAGCATTGGTCTTGTGTTGGGGAAAATATTTGTTAAATAATACCTGTGTCATCTCATTCCATGATCATATGGATCGTGGTCTTAGTGAGTACAACCAGCTCTTTGCTCTATCCTTCAAAGAGAAAGGAAAGAACTTAAGTCTCACAACATCATCTGTAGCATTATGACTATGAAAAGTTGCAACTACTTCATCAAACTCCCTAAGGTGCAAATAAGGATTTTCATTCTCTAAACCATGTAAGGTGGGAAGTAGCAGTATCATTCTTATTTCAAAATCAAGTTGACGAGTGTTGGCTGGAAACATGATGTATGATGGTGTGGCTGTGCGTGTAGAGTGGAGGTAATTTTGAAGAGTTATAGTGGGTTGATCTTCGTGTTCACTTATTTCTTCGAGACTAAATGGATTGTCAAATAAAAGATTTAAAAATTTTGATTATGACTCTAGTACAGGCCTACAAGCAAATCTACCCAAGGCGTCTCTATATCTGTGCATGCAAGGTAAAAAAATACTAAAAACTAAAAATACTATGAAAAGAAAGAAAAAAAATAATGCAGCAAGCTAAAAGATGAAATGAAGTTACCACCTTTACAAACGGTTGGAATAAATTATGTCTTGCATCAATTCTTCCATCGTCTCCACAGCAACGGTGCCAAAATTTGATTACGTCCAAACCAGTATGCGGTGTTATAGTATAATTCAGGGTGTCGATCCACAGGGAGTCGGAAGAAACACAAAAAGACGCAAACTTAAAAGAAAAGATCAAATTACAATATGATAAGAATCTAAAAATTTTACCTAAAGCATAAAATTAAAATGAGATTAGGGCACGGATAAGAAGGCAAATAAAGCTTTGGGTTCTCATTAACCGGATTCAATACTCTAACTTTTTCAATCCAAATGATATATACAATTAAGAATTATAGTACCAAATTCTTAATTGGAAGATACGACATTATATTTATCTACTTTCTCAAATTTAATTCTAGAATCTATTCTCTTTTACAAACCACAGTTTTCATATATAAAAATGAATATCAGATCTAGAGACGACACTATATTTAAAAATAATAATGCAGCAAAAGATCACATCAATGGCATGAAAAACCTGTTTAAGTCACAATCATATATTCATAATCCTATAGCTCAACAAAATCAAACCATAACAAGATTTAATATAATTATCTCAAACTTCTAATATCCAAAACAAATAGAGAATTGAATCCTAAAATCTTAAACAATAAAGGTTAATCTATGAATTAAAATAAAATCAAAATATTTTCACCAATCAATTTCCGCCCTAAGTTTTACCCAAGATTTAGTTCTCTATGGAAGAACTAAAAATAAATGAAAATAGTATTTTTATCCTATCTTCAAAACTGAGCCGTCTCTGCTAAAAAACTCTTCAATTTCGTGCTGATGATATACTTATATAGGGTAGGAAAGAAACCCTAATATTTTTATGATTCCTGCATAAAAAAGCTCCTAAATTTTAGGACTGAAAAGCCACGTGAGTGCTTCAGGAGTTCGAATTTAGAAATCTTTATTAGAGATAAAGTTGTAACCTTTTAAGATAACTTTCTAACACGTTAAGAATCGCATCGATTGGATGTGAGAGTAGAAAGTTAAGTTCAAAATACCAAAGTATGTCCAGGGTGTCTTCTAGCGAATTTCGGACTTGGACTTCTTGCAGTTTCCTTTTGTAATTTTTTTCTTTATCCAAATTGCTCTCAAACTCCATCATTATCCTTATTTGAAGAGTCATAGACTCTTTGAAAGTTCTTAGCTTGTTCTAACGTCTTGCCCACTTGAAAGTGTTAATTTGAATTTGACTGGACTTTGACTTGTTCTTTTATAGACTCTGAAATTAAACATAAAAATTTGCTTAGAAGTATCTTAAAGTAAATAAAAATTCAATTCAAGAACACACATTATTTCCTATTATTTCTATTTACATTTTAGCATTTTAGTCCAATAATAGAGTATTTAGAGTGCACTTTCGTACACTCATTATGTCATCTTGCCCAAATCTGTGGAAGCCAAGAATCACACAAAACTTTGGAAATTGTTTCCAAAATCGATTTTTAACTCTAAATTTATAAAAACTTATCAAATTGACAGTGAAAACTGGCATATAATCTTGTTAAATTTGTAATAGAATCAAATGGCAAGATCACTGATTTTACAAGGCACATAATCATGTTAAATTTGTAATAGAATCATAGCAAGGTCACTGACAGTGAAACAAAGCACAAAATCATGTTACATTTGTAATAGAATCAAATGGCAAGGTTACTGATTTTATAAAGCACTGAATCATATTAAATTTGATTTTATAAAGCACTGAATCATATTAAATTTGTAATATAATCAAATGACAAGCTATAGATTGAATAAACTATGCACAAATTACACAAAACAAAAATCAAACAAGTAGTAGAATCAAATGGCAAAGTCACTGTCAGTGAAAACTGGCACATAATCATGTTAAATTTGTGATAGAATCAAATGGCAATGTCACTGATTTTACAAAGCACAAAATCATGTTAAATATGTAATAGAATCATGGCAAGGTCACTGAAAGTGAACCAAAGCACAAAATCATGTTAAATTTGTAATAGAACCAAATGGCAAACTATAGATTGAATAAATTACACATCAAACACAAATCAAACATGCTATAGAATCAAATGGCAAGGTCACTGACAGTGAAACAAAGCATAGAATCATGTTAAATTTGTAATAGAATCAAATGACAAGCTATAGATTGAATAGACTACACACAAATTACACAAAGCATAAATTAAACAAGCAGTAAAATCAAATGGCAAGGTCACTGAATTTACAAATTTTTTTCCTAAATCCGTACGAAAATTGCTGTTGTAGAAACCCTAGAGAAGCATAGACAGAAACCATTTCGCGATTCCGGCTAGGGTTTCTGAGATCTAGCTCAAGATTCAAAAAATGGAATTATGGAGACCCAAAATGATAGAGTTACAGACGGATTCGAGAGAGCATTTCTCTTAGAGTTGACGACATGAGAGACAGGTATTGTGTGTGTGTGAGAATCAAATGGCACAAACTTACTAATCGTGTTCTGTCTGAGGGGTTTCTGTTGATGGACGAGTGCAAGAGAGAGTCAATAGCAACTAGGGCACAAGAGAGAGTGAACGCAGGAGGGGAAGAGAAAGAGGGACAACCGAAAATAATAAAATATGCATTTTGGGATTTACAGTGATTCTCCAAAGACGGGAAACCACTGTAGTACACGTAAACAATAATCTTAATTTAGGGAACCGGATGGGAGGGGGAAATGAAAGTTTTTCCTAAAATTCATCCCAAAATTTAGAGAAGAGGAAAGTATAGGGAGCCAGATCAATTCATTGGTCAAGAGCCTTTTTTTTCCCTCTCTCTTGTTATTGCGATAGTTTGTTGGGGGTCTCTAATTACCATGCAATTAGTTAATTATCCTCAAAAATCTAAACTCTTTTAAATTGACACACACATGCCACATACACAATACATACACACACATATATCTTGCTTAACAATCATGCAAGAAGTAAAATTATAATGCAAGCAGGCCTTTTCAAGTAATTAAGCAGTAATTTTTAGTTATGAGTTTGTTGAAAATGAATCTTTATGAAGATTTGAAGCATTGATTTTACCCCCTAGAGTTACCCAAAATTGAAGATGTTAACTAGGCAAGTTTCAGAATCCGATATTGATTGATTATTTAATTAATTTTAGTGTAACAAATTAAAACTCATAGAGAATATATATATACTAGTAAGATAAATTTCTAGATGGTAGTATTATAGAAAAATTTTATAAAAATATGAAAAATATTTTAAAAATAGAAATTTCTTGTAAAAACATGTAATAAGAAAAAACTGATTAAAAAATATAGTAATGAAATGTAATAGATGGTAGTATCCGACAAATTTACATATATGATAATAAATTAGATTTTACTTGACTATCTATCAATCCACAATGAACCAAAAAATGAGAGTCTAAATATATACAAATTCTCGAGTTTAACTATGAATAGACAGAGTTTCATCTATATTTTAAGATTTTATTCCTGATCATAAAAAAATCACATATGTTATCTGCAAAATATTCATGACTATAACATAGAAAGTTTCACAAACACATTTATAACTACACATAAATACTTTGTACCTATATATTACAATGATTAAAAGTTTTGAAAATAAGTTTTAAAACAGTTATTCTTCCAAGCACATTTGTAAAACCCCGCTCCTTCTTTCTTACGTACGCTTCTTCTTTCTGACGTATGTTCCTTCTTTATGCGTAAGCAAATCCTGAGGGCAAAAATTATGTGAATTGTTTGCCCCTTCTCTCTGAAGACTGCGAGACTCGTCATGCATGCCGAACCACAATGGCGTGTTTCAAAGGATATCTTATGACTTCTAGGGCACACCCAATGTTTTAAATATGCTGGAAATATTTATAAGGAGTATTTCCAGTGTTATTGAATTAAGATTGATTTTAAATACGACAATTATAATATTCTTGAAGAGCTCCAAAAATATTATAATTGTCAGAAATCATTTTAATATCATTATTAAAATGATTTCAACTATTTAAGATATTATGAGATTTAAATTATGTTGAAAGCTTTTATTAATTAAATGGTTTTATTCTCTTTAATATGTTAAGTGAGACTTCATCATTTTATTAATGATGAAGGAATATTATTTTATAAACTAAAGTTAGTTTAAAATAATATTCTACCTTAATTCCTCTAAGCGCTTTTAATTAAGTTAATGTTTATGCATTTTAAATCAGTATTTGAGATCCATTGTTAGATCATTACGTGGATTTCCAGAACAATGGACTAGATTAAATACCCAGACCCCCTCTCTTTCTCCCTCACTTTTCCCCAGCTCTCTCTCTCTCTCCTCCCTCTCCCCAGCGTACGTAGTACGCAGCCCCTCTCTCGCTAAACTGCTCCATGCCTCAGCTCGGCGCCGCCGTGCATCGGCAGACCTCACCGCCACCACCACCGGCTTCACGTCCCTCTGGCGAGCCTTCCCATACCGGCGCCTCTCTCCCAAACTCCCTCCTCCTCTCCCTCGGCAGTGCACAGCCCGAATGGGCTTAGTGCTCACTGCACCTCCGTGCGCCGCCCAACGGCGCCACCACCTCCACGGTAGCTTCTCCTCCCACCGGCCATCACCCTCCAGCGACCTTGGCCTCCACCTTCCAGCCACCATCCCTGTAGCACGCACGTAGAGACCCAAGCATGGCTTCACCGTGCGCTGCTTCTAACGCCACCGTACGTGGCCTCCACGACCACCAAGCGCCACCATGAACTCCCCCTTCCCTACCCCTTCCTCCTCCACGTGACCCGAGGCCCATAGCCTCCCTCCACCGCATGGCTTCCTCCCCCTCACACGCACGGGTTTCATACCTTCCACCACCGTGCACCGCCACCCACGATGTGTAATCGCCATCTTCAGCCTCCTCAAGCCACCACCGACCCATCCCAACCATCCACGGCCCCGATCTGCCACCCATGCATGCACACTCTCTCTCACTCTCCCACGGCCTCTCCTCCATCGTGCGGCCAGATCCGCCACCGTGAGTCACCATGGCGCCACCTTGACACCACCACGAGTTCCACCGCACCTCCCTTAGCCGAACCATAGGTCCAAACCACCACTTCATGTGGTGGGTAGCCACTGCACGTGATGGACAGCCACTGCGCGTGGCTGACTGCCACTGTACACGGCTAGATCCTCCGTGTTACGCTCCTTGCCACCATCACAAGGCCACCACGAGCCCTTCCAAGACCACACCTAACTATCCAAACACCCAAACAATCACCGTACGCAGTATAGCTGCCCCGTACGTTCCTTCCAACATCTCCGATGATGAAGGTTAACGAGCAACGCACAGGTTATCACGTCAATGGTATAACCCTCTATCCCTTGTTATTTATGTTATTAGTTGACTAGGTTGTGGACTGTGTTGTTGGTATTTGTGTAGTGTGGTGATGTGATGTGTTGTATATGTGAAGTGTTGGGCACATCTGTGTAGTGCGCTGTGAAGTGTTGGGCGTAGTGGGAAGTGCGTTGTGTTGTATTGTGGAGTATGTGCTGTAATGGTGACGTGGCGTTGTGTGGAATGGGAAGAGTACACGCTGGGTGTACTCTGTGTGGCGTGACGTATGTGAAGGGAGTACATGTGGAGTGTACTCCATATGGTGGAGTGATGCACCATATAGCGGGTATGCCATAATGGTGATGTGGCACGGTGTGTATGAGGGGAGTACATGCAGAATGTACTCCATGTGGTGGATTGATGCACCATATGGTGTGTATGCCATAATAGTGATGTGGCGTGGTATGTATGAGGGGAGTACATGCGGAGTGTACTCCATGTGGTGAAGTGATGCATTATATGGCAGGTCCGCCATAGTAGTGATCGGTCGTAGCATGTGTGAAGGGAGTATGCGTGGAGTGTACTCCATGAGGTGCAGCGATATACCGTGTGGTGTGTCATAGAGATAAGAATGGTTGAGTGGTTGATGGGCGTAGAACATGGTGAGTAGTGTCGGGAACTGTGGAACAGTGTCCCAAAGTAGTTATGGTATACTGTAGTCTGAGGTGACAAGTGTCACTGTGTTGGACTTATGGCTGGAAGTACGGGTGAAGTAGCCAGACAAGTATAAGAGTACGCAGCGGAAGCATGACTGGGCAATGTTACTTCGTGACGTGGTTATTGACAGTCGTGCTTGCAATGGGTGAAGTGATAGGGTATGAATGGCGTAACGGGAACGTGACGAGATGTCACAATGTGACAGGAGTACGTGAGGAACCGTACTCACGTTGAGTTAGGAGTTGACATAGCAGGATGTCAGGTGACATGACAAGGTCACGGTGTAGCTTGGGAGTAGTCTCAAGCTATATGACGTGATGTAAGGCGTAGTTGTAAACGGAGTCCTCTCATGTCAAATGTTGGGATGAACTGTCAAAAGGGACGAATAGCATGAAGAGTCATGCTAGCCGGGTTAAGAGAAGGTTGGTATCGGAGTATGGCCCTTATCCCTCCAAGCAGGTGATCAACATGGTTATATATGTTGATCTTAGGTGATAAGGGGTAAGGTACATGTGTAACATGGTGAGACACATGTACTGGACAAATTCACCATATTTAATGGGTAATCTGTCATGAGCATAGTTGCATGGTGCTTAAGCCTCAGAATTGGCTTAGAGCCATGTAACTTGTATGGATGGGAATGAGGATTAGTATAAGTTAAGGTGCATGAAGATAGTGATGAGTGTACTGTCTAAGGAAGGGATGCGTGACTTGGTCGGTCTGAGTCATGCGTCGGAACGTGGTTAATGAGAAGAATGAGACAGAGGTCTTAGTGTCTTAATCCTAAGGTGAATCATGAGTTCGCCTTAGAGAGTAAGCACTCGAAGCAAGACCCTGAGTTGGAAGATGTTGTGACCATAAGTGGTCCCCTAAGGTCTTAGCATAGTAAAGGGCATGTGAGGACACGGGATAGTAGGAGAGTGTTTCAAGTGAAGTGTAGCTTATGTTTTCTAGTTTAAGTTGCTTATGCATTAGATAGAGAATGATGTTAAGGTTATATGTATGCATGTAGGTTGCCATCTGACAAGCACATGAATGGACTGCATGATATGCAAGTAGCATGGAGTCCAAGTAAGTGTTACGTTCATACTCTTCTAGAGTTTTCTAAAAGATACGAAAATGAAAATGAAACGTTTTTCCTTTAAGATGCTTACGAAAAGACACGAAAGACATTTTAAGAAAGGAAAATGCTAAGTGTTCAAATGTATAAGTATGTACGGCCCCTCCTTGGCAGCTCCTGTTTACGCACCCAAAGTATTAATTGTACGCATGTGAATGGATGACTATACGTTGTATCTATTGTATGTATTTTCTAAGAAAATCCACGAACTGATGAAAATGCATGAAAGACATGAAAACGGATGCTTTTATGGATCCTACGAACCGACGCTTTTATGGATGCCATGAGGTGATGCTCATGGATACCATAAAAGACGACGTTTAAGGTGATGCTTATGGATGCCATGAAAGCTGACGTTTTAAATATTTTACGATGTTATGAACGGATGTTTTTACGAATGTCATGAAAAGAAGAAGTTTAAGCCCATGCTCATGAAACGATGTTTTCTCATAAAAATAAATGTTTTCTCATGAAAGGATTGTTAAAGGAAAGAAAGAAAAGAATGAAAGTTCCAGCTCTTTGGAGCTGTCATGAATGAATGAAAGCATGAAATGTATGAAAATACGTAACGGCCACATGAATGAATGAAAAAGGGTACCCAATGAATGAATGGACAGATTGTAATGCCGGGTAGTAGTGCTGATAGTGCACCCAGTGCTGCACCCTAACGGAATGGGATTCCAACCCGCGGCCACGGGCGAATCCATTGGCCATAGGGCTGCTAACCCTAGCACGCGGGGCATAACAGTGTGCACTGGCCTATGAAAGTGATAAGAATGAATGGATGAATGCATGAACGCATGAATGCATAAATGCACAAACTCTTGAAGAAATTAAGGCACTAACGGGAGACACGTTTATGAAAAGAAAGTCCATGTTTAAAAGAAAAACCTCGTCCAGTGATGTTTTCAAAAGAACACACGTATGTACGTATGCATGTATGTATAGTATGTATATATGGAATGATGAATGCATGACTGAAAACCTATGTTGTTATATTTTAACTGTATGAAGTAATGCTTACGAGTCTTCGACTTATTTTAGTTTTTATGTATGCCCCTCCCCCCACAGGAACTGAACGGTCAGGACGGACACGGCCCATGGGGAAGAGCACGGAAGTCTAGGCATGAGTTTTAAATGTATGAGAGGTCTTTTTATTATTAAAATTGATGTTTTCCGATGAAATCCTCTTTTATTGCCAAATCACATTTTATTTTATAAACATAGAGTCTTGCACCCTGGGTATGCAAGTAAAAAGTTTTAAATGGAACGGTAATTCCCATCGTCCTTTCTAAAATATTTTATAAAAAGTCCCACAACAAGGACGGGTGTTACAACATTAGGGTGCAGATTTGTCTTGTTGTTTTCCTATAAAAAAATAATAAAATAATTGAGGATGAGGTATCAAATAGATGTTGGAAGGAATGGAAGAAGTTGGTAATTTGTAGTTTACCTAAACGAAATTCTGACATCTTTTCAAAATTGAATTCCTCTTCATATAGATAATTAACCAGCAGAAGAATTTTTTTTAGTATTTATTGGTATAAATGGGAAAAAAATGAAGAAAATGTTTTTTAATAAGAGATAGTTATGAGTAAACCTGATTGTTCAATATTGAGGTAGATGCAATTATGTTGTCAGAACATAAATCTTTTTAACGAAGCGTTGAAATTTCAAAAGAATTAACATTCGAAGACAATCCAATCTTTCTTATACAAATGATTTCATTGTTGTTTGAACGAGAAGAGAGAGTATGCTGAGACTATATTTGCATTTGAATTTTATTATTTGGATTTTTTTTCAACTCAGCATATCTCTTTCTTTTTTTTCGGCGGATCTCTTCATTTTTCTCCTCTGATTGAGCAACATACCAATTTCTTCTTACTGGATATTTTTCACGCTCTTCAAGATTTATTTATAGAAGTAGTTAGATAAAAATGAAAATAAATGGTATTAATAATGTTTAAATGTATTTATACTTTTAGTAATATCATCTTACCAATCGACATAAATTTATAGAAGGTTATAAATCCTACGTCGATTTCAGAATGTAATCTAAATAACATTTGGGAACATATCAAAGATGTGAGTACATATGTATATATAAAGAGATATAATATATAACAAATATTATAAGCATTTATAGCTAAAGCAGAAAAAGAAATCAATTAATTCCAAATAATAATTTCTTATAGATTATATTAAATGAACCAAATGAGATAACACACTTTAAAATAGAACAAATCTATTAAAATAAATTAATACGATGAGAAAAGGAAATATTCATACAATAAATATATAATGTCAACAATTTATTTTAGCTACAGTTGCATTTATATAAATATAAGAAAATTAAATAACATTTTCTCAGATGATATAGAAGAGAACATACCAGAAAGTAGAGGACAAGTAAAATAACAATGAAAATAAAGGAAATTGACAACAACTAGCTTGAAGAACAGTCAATGAAGAACAAAAGTAGCAAATCTGTAAAAGAAATAAATATAAAAATAAACAGGAAAATTGTATAGTTATAATTCTTAAATAGAACACATGTTTTTCGTTTCCTGCAGATTTGAGTCGATGTACATTTTTTTGAAGTCGATGTAAATACAATTCAAAAAGCGTAATAAATTTGATATTACTAAATAAACAAATGCATAAGAAAAAATTATTAAGAAATGGGGAAAAAAATAATACAAATAAATACAGATTGATCTTAATTTTTTTGAGAAAGAATTTTATGAATAGTATGAATACGGGTGTAAATTTGAACCAAGAAATTGGAAAACCGGTCCGGATCGGACTGGACCGGACCGGTTGGCCCGGTTTTGTAACTGTAAAACCGGCTGGACCCGATCCGGTCCCGGTTCCATGGTTTCCGGGATCGGACCGGACCAGCCCGGTTGAGGAAAAAAAAATATAAAAATTAACATTATATATATAAGTTTTATACAAAATTAATATTAATATTAATATTAATATTTTATATATAATATATAATTATATATGAAATTTTTATATATAATATATATATAATTATATATCATATATGAAATAATTTCATATTATAATTTATAAATTATAACATAAAATGTTAATCTTAAATATGAACATTTGTAATTTGTTTAATCATATGTTATTAATATAATTATATATAAGATAATGTTATTATAATTTATAAAATAAAATTTTAATCTTAAAGATGAAAATTCAACTGATCATATGCTTTAAACATAAAATATATATTTAAATTATTAATAACATTTTATTTATAGCTATACTAATATATAACTAATACTAATATATTATATATAGCTAAATAATCACTATACTAAATAATCACATATAAAATAATGATATAGTAATACTAACTACTAATACTAAATTACTATACTAATACTATCACTATAATACTATCAATAATATAGTTATAATAAATTAAACTCAATATAACAATTATCATTTTAAAAAAAAGAACCACATTGAAAATTTGAAACCAATTGGAAACGACGTCGTTTCCTCTCCAGTCTCCAAGCCTCCGTTGGATCGTCTCCTCTCGATTCTCGAATAAACCCTAAAGGCTCACTCTCTCATCTTTAGTCTCTCTGCAAACGGCGCCCGTCTCTCAGACTCTCTACCTCACTGAGTCACTCTCTCGTCTCTTGTCTCTCGTCTCTCTGCCTCACTCTCTCATCTCTATCTCTCTGTCCCCTCATCGGCCGTCACACATAACTTAGCCGTAGGCCCGCAGCCTACCACACACAGACCCTCGACCTCACCTCACTCTCTCTGTCTTCGATTCCTCATGGACCAACAGTAATTTGTTTTTGTGTTTTTTAAATTACTTTGAAATTTGGTAGAACCGTAGATGGTTTTTTTTTTTTAGGGTTTTTGAATCCAAAATTTAGGATTTTTGTGATTGTGTTTGTGATTGTGTCTGTGTTATTAGGATTTTGTGATTGAGTTTGTGTTATTAGGGTTTTATGATTAGGTTTATAACTTTAAGACAATGGGTATATATATATATATATATATATATATATATATATATATGTCAATATGTAGTAAATTACAATTAAATGGCATCCAATTGACAATTTCAAACATGGTACATGGTCACTTCCTGATTATTCAGCAGTGCCCAGGAAATTATTGTATTGATTGAACTACATTGTGATATTTTTCGTCATAATCACTGTCTGTATAAATAGAATCATCTATAAGTTTGAATAGGTAACGAGAACCGAAACATGTTTAAATGTTGCTCAAAACTACCAAAACCAATCAAGAATCATATAGTAATTTGCATGCACCGACAGATGACAAATTGTCAAACTTACATTTAAAAAAAATCAGAAAATCGGACTGAACAGGAAATCGATAAAACTGGAAGTATCGGTTTAGGAGGGTAACCGGTGTGTAATCGATTTTGAAAAATGTAAAACCGGTACATACTGGTTCGGTCCTAAATTTTGTCCAAAACTAGACCAGACCGAACTGGTTACACCCCTAAGTATGAATTTGGATATTTACAGTAGAAGGAATTCGGGAAAGCGGTGGAAAATCTTGACAATTTAGAATCTTTATCAGATTCTAAATAGTAATATTAGCACAGCAGAAACCGTTTGGTTCATGATAAAATCTTTTTGCTCCACAATATTGACATAAAAAATTGATGATAAATGATCTGCCTCCAAAAATACAGGTTCCAATATTTGTCTAAAACAAGTAGTAACTGTTGAAGTTCCTAGAATACTGTCAGAGTTGGAAATTCCTACCCTTGATAGAGCAGATGCGTTCCTATCTATAGTATTGTCAGAAGCATGGCTATTTGAAGAAGATCCGATTTCTCTTATACAAATAATTCCATCATTGCTTGAAGTATAAGATAAATTATGCTGGAATCTTGTTTCTGTTTGATTTTTCTTATTTTGACATTCTTTTAGTTCGGCATACCTTCCTCTCATCTTCCGACATATTTCTTCTTTCTTCTCCTCTGACTGAGAAGCATAGCAATTTTTTTTTTTTTTGCAACGTTATTTCCAGATTCTTCAGAATTTATTTTTAAAGAATGTTAGATAGAAATTAATAAGGACAGTCTTAATAAAATTTAAATTCTTTTTTAATAAGATCAGCCTACTAATTGGAATTCTTATGAAGAATTAGGAATGTCACAGTAATTTGAGAAACTAATAAAAAATGAATAACAATTTGTCAAACACACAGACATAAAAGACACAGAAACAAAAATATAAAAATAAACAATAGTACAATTATCTATATTTAAAACATAAAGAAATATCATCCAATTAGTAAGATATGTCTACTATTCAAATCAAATAAACTAATATAATAATAAACTATTTACAATTAAAAATCTAAAGAGACATACAACAAATATTGAGTAATTCTAATTAATAATCAAAATTTCATATATTTGTAAAATGTCTAACAAAAATAAATGCATAAAATATTATAAAATAAAAACAATAACATCTTTTTCTATGGATAATAATAAAATATATCCTGAGACAAAGAACAAATAAAAGATTAGTGGGAATAGAGCGGATCAAGAATCAGCAGATTGAGGAACAGGAAAATAAGTACAGAAGCAGGAAGTTTGTTGCAAAAAAATAAATTATAAGACATAACATAATCATTTCAATAATTTTTTTTTACTTTATACCTCTTTGTAATAAGATCTAATGTTCAATTTTTTTTTTATCTTTAATTTTTTTTTTCTATTTCTCAACTCAGCTTGTTCTTTTTTTTCTTCATTCCTGTTTTCCTCTTCTTTGCTTTCCCATAGGACATTGTTAAATTATATATTTTTATATACATTATTATTTAATTTGAAATACTTATTACAGTATAAATTAAGACAAATACAATTTTATGACAATGTAAATTTTATTTTCTTGATGTTTTAGATTTTTAATACAATTTTGTGTGTTTCATATACCTAAATAAAATATCTGGTATTAGCTAAGTTTACAAACACATAAAAATTCTTTTTTTTTTTTTCATTTCGAGCCCAATAAAAGAATGACTCGTCCATCCCCTCAATCCCAGGCCGAAAACGGCACCGTTTTCACAAAATAAAACCCTAATTCTACACCCACCCGTATAAATGCATCGTTACTGATTTTCATCCTTATTTCACCTCTCATACGACTCTTCTTCTCCCTTCTCGCTTTTTATAATTTTCTCTGTTCTCTTCCTGCTTCTCTATAATTTCCTCAGGAAACTCTCTTTTTCACATACTTCATCTTCGACATTTCTCTCCGTTTCTGATATGAATCCGTGGGAATGGAATCCCTTGAACCCACAATCAATTTGAAAACTCATCCAAGAAAGCCAAAATCAAGTCAATGGATGGAGAACCTAGACCTGTTGAGAACTCGTTTCAAGAATCTAGATTATATTAAAATCTAGACCCGTTGAAGAACATGTCTCAAGAACCTATATTACAAGGAGGAATGCCACAAATGTTGTGATTTACCTTTGATAAGTTCAAAAGTTCAATCAAGAATAAGAGGAGTAAACTCAACTCACAATAAATAAATTTATCAAATTTCGTAAACTTCTGAAAATGAGGCTACAAAGAGTATTTAAACCAAAACCTAATTAAAACCCTAGCTAAGTTAAAGCTCTTTCTTCCAAAAATACCCCTGGATGAATAGTGTCGTGGCTACAGTACCGCTGCTACAGTAACTCGCTACAGTACCTCTTTAAACCCTAGTTCCTAAAAAATAACTTTCCAAATAAGCCATTGGCCAAAATACAAGGCCTTTTCCAAAAATCCTAGTTCATAAGAAATAAGACATATGTGGGCCAAGCATCCTCAAGCCCAATTATTCTAAACTAATAAAATAAATCCTTTAACAAATTGAAAGCCTTCATAACAGTAGGCCCAAACAATAACTCTAAGTCATGTATTCCACAGCTTGTATCAAGTGAAAGTCGATGGAAAGGAAAAAAAGAAATGGGTTGCATGGAAGTTGATGTGCAAGCCGACTGATGAGGGGGGAATTGGCCTTCGTGATTTTGATGAGGTTCAGACTTCTCTTCATATGAAATTTGCATGGAAGGTTATGACTGGGACTGATCTTTGGTCACAATTTTTTCGTGCTAAATATATTGGGGATAAACATGTTTCTTTATTAGACCCCAAAAAGGGCTCGAGGTATTTGAGGATGGTGGTGAAGTGCATTCCGACGATGTTAGAAATTCGAAATGGAGAGTCTGGGATGGGAATATTTCTTTTTGGTGGGATCATTAGCTAAATGAAGGTCCTCTTGCTAACTCTTTTCCTGTGGTGGAAGAACTAAAGTTGATGTTGACTGATTTAAAAATTGAAAATGGTTGGGACATTGAAGTATTAAAGAGGCTAGTGGGAAGACAAAAAACGGAGGAGATTTGTAGTTTTTTGGGTGCTAAAAAATCTGGTCAAGATTTGCTTGTTTGGCTTCATAATAAAGATGGCGGCTTCTCTACCAAAACTGCATGGCAATGTATTCGGGTCACTGCACCAGCTGCGCCTTGGGCTAAGTGGGTGTGGCACGAAGCTTTACAAAAAAAAAAATTCAGTATTAATGTGGAAGGCTTTTCATGACAGTTTAAGTGTTGATGATAGATTGCAGAGAGTTGGTATTCCTATTACTTTCAAGTGTAATTGTTGTGAGCTAGGAAGATATGAGGATTTAAATGACGTCTTGGCTGCAAGTGATTTGGCTTCCGGGATATGGAAGCAGTTTTCTGTTATCTTGGGCATTCCTTATGACCCAAATAAAAGCTGGATTGAGCTGGTGCTTCTTTGGTTTAGACATGCGTCTACCAAATCCCAAGTGGGTTCTATTATGGGTCTTCTTCCTTCTATTATTATTTGGAAGTTGTGGCAATGCAGGTATAAAGCAAGGATGGAAGGCAAATGTATCTCGATGGAGGAGCTTTGGATGTCTATGTGTGCGTGGCTAAGGAAAGTGCAAACGAATTTGCCTAAATTTATAAAGTCTGCTTTTGCCGACAAGGAGCGGTTGAGAGAATTGAATATTCAGGCTATTCCGATTCTATCTGTGCAGGTTAAAATGGTTTGTTGGGTAAAGCCTAGGCAGGAAAGACTTAAATTAAATATAGATGGGTGTAGTATTGGTAACCCGAGGAGTTAGGCGTAGGGGGAGTAATCCGGGACTTCCGTGGTGATATGGTGTTGTCTTTTTCATGCTATCTTGGGGTGTGATCTAATAACCTTGTTGAGTTGAAGGCACTGTTTATAGGGTTTAAATATTGTCATGTTTTGGGACTCCATCAGGTGGACATTGAGTCTGATTCTTTGGTTTGTATATCTTGGATCCATAAGGAGCATTGTGGAGTGTGGTATTTAGAAGATTTTTGGGAGGAGGCTATGAGATTGTTTAAAGGTGGGGATTTTGTTATTACTCATGTCTATCGAGAAGGAAATGCGCCAACTGATTATTTAGGTAAAATGGGAGCTTGAGGTTCGACCTTTGTTTGAATATCTCTTATGCATGTGCCTAGACTCCTTAAAGGTTTGATTCGCATGGACAAATTGTCCTTTCCTTATGTGAGAGGTCATTGAGATGTTTTTTCTACTTTTTTGAAGTTAGTTTTGTGCGGATGTCCTTTTTCTGCATGTTGAGTGTTGATTATTCTTTTATGCGTGTTATGTAACGAAGGTATTCCTCCGCCGCAAGTGAGGGTTTTTTATTAATAAATTTGGGAAATGGTCACTCGTGGACATATGATCTCAATCTTTTTTTTTTTTTTTTTAAAAAAAAAAGTGGACCAAAACTAGTTCTCCTTCATTCAAGCACATCTTGAGTGTTGAGCTCTTACTAGCTTCATCCCAAGTAGATTGCACCAATCTTTGCATTGATTTCTTGATCTTTTTGACTCTTGATCTTGTAATTGGCCCATCTGGAACTTGCAAAGGATCTTTAAGACTAGGCCCATCTTGATTCTCATCATTCCCCCTCTCCTCAAAAGGATTCGACCTCGAATCTTCACCTACATCAAAAGGAGAAAGATCAGAAACATTGAACGTAGCAGAAACATTATACTCACCTAGAAGGTCCACTTTATATGCATTGTCATTAGTTTTCTCAAAAATTTAGAAACATCCATCTCCTTAAGGATGCAACTTAGTCCTTCTATGGGCTGAGAATCTTTCTTTGCGCATGTGTACCCAAACACAATTTCCTGGTTCAAAGATGACGTGCCTTCACCCTTTATTGGCTTGGGAAGCAACCCTTTCATTTTTTTGGACAATTTGAAGTCGTACCCTCTCACGAAATGACTTCATCAACTCTGCCTTCTTTTGTCCATCCAAGCTACTCATTTCATAACAAGTAAAGACATCAAATCTAAATGAGTAGTGGATTAAAACCATAAACAATTTCAAAATGAGAATATGAAGTAGTAGTATGCATAGTCCTATTATATGCAAACTCTATAAATAGCAAACAATCCTCTCAAGTTTTTAAATTCTTATGAACAACAGCGCGTAAAAGCTGAGTTAAAGTCCTATTAACTACTTTAGTTTGACCATCAGTCTGCGGATGACAAGTAGTGGAAAATAAGAGCTTAGTACCCAATTTCCCCACAACATCTTCCAAAAGTAGCTAAGGAATTTAATATCCCTATCAGAAACAATACTCCTAGGTACACCATGGAGTCGCACTATCTCCCTGAAAAACAAGTCAGCTATATTTGTGGCATCATTTGTTTTATGGCATGGAATGAAATGTGTCATCTTACTAAATCTATCCACAACCACAAAAATAGAATCTCTACCCCATTTTGTCCTAGGCAGCCCCAAAACAAAGTCCATAGATATGTCTACCCATAGCTCACTAGGAACGGGTAAGGGTGTATACAACCCATGTGGCAAAACTTTAGATTTGACCTTTCTACATGTAATGCACCTTCCACAAATGCGATTGACATCTCTCTTCATCTTAGGCCAAAAGAAATGTTCATGAAAAATATCTAAAGTTTTCTTGATACCAAAGTGTCCCATTAATCCTCCACCATGGCCTCATGCACCAATAACTCACGCATAGAACAACTTGGCACACAAAGTTTGCTTTGATTATATTCTTCTCTGTTTAACATGAAATCATCTTTTAAATCTCAAATAATTCTTTAAATTGTAAGTAATGGGTCTGAAATCATCAAAGCCATAAATGTTTAATAATTCTGTTAACGTACAATTTTATTTGGATTTGTACTCTAAATTTTTTGTAATATGTATGTGTGTATACTATTTGATGAATGCATAGAAAATTTCATATTTGACTGAGCACAAAAGCAAACAGAAGCATACTTAATTTATTTCAAAATTCAGAAACAAAGGAACAGATTTCACAAACAATTTAGAACCCAGAAGCAAAGAAATAGATTTGGGAAAGTCAGAACAACAATTTTATCATATAGCAAACAATAGAAAATAAATAACATGACAATCGTTTTTATACTAAACCGTAGGCGGTCAAAGCGGTGGGGAAAAAAAATTAAAAATAGCATCTAATAAGACTTGCGTAAGTGGTGGAAAATTTTAAAAAATAAGAATCTGGTAACAACTGCAAAATAATTCTGATTTTATATTTAAAATCAATCGATCAAAGCGGTGTTGAAAAGGATAACATCTGGAAAAGATTTTGGCATAAGCAGATTACGAGAAGAACTAAAAAACAATTTGGCAGAAGAACGACAACAAAATCAATGACAAAAGCGTTAGACGATTAAATTAGTAAGAATAATGGTACTAAGGGCAGAAAGGGAAAATAAATATAAAGTAGGGGCATAATTGATAAAAAAATAGTGAACGAGAATGAGAAATAAAGAAAGAAGAGCTGAGAAGCAAAGCAGCAAAAGGATATAAATGGAAGAAAAAGTGAGGAAAAAGCTGCGGAAGGGAAACAAAATATTGGACAAAAACACTGAGGGACGGAAACGGACAAAAACATAGAAAACAAATATAAAAGCAGGAATGAAAATGAACAAAGAATTAGACACAAAAAAAACACAGAGAGAAAATAAATATAAACAAAGAGCTGCTTACTTCTTCGACATTGACGCTTATTATATATAAGAGATATGTAGGATATTCTTATTTCATTCTTACCCATTACAACGAGAGGTAGTATTTTTTTTTATCAATCTTTTTTAAATTTTTTTAAAAATATTTAGAGATAATAAGAAAAGTATCACGCAGAAAGAAAATAGAAATGTATTAAATATGTATATATATATATATATATATATATATATATATATATAGAAAAATGCTAGTCTATCGCCCCAAATTGACCGCTCTGTAATTTTTTTTTTTTTTATCGAATGATGAGGGAAGTGATTTGAAATGTATTGATGTATTTTTTTTATTTTTTAAAAACATTTAAATGTATTAAAAAAATATGAAAAGAAAAAAAAAATGGTGGGCGGTACGCCCAGCAATAAGAGTGGGGCGGCAGAGTAGCCCCACTCATATATATATATATATATATATATATATATATCTTATATATAATAAGTGCCAATGAGCAGGCAGCTCTTGGTTTATTATTTTTTCCTTTTTTGCCCCTCTTTTTACATTTGTTTTCCCTTTGTGTCCCTTCATCTATCTTTTTCTCCTTTAGTGAATTTACGATTTCCTGTTTTTTTTCCTCCCGTTTTCCACATCTTTCTGGAATTTTCTATAAGATTCTGGATTTTTTCTCTCCCGTCTCCCCACCGCTTCCATCTAGATTTTTTCTTCTCCAGTCTTCCCACCGCCTTCCTCTAATTTCAACGGTTTTGTTTTTATCAGATTGTGATTTTTGTTTTTACTGTTTTCCACCACTTCCACTGCTTTCTGCTATGAGTAGAAATCATATTCGTCTTCTTTATTTCCTACAATTTTGCTCTTATCAGCATCTGATTTTTTTTCCTGTTAGAAGCTTTCACCGCTTGCCGCTTCGTTACCTACTATAAATAGAATGCTCCTGTTACAACATTAATCACAAATCTGATTCTCGATTTGGGTTCTAAATTTGCCACTCAGCACTCCAGTTTCAGAGGTATGTCTTTTTATGTTCATTATTCCCTTTTTTTATGTTCATTATTCTGAACTAAATATTTCTGACTATTTTTTCAGTTATTTATTTATATGCAATAATTAATTGTTAGGAAAAAAAATCAAAACGAGAGAAGAACAATAAAAAGTTACATTAATATTAGGAATAAGAAATCCAAATTTAGTTAGTGACTTTCGAAATCAACTAGGTAGTTTCAGTTTGTATTTGTGCTCGGTTAACTATGAACTTTTCTATGCTTTAATGAAAACACATGTTAAAAAAATTTAAATTACAAACTAAAAAAAAAATTAGCTTAGATTATTTCAGACTCAATACTTACAAACTAAAATTATATCGTAAATTCATAACATAATAGACATTTACGTGACAAAGAAAGTAGAAATTGCAATTAAAAAAAATTCCAGCTACAAATAATAATGTAAAAACTAGAAATTACAACTACAAAAAACAAAACAAAAAACATCTGTAAATAGAGTGGGTCGTTCTTTATATGCAATATATAGATGAAATGTTATATAATATATATAGACGCACTCACTTTGTTTATATATAGCACTCATTATTTATATGCAATATATAAATATTTAGATTTACATCTTAGGAATAACATCTCCGATTTCAGATTTAAGATAATAACAAAAAAGAATAAATAAATATGCACATCTGACAAGCAAGTAATATTACCATATCAGACAATAATATCAAAGATTTCAGATTTGAGATAATAACAAGTCTAATAGATCAACAACAGATCCAGAGATGTACAAAACAAAAAAAAAAATCTGTACTTTTACAAACACAGGTTCTAAAATAAAAGAACAAACAAAATCATTCAGATGTAGAGAATACCTGTTGAGATCCATGAACATTTGTTAAGTTCTCTAGAAAACAAAATAAATGGAGGAAAAGAAGTATATGACCAATAACAACAAGAAGAGTAAAAAAAAAAATATGAAAAAAAATAGAACAGAAAGAAATCGAAATATATCGCAGAGCAGATTTGAAGCAAAAAATTCTCAGATCTATAGTGAAGTGGCAACCAATGTATGCCATATTCATCATTTCTGTTGGACGAAGAAGACTATAAATGTGAAACAGGCCGCTGTGATCAAAGAGACAGAGATAGTGTGAAAGACAACGAAAGACATAAACAAACATGCACAACACAAATAAACATGCACAACATAAAAAAAAAATTGAACAGATCTAAAAAATAAATACATAAGTTCATAAGATAAATCCTTTCAGATGATTCCATAAAAACAAGAAATAAACATAAATTGAAAAAAGAAAAAAACTAAGAACACAGATCTGAACATGGTCTCTTCAAGTGTCTGAAGATCTGTTCGGATCTTTAGGGAAATAAAAACAAAAGAAAAAGGGAATATAAATCAACTCAGACGTGTAATTTAACTACAGATGCAAGACATAAAATGGGAAGGAAGAGTCGGAAAAAAATGCTAACAAGTAAAGTGCAACAAATAAATTAATGGCAATAGAAATAGATATGAAAAATATTTTCCAATTTTTTTCGTATGAAAAAAATATTAAACCTATATGTTTCAATATCTGAAACATATAACCTAAGAGTAATAAAACAACAAATAAATATCATATTGAACCAAACAAAAGTGAAAAAATGTATATACAAACAAAAAGAGGTAAATATTAAAATTTCCAGATCCGAAAAACAGATCTAGAGATATGTAGGCATTTGAAAAAAAAATAACCCTGCAACCAAAATAATCACTAAATCAACTCAGAACACAAAAACAGAAGTAAAAAACAAAACAAAAAATGAAACCTTTCAAAGAGAAACTTATATCTATGTGGGTTGACAAAAAATTATTTATGCTAAATAAAGAAACGACCATAGAGAAAGAAACAAAACAAATCAGGAAGAACAAACTAACATACAACAAGCGAAAAAAAAACATTAAAGATGGAGGTTCAAATTCATAGGGTCGCGAAAAAGAACCTTGTGAAAAATCAAAAAATACAAAGAAAGGCAGAGTTAGCGATTTTTTACAGATCTCCAAATCTATAAGCATTCGAAAAAAAAACATGGCCCTGCAACCAAAATGTGAGGAACCATGAAAAACCCTAACGAGAGAGGGTCATTGTTGCGAAAAATATACAGAGTTGGATATAAATTAAAGCTTGATATGAAGAGATGAGAGAAAGAGAAGAAGAAAAATGAGAAAAAGAAGAGGAAGAGAGAGAGACGGGAAGAAAAATTTGGAAGAGGCGAGAGAAGGAGAGGAAGACAGGTGAGAAAAAGAAAGAAAGGGAGGTAGAGAGACGGGAAGAAGAATCTGGAAGAGGTGAAGGAAGAAAAATAATGAATTTATACGGGCTGGCATTGAATTAGGGGTTTTTTTCCTCAAAACGGCGCCCTGTTGATTTGGGATGGGTCGGCTGGATGAGTTTTCCTCAAAACAGTATCGTTTTGTGGTTTGGGTTGGTGGATGGGTTGAGCTCCATGAATGATTCTTGTCTTAGATATATTGGGCCGCTTTATCTTCTTTATTTTGGGCTTCATATGATACAAAAACTCATTGTTATGTGTTTGTAAAGCTAGCTACTAGCAAATATTTTATTTAGGTATATGAATTGTACATAAAATTGTATTAAGGATTTAAAATGTCAAAAAATTAAAATTCACATTGTTATAAAAAAAATAAAAACCACGAACGGGCTGGATTGAAAGATAAAAGAAAAAAAAAGTAATTTAAAAATAAGATAAAAAAGGTTATTTTTATGAGAAATCTCACTGTTGAGATTTTTATAACTATAATAAAAAGGTTGTTTGTTTACTTGTTGAGATTTTTCAAAATCTTACTGTGGTAGTTTTTACTTCCATTCCCCACCCGGCACCGTTTTCAGCACAAAGTCGGTCGCATGCATACATTTCATAATTGTAACTTGGTTCTTGTAAGTTGTATTATAATTATAAAAATTATGCAGATTATGTGTATAATATGTATTGTAAACAAGAAAAAAATTATGAAAACATAAACATAAATATGTACTCCATTTATGGTTAAGATTTCTATGTTATAGTTATTAATATTTTGCACATAACATATATGATTTTTTTATGATAAAAAATAAAATCTTAAAATATAGATGAAACTCTATCCATTAATATTTAAAATTAAGAAATTGTATAAATCTAAATTATCATTTTGTTATTTATTGTGGAATGACAAGTAACCAATTTTTCATATTTTTTCAATTAGGCACACGTGCAATGAACGTGTTTGCCCTTACTATATATATATATATATATAAAGGATAATACAGTATAAAGTCCAGAAAGAGAGTCAGCGAGGAATCTGCCCAAGTTTCCCACGATGGAAGGCCACCCGCGTGTCAGTATCAGACAATATACCGTATCTTTTTTTTCCCCAATCGTATTCACCCTAAATTACTTCTCTGACCTCTGACATTTTCTGTTGCTTTATACCCCCAAACTTATCCAAATTTCAAGATTTTCTTCTCTGCTTAATTTTGTGTTTTGGAACTTTGGGAAATCCCAGAATCGGAAGCAAAAAAAATCAGCCGAACTGGTCTGCCATGAAAGTTACCTTGGAAAGAACTTGGATTTCCGACCGTACACTACACCGTTTAGATCGAAAAACATTGCCAGTAGACACTCCCTTCATTCCCATTCAGAGAAAGTCACCAAGATAGAAAGAGAGATGTTTGAATTGAGAGAAGAGTCTTGCTTTCCACGGGTCTTGGTGTGCTTGAATGTGTTTCTTGCTCTAGTGGATGCCATTATTGCTGTTCTTGCATTTTATCAGGTTTGTTATGTTTTCATATATTTATTTATTTGGGTTTTTGTGTTTTGTTCTTGCGTTTACGATTTTCGCTGCTCTGTGTGTTCTTTGCTTCTTGTGTTAGATGAGAATGTAGATTGGAAATGTGTTCAGGAGTGGGATTCTGATTAATGGTGTTGGTTTTGCATTGTGGGTTTGAAAGGTTTATGGTGTTAGAGGATGGTATGTGATGAAAGGAATTGGGGTTTCTTCACTAGTACGTAAATTGGACATGCCTATGATCATGTGTTTATAGTGTTGGGAAGAAATGGTATGATTGCATCTCTTCTGTGCGCTTTTCAGTATTGGTGAATGGCACTCTCATGGGTTTCTTGACTAGTACGTGAGGATTATTTCAAGGGGACACTATATCCCCTTTGCTTTTAGTGATTATTATGGATTCCTTGAGCAGGATGATATCTATTACGGTATGGAGGGGATTCTTAATGGGTGCCAGGAATGGTATCAGGCTCAATCTCTCTTATTTACTGTTCATAGACGATACCTGGGTATTCTGTCAGTCTAGTGGAGATCATCTCTGTTACTTTTTTTGCTTATCCCTTTGCTTTGAAGTTGTCTCCGGTTTGAAGATTAAAATGGCTAAGTTGGAATCGTTTCCAATTGGGAGGGTTGAGAATGTAGCTAGCTTGGTGAAATTTTTGGTGTAGGATCTCTACCTTACCCATGACTTACCTTGGTCTTCCCGCCGGAGCGCTGATTGGCAGGATGTAAGTGATTGTATTTATTAAGGCTGGTAGATACATATTGATCAAGTGCACACTATCCAACTTACCAACCTATTAGATGTTTCTCTTCCCACTATTTTTGGGTGTTGCCAACTGACTGGAGAAGTTGCAGCGAGATTTCTCATGGGAGGAATGGGAGAGAGCCCAATCCTCATCTTGTAAATTGGACCATGTTATGCTCGCCTATTAAAGCAGGTGGAATAGGGGTTAGAAATCTAGCTCTCTTTGACCAATCTCTTTTGGGGATTTTGTCAGTAAATGCTTATGTGGGAAGAATTACCAACTATCATCTGAATCTCTTTTGGTGGTGTGTTGATTTTGTTAGAGAGGTTAATGATTGAAAGGTGGATCTCTTCTCGTTGTTCTTTGATTGGTTGTATTTGAAGCGGGTGGGATATAACGGTGATGATTAAATGGTTTGGGGCCTATCCTGGAAAGCAGTGTTCAATGTAATGTCATTTCACAAAGTGTTGTGTGCCCGTGTTTGGGATCTGAAAGCTTATTTGGAGGAATAAGGGCCCCTAGAGTGAACTTCACTTGCACTGTGACTTCAGGAAAATGTGAGTAAGGGGGGTATCATTGATTCATTGTGGTTAACCTGTGCTGTATGTGCAAGAAGAACGAGGAGTTCTGGGGATCACCTGCTATTGCATTGCGAAGTCCCTGATGTCTTATGAAATATGGCTTTTGGCCTATTTGGGAATGATTGGGTTTTCCTGCTCAAGTGTCAAATCTTCTGGCATGTTGGAGAGAACAATTTACTAGCCATCAATGCACTTTATTGTGGAGGATGATCTTCCTTTTGCTTATTGTGTGGTATTTGGCTAGAAATAAATGAATGGAGCTTTGAAGTGTGTGAAAAGAAGGTGATGGAGCTCAAGTCATCTTTCCTTAATACACTCAAGTGGTTCAAAACAGTGTAGTTTTTCTGTTTCGTCTTTTCAAGGTTTGCTAACACTTTTCCTTTTCCTAGTTAGGAAGATCTCTTGTATACCTTCTATATACCGGGATGAGTCCCTTTTTTGACTCAGTAAAATTTTTATCCTGCTTATAAAAAAATCATTTATAGCTTAGGTGTGAGGCTTAGGTACAATGATGATGTCAGTTGCCTATCTTATAATGCTGGAAGTTTTAGTTTTAGGTTTACACCCCCATATGTCACTGATTGCTTGTTTGATTCTTCACATTTATGCATCATAATTCATTGGTCTGTACAGTGCTGATGTCTACAAAGTGAGAGCAATAGTTGTAATTAAATTTGAATATTTTGAAATATTATGTGAGAAGTATGAAGATGTTATGTTAATCCCACATGTAATGTGAATTTCTGACTATTATTTTTTGCCTAATTGTGGTCCAGCTAATGAGGATTCATTCAAGGAATTCACAAGTTGTCTGGACTCGCCAAAAAGTGAGTGATATGCTGTGTACGATCATACCACATACCTCCAATTTTCTGTATTAATACATGTGTACATCTATAAATCAATAATTAATAGGCTAGGTAGATTAATCTAGGAGTTGTGATAAATGCACATCGGGGATTCATTCTTAAGGGCACACTTAAGGTGTGGGCTACCACCCAATGATCCCTACAGGATATGAGCCCATGCACAAGTGATTTTCAAGTGTAATGTCTGTTAACTAAGTTTTATTCTTGTGGATCAATTGGTTGAACTGGTGGTTAGGGGACTGCAGCCTCGATCCTTCTGGTCCAGTAATTTGATTACTTTCCTGTCTGAATTGGAAGAGTTTTGGGAAGTTTATCTGTGCTGAATAGGTTGGGACTAGATAAAGTTGTTAAATGCATGATTTTTTATTAAAAGATATAGGTTAATAATTGACCTATCCATTTAGGTTGTGCATAAATCTCTCATTGGAGAGATGCATAGATGTGCAGAAGATGAATGATGGAAAGGTAAATTCAAATGGTGCTGTCAACGAACGCTGCTTTATTTTGAGTGTAATCACTGGTTTATGATGCATGCGTAGGGTTGTTACTTCACTCTTTGACTCACAAAAGCGCATGCATGTGTATTTACATATGTGTATATGTAAAAATCTGTAACCTGCAAATATATACTTATATATATAAAAAAAAGTATACCTGCAAATATAACTAGTTGTATATTGAATTCCAATTTTAAGTAAATTGGCATATACTGATACTTATGAATGTCAAACTGCAGGTGTGTCACCTAATGATTGGGTCATCTAGTATGGGTAAGCAATTGTATTTTTATCATTCTACCCCCTTTTCCTGTGTGTATTCTATTCTTGTTATGTTTGCAATGTTTTACTGTGGCCATTTGGTGATTATATAATGCATGATTGCCTTTGTATTTGATGCATGAGATGAGTCTTTTGCAATCTTATTCTAAGCCATTTTCTTTTTTGTTTTTAAAGTTTTTTTAATTATCGCTTTGTACATGAAATAATCTCATGACTTCTTTGTATCTGTTGCATAATATATAATGATTACTTATAATATATATATATATATATATATATATATATAATGCTTGACAAGTTTGGGCTGGTAAAGATACATTGAATTCCTCCAGTAATCAGTATGATCACTTGTTTACAACTAATTTTGGAGTTGGCTTAACATTAGTTTTCCTAATAGCTGAACCTAAGGTCAGTTTCACACTCAAACGTCTTAAAAAGTCTACCATTATTAACTGAGCAATTCTCTTTTAGTTTTATGGTTTTTAATAAATAATACCGATAAAATGGTTTTTAAATAATTTTGCTAGTCCATGACCTGATCTTTCTAATCTTCAGTTTACCTAGGGTACTGCTGGCAATCATTTAGACAACAATCCAGAGGCACCACTTGTATACTGGGTCTTGTATAAATGTAACATGAAGGGCAATTCTTCTTCCGTGCCTACGTGAATTTGCTTGATCTAGGTGAGAGCCAGCTTCTTGTTTCTGGCTCTGGAAGTTGAAATTATTAGTTAAATATAGGTTTCAACTCCATAAATACTGTTCTTTTTGCTATTCTAAGGACTTTGGATACCGTTTTGTATCTGTGAAATATTGATATTATGCATGCCTTGGGCCTCTTCATACTGATATTGCAGAAAGTATTTCTAATTTCTTGTACCAAATAACTGATATGCATATTATCTCTGGTATCTTGAAGATGAAAATATGTTTCATCTTGACTTCGTGAAGCATCTCCTTACTAGGTGCTTTATTATTATCTTACCTTTTCAAGTACACAGGCATGCAGATTATCCATTTTTCCCCTACATTGTTTTCTGTCCATATATTATCACTCTTTTACTTCTTTCTTATACCCTGGCACTTACCACTTCTTTTCAAAGGTTTGACATATGTTTATGCTTCTGATATTGCATTTTTGGAGCAAAGACTTTCAATTCTGATTGTTTTTGTTATTCCTTTTTTTTTTTTGATAGGTAAAAGTAAAATTTTATTGAAATAAGGATAGTAACAAAGTACACCAGAAGTATACAAGCTGATCATGAAACCTAATTACATCTAGGTACTAGTGAGAGATACAAGCAGGTCATGAAAATTGTCCGTATTAGAAATAATGGCCGATGCCCAAGAAAATAAAGTATTGTAGAAGAAACGCTTCAGCTCATCCAAAGAATGCTCCATGTCTTCAAAGCACCTCTTATTTCTCTCTAGCCACAAGCACCACATAATGCAATGAGAGATCATTCTCCACACAACAGCTATTCGTGAATTCCCCCTAATTCCTATCCAACACCCCAGAATATCCCTAACTTTTCTGGGCATAACCCAAGCCACCCCTGTCCTATTAAGGATCTCATTCCATAAACACCTTGCCACCTCACAATGTAACAAGAGATGATCCACTGATTCCCCATCACTCTGCACAAGAAGCACCAATCTGCTATGATAAGATCACGTTTTCTCAAATTATCCGACTTGAGGATCCGCCCAAGAGATGCAGTCCATACAAAGAAAGGGATGTTAGACGGTACTTTACATTGCCATATGGCCTTCCAAGGAAAATTATGATCATTAGATACTCCCAAGAGGGTCTTGTAGAAAGAGCACACCGAAAATTTGTTATTTTCATTCAAAATCCAGATCATTTTATCCTTCGTCTCACTGCCCATCGATATTGCATATAGTGAGTAAAAAAAATCAGCAAGCATATCCAACTCCCAATCATGAGCAGCTCTTGAGAAACTTACATCCCAATGGACAATACCATTAGAAATTACCACTAAGGGCAGGTTTGGGGGCAAAGACAAGACACAAAATTCTCATCTCATTTTATCTCATATCATCATTACAACTTTTTCAAATTCCCACACAAAATATAATAAACAATTCAATTTTTTCAAATTCCAAAACAATAATAATATTAAAAAATAATATTTTAAACATTCATCTAAAACAAAAAATTCTCATCTCATTCTCCAAACCTGCTTTAAGTCAGCCACGACAGCCTCTTTGTCACTGGAAATCTAGTAAAGCGTGGGAAACACCTACTTTAGGACCCGTTCACCGCACCAAGCATCATGCCAAAAATAAACTCTATCACCTCTTCCAATTGCAAATCTAAAGCACTTGGAGAATCTACCCCATCCCGCTCTAATCTTTTCCACAAGCCCACACCATGTGTCCCTCTAACTTCCTTAGAACACCATCCCCCCATCATACTCCCATACTTAGCATCTATGACTTCTTGCCATAAACCCTCCCCTTCCTTATGGTATCTCCATAACCATTTCCCCAAAAGTGCTTTATTGAAGACCCTCACATTGCGCACCCCCAGCCCACCGCATTGAATTGGTAAGCAAACTTTATCCCAACCCGCAAGATGGAACTTAATTTCTTCCCCCATGCCTCCCCAAAGAAAGTTGCGAAAAATTTTCTTCATACAAGAAGCCACACTTGTAGGTAATGGAAAAAGGGATAAGAAATATGTAGGGAGGTTAGAAAGAGTGCTCTTGATAAGAGTCAAACGACCACCATTGGACAAACATATCCGTTTGCACCCAGCCAATCGTCTTTCAATTCTTTCTAACACACCATACCAAATGGTTTTTGTCTTGAAAGCAGCCCCCAACGGGAGGCCAAGATATTTCAAAGGCAGCGAAGCAACCAAGATATTCGCCAAGTCTTGGATATTATATACACTACCCACGAGAACCATTTCAGACTTTGAGAGATTTACCTTCAAGCCTGACACCGCTTCGAAACAAAGTAGTACAATCCTCAAATACTGCAAATTATCACTGTGTGGCTCGCAAAACAAAAGTGTGTCATCAGCCAAAAAAAAAGTGAGATAGAAACCCCACCCATTGAAAATCCAGCAAGAAAACCTCCATTCATTGCTGCTCGCAACATTCGACTTAGTGCTTCCATAATGACAACAAGTAGCAAAGGGAAGAGTGGATCCCCTTGCTGTAAGCCCCTAGAACTGTTAAAGAATCCTTCTGGTGCTCCATTCACCAAAACCTAGAAGCGAACCGTAGATATACAATGCCTAATCCATGACATTGATATCCATCTATCCCCAAATTTGCACCTCCCAAGTAAATAACAAAAGAAGTCCCAATTAACATGGTCATAAGCCTTTTCCATGTCTAACTTGCACAAAAGCCCGGGTATGCCCTCCTAGATTCTACAATCCAAGCATTCATTGGCTATCAATACCGAATCCAGAATTTGTCGCCCCTTCACAAAAACATTTTGAGATTTTGAAATAATGCTACTCATAACTGTGTTCATGCAATTAGCGAGTACCTTTGAGATGATCTTATATACTCCATTTATAAGACTAATAGGCCGAAAGTCTTTCACATCCACAACACCAACTTTCTTAGGGAAAAGAGCAATAAAAGACACATTAATGCTTTTTTCAAATTTCCCAAAGGTGTATAGTTCCTGAAAAACCTGTAATATCTCCACCCACTACCTCCCAGCAATCATGATAAAAAGCCATCGAAAACCCATTCGGACCCGGGGCTTTATCCTTGGCCATCCCACAAATCACCTGAAAAACCTCCTTTGACTCAAATGGTCTCTCCAACCACGTAGAGCTTAGCTGGGCAATAGTCTCAAAAGGCATACCATCAAGTTTGGGTCTCCAAGAGGCTATTTCAGCAAGAAGAATTGTATAAAAGTTGACAATTTGGTTCTTAACAGCATCATGATCCGAGTAAACCTGGCCCTCAACTTGAATCACCTCGATAGCATTATTTCTACGATGAGAATCAGCCACCCGATGAAAAAATTTAGTACATTTGTCTCCTTCCCTCAACCATAGGGCTCGTGACTTCTGTCTCCAAGAGATTTCCTCCATAAGAAGCGCCTTCTCCAAGTCCGAAGTGATGGCTGATTTCCAACAAGAGTCCTCAAATGAAAGAGGGATGTTCATCTCCCTTTCCTCCAAACCCCTTAGTGCCTCCATAAGAGACAATTTTTTATTATTAATGTGTCCAAAGACTTCAATATTCCACCTTTTCAAGTCCCAATTTAATGCTTTCAGCTTACCCGTAGTCGCTTATTGGGGTCATTAATATGAGACGCTTTAGTTCCCTGTTTTTCCTAAAGGCAGATCTAGGAGATTGAGCCTGACCCTCTTCGATAGCAATAAGTAGTGCTCTGAATTGCTCCTCGAATCCGTCACATGAAATCCCCACATACTCCTGGATATCCTTCACTTTCTGAATTACCCAATCCGATGGCGCACCCTCTATTCTCAATGGTACAGGGTCCACCCCTGCCTCCTTATTTACCAACTGGATCAATTCCTCAAGTCTAGACGAGAAGTTAAGGGGCTTCACTGCCCCATGTCGCTGCCCAGAAACTTTCGTTGGAGTAGAAAACACCTGAACATCTTCCCCACAACCCCTCGATCCATGGGATTCTACCACTGTCAACGAGGAAGTATCCTGAGACCCTTTCCTACAACCTATCGGCCCTGTCTGTGTCTGTTGTGGCTGAGATTCTATTGCCGCCGGTGAGAAAACACTGAGACCCATCACTGGATCTACCATTGGAACCACAGAGAGCTCCTTTTGGGCCACCGTCGATGGTTCCTCAGACCTTCGCGACCCCACCATTGGTATCTCAACCTCTTCAGACCCTCGCGACCCCACGGCCTCTTCATCTCCTTTTCCCGAGTCCTCCTTTGCCGTTGCGGAGCTTCTTGGATGGTCCGTTGGGTTCACCGTGGGATCTCCCATCATTGGATTAACCTGCGGGCCCAACACATCTGTTTCCTGTGGGATCTCCCCTGCCAATGGCTGATCACACGTTGAAACCCCCTCTGTTGGAAAAACGACCTTTGGCAATTGAAACAGAGTTGTTGTTGCAGTTGAAGCACTGACATCCTCCCTCGAACTGGTCTGTGCTGGACCCAACACGTCGGAGGCAACACGTGGCTCAGTGAGTGCAACCTTCGAATGCGTAGCCCCCATCAGTGGCTCCGCAGCCTTCGCCGGGGTCCTCTGGCCTTCGCAGGTGCAGGTGGCTGCCACCTACCGCCGTCAACGGTGCCAGATGCAAGTGGGTTATGTTTCCTCCAAACAGACCCGTTGGGGTTTGTTTTCTTGAACCCAATGGGTACCCATTGAAACCATGGGCTCCTTGCCTTTACTAGCCCGCCCATTAAAGCTAGTGGGTTGTGACCCCGTGCCTGTCCCCTTAGGGACCCTGTAGTTGTTCTGCTTGCCCTAGATGAAGTGGCCCCTTCTCCTTTAAATAGCCCAACTCCCAGACCCAAGCCCACCACCACCCCTACCTCTTCAACGCATCATTTCAACCAATTTAAATTAAGCTGCAAGTCCCCTAGCTGGTTCTGTATCTCAGTCATTGCCCGAAGGATTATTTCCTTTTGTAGGCCAATAACTCCCCTGTCACCACCCTCATGTCCCTGGGTTCCTGCAGAAATGGTGACACTTTCGGCTGCAGCGTTACGGCTCTAGACCAACCTCCCTCAACGCCTCCACCACATTCCGCCATCCCATTCCATCTATGTCTTCAGGGATGAAGATACAATTTCGGTGCCCACCCCGTCGGTACTCTACCAGTGCCAAGAACACTCCTTGTGAGTTTGAGCACCTCTGTGCTATAAAACCTCTATGTATGTGTATCTATATCCATTTATCTATATATTTGATTTTTGAGGGTGATAAGAGATAATATTAATCAAGAAACTCCTGTCTCTGGACGTACCCACATGGCAGGTTTGGGGGGTGAGATAAGAATTTTGTGTTTTGTTTTGAAGTTTAAAATATTATGTTTTAATATTATTATTGTTTTGAGAGTTGAAAAATGTGTATTGGGATTTGAAAAAAGTTGAATTATTTATTATATTTTGTATGGAGATTTGAAAAAGGTGTAATGATGAGATGAGATGAGATGAGAATTTTATGTTTTGTCTTGTGCCCCAAATCAGCCTGAAATTCAGCTTGTTTCTTCGTGTATCTTATCAGTTTCAGTTTAGATCCTTGTATAATTTTGTAGAGCTTTTGGTTTACTTTACCATAACTAAGAGATGAAAGTCTTTCATGCATGCTTATTTTCTTATTGTTTCTGTTAGTTTTGTCATTTGCTTCAAAGATATGCCTGATATTATTTGGTAATAGCTTGTGGTAATAGTGTGTAGCCTCTTCGCATTAGTTTGTGATACAAATCTTTGATTCAAACTGAAGCTTCAAATTTTTACTGTTGCAGGTTTCTTCATTTATTTTGTATTTGCTCTTGTCGCTGCTTGTAAGGATTGGCCATGTTGGTCTCACTCTTGTGGTTTTATCCTCATGGGTAGGCCTTTATATCTTAATTACATACTAGTATCCATTTTAAGAAATCGGTTTACGTATTTGAATTTTGTGAATTTTTCTTTGCAGCTTTGCCAAGAATCCTGTTTTTTGCGGTGTTTCTTCTTCTTTTATCATTCTGGTATGTTTCTTTGTTTCATTGTGATATTATTCCAATTTTATCTGCTATGCTTCTCTTTGAATGTTAGCATGGATTTCATTACTTTTCCTTCGAATCTTTTTTCATTAATAATAGTGGAATCCCTGGTGAAGAGTATAAGGGGATTCTAACCCAACATTGTCTGGGAAACAATTCAATAAACTCACAAGTATGGTAGTTTCTTATATGATTTCTTGTAGAATCTATAAACATTAAGCACAAGCAAAATATGTAGATACACCCCTGAAAGTTTTCCAGGGAACAGTACTAACATGTAGGAATAATATGACCTAGTCTTTCTTTTGGGTTGGAAGATTACTCACCTGCAGAAAGAGTGATTCTTGTTAAAAATGACTATTTTTTATAAGGACACCACCTTTATTGAAAAAGTACTGGGGGCACTACCCAAGTATACTAGAGGTATACAAAGGGGAACACCTAGTTTAATTTCTCTTAATCATGAATGCAATAGCCAATCATGTGAATGTAGAAAATACAACCTTTCGTCCCAAAGGATTCCATAAAGGAAGGGGGATCGGCAGCAACTTCAGTTGGATTTTGTTGCTCAAATTTTGGGAGGCAACTCTGGGCTACTAATCCCCTTGAATCCATTTATGGTGGAATAAGGCCCATGTAAGAATAGCTTTCTTGGTTTGGACAGCTGCTTTAGGAAGATTGTCATTACGAATAATTTAAGAAAGAGGAACATACTTATCAAAAAAGGAAGAGGAAATTATTGTGATGGGTTGGTGATGCATGGGTATGAGTGGGGAAACTATAGATCATTTCTTATTGCATTGTCAAGTGCTATTTGGAATGATATTCTTGGTCTCTTCAATTTAGATTGGATCATGCTTAGTAGAGTGGTGGATCTTTTGGCACATAGGAAAGGGAGGTAGCTCTTATAAGAAGAATTGACTGAGCATGAGGATAAGGAGAAGACGGTGGCAGCCCTTGAGGATTTTTTTTTCAAAACCTTGTATCATTGGATGGTTGCTCATTTGGTTTTTTATCTCTAATTTTTTCTCAGGATTTCCTTACCCATTTTTTTGTCTTTATGTGTGTTTCTCATGTATTTTTTTTCTTATAAGTATGTGTTTCTCATGTTTACACCCTATTTAATCAGGCAAAACTTTTTATCATTAAGTTTACTTGTAAAAAAAAAACTGGCATAGATTTTAATGGGCTAAATATGTCCATGAATTTCTTGTTTCGGTTGTAAATCCTAGTTATGTATTACTCATATATACGTCCTGTGTGCTTAGGCTATGCCTATTATATTATGAATAAAACTTCTTGACTACCTATAAAAAAAATGGAGAGTTTAAAAGGACCATTCAAAGGCAAGTTTTGTGGGAGGAAACATTGTCTAATACTGTGGTCAGAATCCCTAAATGTTGGTTATCAGATGTATTAATATTTAATGGATACTGAAATGAAAAACTCTTTTACAGGGCAGTCATTTTCTTAATTTCTTCACATTGTGGTTGAGGTTCTGCTGGTTGGAGCCCTCTGCACAAATGTTCTGTTTATTTTCAAACTTCTGACTTTGCGTTTTCTATACAATGCACAAAGTTCTGCTTAAAATGCTATGAGAGTAATGCTAAATAATTATGTAGTTGTTTATCTATCCCAAATAGCTTTGATAAGCAAGTGATATCTATTTTCTACCACTATCATATGCTATTTGATTAATTTTAGAACTCTTGAAGTCCGTCCTTAAATATGTAATGGACTGGCGTTTGGGTAAAGCTGTTCTGGATCAAGTTTGGTAATGATGTCAGTTTAAAATTTCCGTCGACTGTATTTTCAATGAGTAAATTTAAACAGAGATCCAGAAGTGCAGTTGTTTTTTAGTGGGTGTATTTTATTCAATTAGCTATATCCGAACATTATCATTACATTTGATAGATGTAAAATTTTCTTTCAGACTAGTGCTTCCGATGAGCAATATTCTATGTTTCTTCGGCGGATTTTTTTTATAGGGTTGACCTTTGCCATCAGGCAAATGATGAGGACGAGGAATATGAAGAAAGTAGTTCTCAGGAGGCTTTATTGGATAAGAACTTAAACAAATCAAGCCCATCACGAATGGATGGTCATAGAAAGTGTTTTCCCCTTCGCTGTCTCCATGTTGGAAGCCACCAAAAGATTGTGATAGCGGTATGCCAAATAGTGAAAAATCTCTTGTTTAGTATCTGCATGTGCTTCTTAAGATAGACTATTGCTGTATTGTCCCTATTTTATTGTTATGTACTCATCGGAAAGAATGACTTTATTTGAATCTGTCATTAACTCCTTATTTACCAGGTTATTGTGCTAGTTTTTGTTGTAATGATGGCTTGTGCTCTGATAATCTGGATTGGGATGGGAAAAAATTCTATCGACTCTGCAGTTGTGGCTCGGGTATGGACACAGTAATTAAAGTTCTGCTTTTCTGCTATGATGTCATTATAGATCGCTTTCTAATGTTTTTTTAAAGAGTACCCATTGAACATTGAATTTCTGTTATCATTGCCATTGCAACATGTTTCAAAGCATCTTATTGCTTTATATATTAAATTGAAATCCAATATACTGCATAGATATAAATTTTGTTTCTTCTAGGCTGCTGGAAATATTTCTAGTGACCTAGTTGGGTCTCATAGCTCCTGTGTATATATGCAGTAAATTAGTTGGAGTTACAGTCTTTTGTTGATTGCTTTAGAGTGATCGGAATTTGTGAAGTGGAGATATTGAAGTAGGGCACAGTAGAAGGCTAATCTCAGACTTTGTTTATTAAAGGATAACAAACTTTGTGAAGATATAGCTATTAGAATATTGAATAACTTGTCTGTTAAAATACATCAGGTAACTTTTTATATTAAAGACATGTTCTCAACTATAGTAAATCACTATTGTCCTGTGTTCTTCGGCTATGCCTATTTCTATCAATAAAACTTGCTTATTGATTAAAAAAATGTTAAGCACAATTGTCTGGTAATAAAACAATAGATTCCCCTTTACTAGTTTTTGGTGCTTCAAAGAAATGGTTGTGCAGCCATAGTTGTTCCATATTATATCTGAATCATATATCGTTAGTGTTATTAATTGCATAAAAATATCGATGGAATTCTTTTGTTATAGTAAAAAGCATATCATGAGTGTTCCAAAATGGTATTGAAGCATTCTGGCTTTTGCTTACAAGTAACAATTAGTGAAGCCATGGTGTAATGATTCTACTCATCATGCAGGTGTATGTAGACTTCTTCGCCATAGCAATACTTTTATTAGGAGGGGCATTGGCATATTATGGTGAGCAATTACATTACATTAGTCAGCTTCTCTTGCAATATCTTTATCTGACATATTGCCTGTTGCTTTCTTTGATGTAATGCCTTAGTGCTCCCATCCTGTTAGTAACATGGCATCAGATCGATGATGGGATACTTTTTATATTTCATAATTCTTTTAGTAGGTAATTTTATATCTTCGCTTTTCCCCTTCATTTATCTTGTAAGTCCCGTCTACTTGGGCTACACTCTTTGGTTTTCTAGTAGGATCTTAGTAATGAAAATATAAGTGCGACCGCATAATGCTTATAGAATACTTTTATAACATTAGTTTTCCACTTTTCCTGGGTATGATGCAGTCATCAATCATCAAAGATATTGCTTTTTATGAGAGAATATTTTCAGCAGAGGAGTTTGGTCAATTCAAATGGTTGAAATGATATATTGTGGATGGATTAGTGGTAATACAAAATAGTAATTTTTTCCCTTTCTCTAAAGATCGTCCCAAAGGATGTCTGTCACTATAAATTCAGATCATTATGGCAATTTATAAATTGACTGGATTATGACGAGTTAAAATAAACCATGATTTTTCACTTAAGTGTACATAAAAGAACTAGTTTGCAGTATGTAAGAATTTAGTGGATTAGTTTTTCATGACTTAGTTATAAGTGACAATACGGCTAATACATCTTGATGATAAAGGTTCTGTTAAAGTGAAAAACCCTTTTTAATGTCATCTCTTTTTATATTCTTATTCTTTTTCCTCCATTGTTGCTAATGTTAACTTTTGTGCTATGAGTTCCATTCAGGACTTCTATTATGCTTAAAAATGAGCAAAGTTAGATCCGAGCAAGCTTCATCTGAAAAGTGGAAGGTATCAAATCCATTGTTATTTTATTATCTTCTTTATTACTAATTTTGTGCAGTGACATACCCCGTATTGGATATAATTTATATGGTGGCTCCCTTATAAAATTACCCAGTATTATATATGTATATGCTCATTTGCCTTTTTATTTTATTTATCTAGTTTCTTCTCCTGGCAGTTTGCAGGTTTAGCTGTTGTCTCTGTGCTCTGTTTCACTTCAAGTTCTTTTGTAGCTCTTTTGACTGATATTCCGGTATGGACTTGAATGTTGGTCATAAATTATCTATGTATTAAATAATTGCCAACTCAACATTATAGCTTTTTCTTAATTCATTATTTCAATATGCTTGCAGATGTTATATCACTGGCCTCAACATCACTCAAATGTCGTTTGTGCATCTCTTTTACTGCTTGTGTATTATTTTATCGGTATGTGGTTACTATTTTTCATGTCAGTTTCTCAGATTGGCTGCAAATGTTGAGGGGGCATTTTTCACATTTGCTTCATTTACAACTATTTCTTCTGTTCACATTTTTGCTAATCCGCCCATCTCTTCATATCTTATCCTGCTTCTTCCTTTATTTCTTTTCCTGCTGGGACTCCCTTAATTATTCTACCTGCAATTATTCTGGCTAATCAAATGGTTTTTCACTACGCTTTTCCCATGCTTAACTATTACTCCATATGGCAATTGAGTGTTTTCTGAAATTTATTTTGTTGGCAGATCTGCGTAGGTGTTCTTATATCTGCTGAGGGATGATTATGGGTGTATTAGTCAACTTATCAATTTTTAGATTTTTTTTCATCCATGAAGGAAGTTACAGCTGTGACTAGTCAATACAAAGAAAAACTCCGAATACAAGCCAAACTACACATCTATTGTACGCCTCCCCGCACACAAATTTCTTTGCAACTGGTATTGTCTTAACATCTAGAAACTCTCATAAAAGAGTATCACTCTTTGTAAAAAACAGAGATAAAAAACCATCCCCCACCTCTAAAAGAGGAGGGGTATCCAACCACCCCATCCTCCAAAAGAGGAGGGGTTCCCCTGCTATGGATACAAGTCCAATAGCTTATTTCTTTTTATTATTAATTAAAACAAACACCAGAACTGTAAATACATAGAAAAATAAAAAACACTAAGGAAAACACTGCCCTTAGGGCTACATCTCATTCCTCTCCCGCCGCCCCCTCTTCTTCTTTCTTTTTCTTTTTTCTTTTCCTGCTTTCTCCTGCTCTGTCGTCGTTGCCCGTGACCCCCTCCACCGACTCCTCGGCCGCCGCTTGTCTCCTCCGCAGTTTTCGAGTTGCCCCTCCACCGTCTCGCTCGCCCACTTCCACCACAACCACCGTCTCGCGAGCACAAGCACCCTTTTGCCCACTCCTCTTCCCCGGCCGATCTGCTCATGCCGTCGCCACCCCTGCCCACGCCCACCCTTTCCAAACGGCTCAGATCTGCTCAGGCCAAACCAACGAACGCCGTGGGATGGATGGTGGAGGATGTAAGCCGCACGAGCACGAGCACGAGCACCCTTTCGTCCACCTCCACCACTGCGCAGGCGGCCCACTCCTCTTCCCCTACCGATCTGCTCATACCGCCGCCACCCCTGCCCATACCCACCCTTTCCAAGCGGCTTTAGATCTACTCAGGCCGATTTGCTACCAACAAACGCCATGGGATGGATGGTGGCGGATGTAAGCCATATGCCGATCCAGCAGCCGTTCTCCACCAAGGTGGGGTGCGTGCCAGACAGGGATCAGAATCCCAGATCAGTGTTCCTCCATTATTAGACCATCTTCTGCAGGAATTTTTAAATACTGCAAACTAGACCTAACTACAAACAGATCATGAAAACTGTCCTCATTACAACTAATGACCAAAGCCTAAGAAAATAAAGTATTATAAAAGTATCTCTTCAGTTCATCCAAGGAACGTTCCCGATCTTCAAAACACCTCTTACTTAGGAAGATTTGAAGTGAATATGGAATAATTCAAAGGAATAGGGCATCGACAAAGATGTTGTAAATTTTAGGGTGAGACTAGTTTGGGATGGGGTGATTGAGAAGATAGAGAGAAGGCTAGCAGGATGAAAGAGGTTGCGCCTGTCAAAAGGGGGAAGAATCACCTTAATCAAAATCACTCTTTCTAATCTTCCTACATATTTTCTCTCATTATTTCCTCTACCAGTTGGCGTGGCTAATTGGATTGAAAAGACGTTTTGTGATTTCTTATGGGGAGGTAGCAAGAAGGAAGCCAAGTTTCACCTGGTTAGTTGGGATAAGATTTGTTCCCAACTGTAGTGTGGAGAGTTGGGGGTTCGGAAGTTGAGGATCTTCAATAAAGCCCTTTTAGGGAACTTGTTATATCATTAGGAAAGTGTGACTTTGTGGAGGGTTGTGATCGATTCCAAATATGGGAGTGCTTGAGGGGGCTTGGTGTTCTAATGAGGTTAGAGGTACACATGGTGTCTGGGTGTGGAAAAATATTAGGAGTGGTTGGGGAGATGTTGCCAAACATGTTAGTTTTGTAGTTGGTGATGGTTCTAGGATTAGTTTGTGGCATGATTCTTGGTGTGGTGGTAGGGCCCTTAAAGTTGCTTTTCTTGGCCTCTTCTAGATCGCTCATAATGCTTCAGTGGTAGATGTTTTGGACTACTTGTGTCACACCCCATACCCGGGGGTGAACCATTTTGACCTGAAATCCGCAAAATATAAAACTTAGTTACAATAATCCTCCAAAATTAAATACCTCACAAATCCTTCCAAAGAAATTAAACTCTCAAATCTCTCAAATTCACTTATGCCACCCGACACTTATCTTACCTTCCTCTTACGATCCTGTCACGTGCCAACTGTCTCAAACCAACAGTCATGTGAAAAAAAATGGTGGAGATAAAGGGGTGAGTCCACCGACTTAGTAAGCAACAAACCTATACTAGTGTGTAAACATGAGCCAGTTACAAACGCACAAACAAGCAGTTCTAAAAAATAGCAGTGGTATTTTCAGAAGCATTTCATTACAATAATAATGTATACAAAAGACTTTAGGCATAAGCATAACTGAAACAACATTAGAAACAGAAACAAAGACCATGTTTACCCCTGTGGCAGGGTTGTGCATATCTGCAAATAGCCAAGCAGAACATAAATCATTGTTTTGTCACCAAAGTGATTGCACTCAAAACAAAGACCACTATTTTATCCCATGGTAGAGCTAGAGACCATTATTATATCCCGTGAAAGGGCTATAGACCATTATTATCTCCTGTGGCAAGGCCAGAGACCACTATTATATCTTGTGGCAAGGCCAGAGGCCACTATTATAACCTGTGGCAAGGCCAGAAATCATAGTCTACTATTATATGCCTAAGGGTTTTCAGATATAAAGCAATAATAGAATAATATACTAAACAATTTTTTTTTTATAAGTGAATAATATACTAATCAAATAATTAGATAAAATATTTTAAACTTAATGTTCACATTTATGCAGCAGAGAAACAGAGTACAAAAATTGCTAATGTCTACACCAGTCGTGATAAAATGTCACGTTTCATTGTTCAGATATAGAGACTAGTGCAGAAAAATAACCGTCTTTTTTCATAACGAAATATGCAAGTTTCTCAAATCAACCTCAGTCAGTTTTAGGCAAAGTCTAATCGCTTACTTGAACTTTTTCACATCTCTGAATTTTCTCACAACAATGCCAAGCAAATATCAATCATCACATATAAAATGTAACTTGAGTAAATTTCTAATCGTATGTGAATTTCTAATTAAGCACGTAGTTGCAAATGAAAATTTTTTTTTATAATATAATATATATATATATATATATATATCAAAAGGAGCAACCACGTATAAAAAAAAATAAAAATAGAGTAACCAAGTACACTGAATGTATACAAGAGAACACCTTGCCCATAATAGAAAACCCCTAATTGCCCAAAAAGCCTGTGAAAAATAACCCAAAATACACCAAGCTCAACCCTAATCCCTTACTTCCCGTAGAACTAAAACTCTACCCAAAAACCCCACCCCAACCCCTTGTTTCACGTCTTCACAATGCCCTCCCTTTAGACTTCCTTCTAGTTGAGCTACCATCCTTAGCGTCGTAGTTGATTGCCGAAAAAAGACGCTGTAACTCCCTACTTTTCTTGAAACTTGATTTGGTGTCAAGCGCGTGGCTTGCCTCGATCGCAGTAATTAGTTCTTTAAATTGATCTTCACATCCTCCATGTGAAATTCCCACGAACTGCTGAATCTCGTTAACTTTAGGCAGAATCCAATCCGCTATTGGAGGAAAAGAGACCAGGGGAGCCACAATATCCCCAGACAATATCCAACTGCACTCCCGACTCTAGACATTCCTTTGCACAAGGCACCAACGCCGAATCCATATTCAAATCACGTACCTCCTCAGCAACTCCATTGGTTCTCTCCAATGGTATGACATCAAGTCCCTTCACCTCTGGTGACCCTTTATGTGCAACTTTAGCGGGTCACTTCACCAATGGTATGACACCATTTTCCTTCAACTCCGACAAGGGAGCCATAGTTTCTTCCGGTACAAAAGTCAGCTGAGGTGAATGACATTCCATTACAGATGTCTCTACGCCGATATCCGACGTAGAATCCACTTCAAATAACCCAGACTTCCTTTTGACCCGTCATACTCTTCTGGATCTGGTTATAGGAACAGGGCCGAATCCGATTTTCCGTTTTCCTTTATCTGAGTTTAAAGGATTCGTGCCTATCTTAGGCTGCGTTTGGATGTTGAATTGATTTGAGTTGAGATGATAAAATATTGTTACAATATTATTTTTTAATATTATTATTATTTTGGGATTTGAAAAAGTTGAATTGTTTATTATATTTTGTATTGGAATTTGAAAAAGTTGTAACGATGAGTTGAAATGAGTTGAGATGGGTTTAGAAATCAAACGAAGCCTTAGTCTTGTTCCTTACAACCATGTTGCCTCTAGCTGAAAGCAGGTTTATTTTTGTAGACAAAAAAGCTATCGCTGCCTTCAATTCGACAAGTTGGGCTTCCATCTCCTTTAAAGAATTATGCATCGCGACAAGCTGGTTCTAAGGCGTGATCTGCAAACCACTTTCGTCAATCCCCTCGCTATGAACCCCCGAAGCATGACCGGTCTTCAGAGTTGCCGCATATGATCGCCTCGCCACCGTGGATGTACTTGGGTCTTTATGATTCACCTCCAAGCTGGTTCTAAATCTGCAAACCACTTTCGTCAATATGAACCCCCGAAGCATGACCGGTCTTCAGAGTTGCCGCATATGATCGCCTCGCCACCGTGGATGTACTTGGGTCTTTATGATTCACCTCCAAGTTGATGTTCTCATTCTTCTTCTAGTTTTCCTTCTTTGACCCATCAGCAAAAAGCATATACGTTGCTCTGCATAATTCCGTAGCAAATTTCTCCCAACCTAGACCTTCATACCCTTCAGGAATGACTACAACACTCCGCTGGCCTCTTCCACCATATTCGGTGACCGTTAGAAACCTATCATGCTAGTTGGATCAGCAGGTTTATTTTCGTAGACAAAAAAGCTATTGCTGTCTTCAATTCGACAAGTTGGGTTTCCATCTCCTTTAAAGAATTATGCATCGCGACAAGCTGGTTCTAAGGCGTGATTTGCAAACCACTTTCATCAATCCCCTAGCTATGAACCCCCGAAGCATGATCGGTCTTCAGAGCTGCCACATATGATCGCCTCACCACCGTGGATATACTTGGTTCTTTATGATTCACCTCCAAGTTGATGTTCTCATTTTTCTTTTGGTTTTCCTTCTTTGACCCATCAGCAAAAGGCATATCCGCAGCTCTGCGTAATTCCACAGCAAATTTCTCCCAACCCAGACCTTCATACCCTTCAGGAATGACTACAACACTCCGCTGGCCTTTTCCACCATATTCGGTGACCGTTAGAAACTTACCATGCTTGTTGGAGCATCGTTGAGCCATGAATGTTCTGTTTCCTTAGTGCAAGTGTTTTGTGAAATCCAAATTTCTCCCCGCCTGTAATACTGCTTCCACCGTAGCCATCAGCCATTCTATACCACTACGACCCATCACTACAAATCTTCAAACTCTTATACTCGTCTCCACAATTTTTAAGGAAGACCTCCATGTTTCTGGCAAAAGTTCAAAAGCCTTCGATTCCACCCAAAAGCGCACCAGCTGACCCATACTAACATCAAACCTTCGACTTCAGTTTTAGGGGCATCCCAAGCTGCTTGTTTTCATTCTGTCGAGAAAGCAATGCACGAAGTAAGGTGCCCCTAACCTGAGTTAACAGAGAAAACAGAGTCGGAGGAGGATGACCGACGTCGGAGGCCCACAAAGTGGTCGCCAGAGTCTGTTGAAGCAGTCTGTAACGGTGGCTAAAGCAAAAGCTCAAGTCGCAATTCGCCACAGGAGGCTACGGAAGAGCAGCAGAAAACTCCCAGTCGTCGGAGAAGGACCGACGTCGGAGGCTCCACAAGGAAGTCGCCTGGGTCTGTCGTTCAAGTCTGTGGTGGTGTCGAAGTGAACAGCGACATTTTGACACCTCCGAGAGAAGAAAAGCAAAAAAAAAATGTTCGCCAGCAAGGACCGATGTAGAACGGCCCACAGCGAGGACGCCAGGGCTCATCGGCCTCGGCTGTGATGGAGGTGTGGTGTCACTCTCTGGTCCGATGGTGGGTGGGAGTTGGCGGCAGGATAGGTGGGTTTGGGTTTTCTCTTGGGACACTGTTCACCCACAGGTCTTAGGGCTTTGTACGGAGAGGAAATTAATAAAGGGAAAAATGACCCAAACTTTTTTTTTTTGCATATATTTTATAAGACAAAAAACTACTAATCATATAATATTGCAAATAAAACTTGAAATATTGATGACCCTTTTTTCATAAAGCTTAAAATCATCGTAACTCTAAAATTGCATTAACTCTGTAATACTGGCATTAAAACTATAACTTCGTGTTCATGAATCCAAATTCAATTTCCCGGTCAATTATCTTCAAAATAGTCTAACCTTTTATGGGTCCGAGCTCACATAACTCCATACACACCAATAAACCCATAACTAACAAGCTTTGAACTCAAATATCATCAACCCTCAATATCTACCAAACCTAACATATGCTAATCGGCTTGCAAGAGAGGGAATGGGAGGTGCTATGAGAGAGAGAGAGACAGAGAGAGAGAGTGTGTGATAATGAGGGGGAAATTGAGAGATAGAGGGAGGGAGGGAGTTACGTAGGGAGAGAAATAGGCTTACAGTGCAACGGCAACGAAATAGGGGTTGTGGTTGGTGCAATGACTTCTCCTTTTGATGAAGCAACCTAGTGAGGGGTGGTGCAGTTCAGTGGCGCTAAGCGGACGTGCCGTGGTGTTCTTGGTTTAGACACAGCTGGGACTTTGGTTGTGGGCTTTTGGGCTTGGGATGGGTTTCGGCGTACCATGCACGGGCATGGATGGGATAGGTTGATGGAGGAGCTGGGCGACACCTTCTGTGACGTTGAAGCTATCTCCGACGTTGGGTGGTGGCTGATGAACCATCTACGGGCTTCACGGTTTTGCTCTGTTCCTAGTTGCCGAAACAAGGAACATCGTGAGGTTCCTTTTGTGAGGGTGGTGGACGTCGAGGGGCAACTTGTCAAGACCCCATAAAAAACCGCCCTAGGACATGGTCCTAGGCATGCATGGGCCAACCAAGGCCACCAAGGGCCACTGTAGTGGGCCCCCATGGGTTCCACACCACTATCACTTGTTTATTTATTTATTTTATTTATTTTTATTTATCAAGGGACCTATTAGGGTTTCTACTTTGTATTCTCTATAAATAGGACCCTTAGGCATTTAATTTACATCTTTTGAACCTTTGGCAAATTCCCTAAGTGGGTAGATTATTGTTCTTGAGATCACCCTTTCGGTGCTAGGCACTTGGGCTGCTTGGGTGCAATTCGTGAATCCCTAGTAAAGGATCATCACCTTGCAATTCGTGAATGTGTGATTCAACTTATCTTGTTCTTGCAACTTGGTGCAATTCATGAATCCAAGTTGTTATCTTTGTTATTTTCAAGTTTATCAATAAAGAGGTTTATTTCTTCTATGTGCAATTCGTGAATCATAGTTGAATTGACTAACTTTTGTTCACTTTGTTCTTGAGTGTTTATCACTTGTTCATCGTGTTCTTCATTTGTCCTTGATGTTCATGTCTTTTCTTGCATTTCAAAATATCCCATATAAACCAAAACGAGAGTCTTCACATTCCTTTGTTGAGTCCATTCATTCTTTGATCATACTCTTCCATCTTGTTCATCCATATTGTTCATCTATCTTGTTCACCCATATTGTTCATCCTTCTTGTTCATGCGTGTTCATCCATATATTTCCATTGCCCCATTCAATCCATCCATACACTATAATTCGACCACTATAGTGTTTGCTTTAGTTGTCCATATCCCATATTTACCCTTCATCCATCATAGCCATTAGCCCTAGCCGAAATCCACTTAGTCTCCATCTTGCCATATACAAATCTTGCCTTATTTGGTAACCCTAGCCTCCTCCCATAAGGATTTCCTAAACTCTAGGAATCTTTCCCTAGCCACCCTTCATCCAATCCATTGACCTAGCCGAAATTCCCTGGCCACCATCTTTCCATATTAGTCACTTACCATACCTAGCCTCCATCATCTCCATATACCCTAGCCAAAACACTTGTCTTCCATAAACCCTAGACATCCCTCAAGAGTCCCACTTGGTAACTTCCTTAATCTTAGGAAAGTTGACTCATCCCTAAAATCACTCAATCACTCAAACCACTCAATCCCTTAATTCTAGGAAATTCTATTCCATCTCTTATCCCTTAAATCTCTCCATCCATCTAATCACTCAATCAATCCCACAAATCACTCATCCCCTAGAATTACTCTAGTCAACTAAGACCTTCTTCACTTACCAAAACCGAAACCCTATCTTTCCTTGATAGATTCCTACCACTTAGGAATCTTCCCTCAATCATCTCTATCTTTTCAAAATCCTACCAATCTCTAAATCATCTCCTACAAGTTAGGAGCTCATCTTCCATCTTCCGAGTCCTCCAAATTCGAAATACATCCATTACCTTAGCCAATCCCTTAATTCTAGGAACTTCCCTAGAATCACCCAATCACTCAAACCACTCAATCCCTTGATTCTAGAAAATTCTATTCCATCTCTTATCCCTTAAATCTCTCCATCCATCTAATCACTCAATCAATCCCACAAATCACTCATCCCCTAGAATTACTCTAGTCAACTAAGACCTTCTTCACTTACCAAAACTGAAACCCTATCTTTCCTTGATAGATTCCTACCACTTAGGAATCTTTCCTCAATCATCTCTATCTTTTCAAAATCCTACCAATCTCTAAATCATCTCCTACAAGTTAGGAGCTCATCTTCCATCTTCCAAGTCCTCCAAATTCGAAATACATCCATTACCTTAGCCAATCCCTTAATTCTAGGAACTTCTCTAGAATCACTCCATCCCTAAAATCTCTCCATTCTTCCAATCCATCTAGTCAACCAAAGACTTCCAACCTCTTGCCATATTCAAATCCCATCTTCCTTATCTTATCCTAGCCAATCCCTTAATTCTAGGAACTTCTCTAGAATCACTCCATTCCTAGAATCACTCAAGTCAATCAAAGACTAACATCATCTTGCCATATCCCAACCCTATCTTACTATATTCAAATTCCATCTCCAAATCCCTAAACTCTAGGAACAACCCTAGACTCATTCAAACACCATCCATCTTCATCCACTTACCTTATCCGAATCCTATCTTCCTCATCTTATCTTTAATCAATCCCTAAAGGCAAGGAGCAACCCTAGACTCATTCAAACACCTTCCAACCCTAGCCACCAAACCCTAGCCTCATTCTTCCACATCATTCCAAACCCTAGCATCCCATCCTAGACTCCAACTCTAGTCCATCTCTTCCCAATCTCGAAATCATCCTTAGCCACCACACAAAACCCTAGCTACACTTCATCATACTAACCCTAATCATCATCCAAAAGGCCCTAACATCAAGGGCAACCTTCAAGCCGTACCACTTAGCATCAAACACCCATATTCATCACTTAGATCACCCGAATTCATCATCATTACCATTTCGCCACTAAACACCATACCTTCATCAACCTAGGAACTCATCATTACCATCATACATTGTCATTATTGTTCAAAGTCCAAGCAAGAGGGCTAAGGCAATCGGTCATCATAAGGAGAACCAAGGCGAGGACAACCCAATGTTTAGGGACTAGACCGAGGTCCCTAACACAACTGCTACATGCGGTGGTTGCTGGAAGAGAGAGAAATTGGTCAAGGTGCTGTTTAGGGAAGGACGGCTTGCGGTGGTTCACTAGTTTTGGGCAGAGCTGTGCATGGCGAAAGGGTTGGTTGCACCGGTGGTTCCCCAATGGGAGGTGCACAATGTGAAGCAAGGCTGTGGCGGTTGACGTGAACCGGGGTTTGGGGGGGGGGGCTTCCTTAACCTTCTCTGGTGGTGCACGGCAGTGGGAAAAACTAAGAGACATGAGGGAAATACATCGAGTGGCAGCCCCAGGCCTTGGTTGAAGATGGAGGTGTACTCGGTAACATGGGTTATATATGCAGGTCTCATGGGTTTTGTTTGGGCTGACCCATAGGTTTTTAGGATTTTCTCTTGGGTCCCTATTTGGGCTCTAGCAAATGGGTTGGCCCATTTAATGGGTTCAACTAAATTCTAGGGCTTGCCTATAATTTCATTGGTTAAGTCGCTTAACAACCCTAATGAGTCGATCTTAAATTCCAAAATGAGCCCAATTTGTCCAATAAATACCTTTGGGCTTTTAAATAAATTCTTGAGCTAGTACTCAATAAATATGGGCCCGCTTGCTCCATAAATATTAAAAGGGCTTTAAATCCAATTATTAGGCCCAATAAAATTCCATAGTCCACTATAATAAATTTTGGGCCCGTGGCCTATTCAAAATTATTCAATAAAACTCAATTAGGCTTCAATGTTGGCCCCTTAATACCATCCCAAAATCATCCACTAAACCTTAATGGGCCCTAGAATAAACTTTTGGGCCTATGAGCCTAATTAAAAAATCTCTAGCCAACCTCAATATATAATCGTTTGTGGACTTATCCAATATGGCCTATTAAACCTAATTTAGGCCCAATAAAATTATCCATAACCCATTCCTTAACATATTGGGTTGGGGTGTTACAACTTGAGTGTTCCCCTCAATGGAATGTACATTTTACTAGAGCAGCGAATGATTGGGAAATGGATGCAATTTCTGATCTGTTTAGTATGCTGTATGATACAAGTATTAGCAGGGTTGAGACGGACAAGATGGTTTGGATTTATAGCGGAAATAAGAAGTTCACACTTCGCTCTATGTACAAGGTGTTATCTGGTCAGAATGTGGTACACTCTTTTGCTTGGAAGTGTATATGGAGGAGTAAGGTGCCATCCAAGGTTGCTTTCTTTGGTTGGACTGCTTCCCTTGAAAAAATTCTGACCTTGGACAATCTTAGGGTGGGAGGATTAATTGTTATGGATTGATGCTACATGTATAAAAAATGTGGCGAATCGGTAGATCATTTGTTACTTCATTGTGAGATGGAAAGGATGTTATGGTATGAGGTCTTTAATAGGATTGGAGTGGCATGGGTGATGCCTAGGAGGGTGGCGGATATTTTTGCCTGTTGGAGAAGTCTTCAGGGTAACTCTCAAATTGCTGTTGTTTGGAACTTGATCTCTTTGTCTTATGTGGTGTATTTGTTTCGAGAGGAATGGCTGGTGCTTTGAATATAAAGAACGCCCAATGGACGAACTCAGATGTTTCTTTTTTAACACCTTATTTCTTTGGGCTTCGGCCATTGTATTCAATGGAACTACTGTTCATGATTTCCTTGTTTCTTTTCCAGTTCCTGATTTCCTTGTTTCTTTTTCTAGTTCCTGACTTGTAACTAGTTCTGCGCATTTGTATACTTCCCGTGTATTTGGGCTATGCCTATTTACTGGCTCGATAAAATTTTCTTACTTGTAAGAAAAGAAGACCATGGCAGCTCTGCATAAGACTAGACGTTGGAACTTGGGAGTTTCATGACAGTTGAAGAAAATTTGGGTTACCTGCAGATTCAAAGAGCACACCTCACACCATTGTTTTTTTTTTTCCTTTTTTTCTTTTTTGTGTAATTTATCACATCTTTGTATTATTTTAATTTAATTTTTTTTCCAGGACCTTGCACCATTGTTGTAATCACAAAAAGCTCGCATCTTATGATTTTGAAGACAAAAAAAAAAAAAAAAAAAAAAAAAGACGGCCCTTCTATAATTCTGTTTATGAAACGTGTTTGTGTTTTTTAATCTTATCCGATTACATGCCAGTTGTCGCTCCAACACCACCCACCTTTAAATAAGTAGAGTGAAAGTTGCTTTTCCTTGATGATTGATAACTTTTATTGAGGTTACCATTATGGCATGTCTGTTTACAATTGTCAGAATTATAGAAGTTATGTTCAAAAACATTTGTTTTTATAAGTAATGCTCGACAACATTTAAGCAGGGCATAGCATGAAATTGCTCCTGTTTATGAGGGATCAATCAGTACTACCTTAATGAAGATTTAATGAACACTTATGAAGATCATGGTTGTTGCAGGTTCATCAATGCCCTCAGCGTTTATATTATGGACCATGAGAGAACTACCCACATCAGTCTCAGCTAAACCACGAGAAGCAAGTACAATAACTTTCGTCGCTGATAGTTCAGCTGTAGTGCAAAATCCTCAGCGCTGGACAGCTGCAACGCAGAATCAGGTTTGGACATCCTCTTTGCTGGTTCATCCATGAATGCATGAACCTAGGTTTTTATCTTATTAATTTGGAACTCTCAACCCTGTCTATTTGATTTGGAGGTGCTTTTCAATTTTATTATTCAATGATGGAAATGACACAACTCCTGAGTTTAGTATCCCCCCCCCCCCCCCCCCCCCTCTCTGACAAAGCATTAAAATGGCAGAAACCAGGTTTTTTAGCAGTAATGTTTGCTGATCTAGAAAATTTACTTACTAGTTGGATGGGTTTACTTCCAAGGCCTGCAGTGGTGAGGTTTCACATCATCAAAATAATTCTCTTGCCGGACACTTTATTAAAATAAACATTTAAGGATCATTTTGGATTTGAAAATGATGAGATAGTAAATCACATTTGCAGCAGTCACAAATACAAGTTTAATGATGATTTATTTAAGATTTCCAATTAGCTAGTATTACCTGATGATGACTTGAATTGTGCAGAAAGGTACCAGTATATGATGGTGGAACTCAAAACAAGAGATAATATTTTCTGCTGGAGAGAGATTGTAGATTGAACATATTGACTATTGAGTTAGAAGAGGGAACAATGGTGACATGAAATAGCATCTTGATCAGAGGAGTGGATTTCCTCCACCTTAGTGAGGATTAATAATAAGAGGCTTGACCTCATTTTTTATAATAATAAAAAAAAATAAAAATCAGAGGAGTGGATTAGTGTAAAACAAAACAGACTCAAGAAAGCCAACCATACTTCTTTTCAGGATTATAAGGTGAATTTAGGTCAAAAGGAGAAAGGATAAATGGAGCTTTTATGATAAAGTGGAGGCAAAAGAAGCAACCAAATAAAGTGTGATTGGCTTTTCTGACAGGAAGATAGGAATATTGGAGGAAACTTTTATGTGTTTCTTAATAATTTAAACAGGGATGAGAATTAAGAGATCGGACTATCTAAGGACCTACTGATTATCTGATATTGACATGTCTAATGATGGAAGAATTTAGGATGACGTGGAAGATTCTCGGAAAAGAGTTCTGAGATCAAGAAAATACTAGACAGTTGATGGACGAATTTAGTATGACATTTCTCTCATGGAAAAGAGTCATGTTCTTTTTTTCTGTAGTATATTTGTATTTCTTTTGTATCCTTATGCATCAGTCCAGTACGTATCTCGTATGCTTTGATGCCTATTAGGAGCTCTCTTCCATGGTTGACTTGGCTGTTCTCATTAACTTGAAATACATTTTCGCATCTTATCTTTAAACTTGGTCTGTGCAGACATCAAGAGGGAGTCCTATATAGTTGTCTTTCTGAATGCAAATAATGACTGCTCTTCTCCGGCCAGCTTTGGGAAGAAGGCTGGAATTTGTGAATGGAAACTGATTTGGCATTAAGATGGGATTAGCATAGACTGCGGCGTTACGTATTGGCAATCGGAGGACAATCCAAAGGTGGCTTGCCAGTTTACCACGCTTTTGACATTCTTGGCATGTATGTATATGGTGACAGAATGCCAAGTGAGGGATGATTCTCTTTCTCCAGTTGTAAAAAGTTTTGGAAGGCTGATTGTGGGCAGCAATTGCCTCTGCTTTTTTTCCCCCTTATATTTTGTCAAATGTCTCTTGATTTTACAAGCTGATTTGTGCTCCTTTGGTTTGATTTGATGGTAAGATAAATGAGGATCACGATCACTTCAAAATATTTTATCACGATCATCTAAAATTTTCCAATGAAGAGTGGAGATTGAAGGTCTATGGTCGCGAACTGTTTCCGGAGAAGAAGCAATGACAAAAACGAAATTTGAAGAGAGATGTTACTCATGTGGATCTGAAGCATTAAATTTTTTTAAAGAGATTCGTGTTGACATAAATTTCTATTACAAAAAAAAAAAAAATGTTTTTGAATTTTTATGTGTTCTGAGTACGAGGAGAGGAGCCAATAGTCTTTCAATATAATGAATTTAATTGACTTTGCATCTTTTAGGAAAATCTGGTCATAAATCTCCTTTACTTTTAGGCCTTGTTTGTTTTGGCAACCATTCTCACTTAATTATTATAAGTTTTTTAAATTTTTACACAAAATAAAATAAACAATTCAATTTTTTTAAATTTTAAAATAAAAATAATATTAAAAATATATATTTTAATAATATTTTATTTAACTTTAATTTTTATCTCAATTCATCTCATCTTATCTGTAAAAATAAACTAAGCATTTGAGATTTTTTTCAAAGGATTATTAACCCTTTATGTTATTATAATTTTTAAATCAGATCCATCCTGTCACAGTTTTTGTCCATCTCAGACCCCTTGTGCTGTTGGCCAACTATCACAAAGATTTATGACCAAAATCTGACAATATTTTATCCTAAAAAAAAGCAGTAAATCCAAAGACAGCAATAGAGAGCTGACAATTCGCCTCCACCCAAAACTCAAACCATAATGATTTGTAGAGGTAAGAGACAAATGATACCTGCATTTCAATATGTTGCAATGAGTATGGCAATTCTTATTAATTCATGCTTTATGTTTAAAATAGACTTAACACCAATGGTTTATCTGCCAAAATGATTACTATAAGTTAAAACTTGAAACTGTTATGATCAGCAAACCCACCAACACCTTGAAAAAACAAAACAAAACTAAAAAGAAAAGAACATCGAAGGAGATGTATCAAACTTTTTTTATCAATAGGGTGGGGATCATAATCCTGCAACTCTTCCCCTTTAATGATTTCATTTCGGGTATAGTCCTTCTGATGATTTCAAAATTGAATCTTTGAGAAATTATTCGATGGAGGATGTTGGTGTTTGTTGACAAGGATAATAAAGCCACGATTGTCCAAGTGCATATAAAGTTCTACATCATCTTCCTCAGTTTGAATTGGAAAATTGATAAGATTTCAATTATTAGTCCACACCGTAAAAATATTAATTTCAATTTAATTTTTTCATTTTTTTTTATATTTTTTTATTGGTACCGAATTTCTAGAAACAACATCCAGATTAATCTCGAAGGTGAACAAACCTTTAGCAAAAAGCTTTCTGTAAGTACACCTATAATTCAATGAGAAAATTCCTAGTCTGAAATTTTCAATTAGATATATGATAAGAGTTAACATCGAATTAATTCAACATGGCCTTTAGGCTTACAAATACTAAAGAACAAGTTATAGAATTTAACTTACCAAAAATAAAAAATAAATAAAATTTTAATATTCAATCATATTTTTGAAATTTTGGTAGCAGAAGCAACCAAGCATTAAGTTGGGTCCGCCGATGGTGAAAACATTGATGGGATAGACAGTACCGAAATATTGACACGACCATTTTCGTGTTCTTGTCCAACAACCAATTGCATACAAATTACAAGACATAAAGTGAAGAAGACAGTGACAGAGATGTCATGAGTGATTAGTTGCTATTGATGCAACTTGGATCCGCACCAAAATATAATAGTGAGAATATTTGATAATAATTGAATTAAATTCAAATGGATTAGTCAAAATTAAAAGATAATAAATAATTTAACTTTTAACTATTTTATTTACATAAAACATTAGAATAGACAAGATGAATTTAATTCACATATCTCTACATTGAATTATCCATTTATTCAATAGTAATTAACTAATAATTTCAAAAATATTTAATTTTTTTAATTATTAATTTATTTTACTTTATCATATTTTACTATTCTACCTATTATATATTAATTAATAACTCAAATTAATATATCAATTGTGATAAAATATGTGATAGAAAGAAATGGAGAGGGAAATAATTGATAAAATATATATTTGATGTATGTACAGTAACCTTTAAATTTGAAAAAACTTTTAAAAGTTATTGTAGTTATTTAGAATTTAGCTAATATATTATGAGTATATTTTGCTCTCTAATTATTAAAATAGTCAATAAATTTTACTTTTAACTAATCTGAGGATGTTTAACACCATTAACTACTGGGTCTGCAGGGGCAGAATGCACTGCATGCAAAAGAATAACATCTACACAACTGAAAGAAGGGTATTCATCAGAACTCATTCTTAACATAAATAATGATTAAATAGATAGCTTGTAACTATGTGGATCAATAATTTTAAAATTGAAATATTGATAATTTTTATTAGGTTTAAATTATATTTAATGAATCATATTGGATAAGCCTATGAGCGATAAATTATTAAGGTTAATTAAAAATTTTAATTAAGTTCATTAACTAGGTTAAATCTCATTTATTATTTATTGAACAAGTTAGACTTCTTTTAGAATTTAAAGATCAACCATTTGAAATTTATTTCAATCTAAAATCATTACTGATTGAAATCTTATATGCAGTCTCAGTCATTGCTAATCCTACATTGAATGAACTACTAGATAATGTTTTTAAATTCAAACTCTCTTGTTGAATAATCATGACCTTGGTCGAACTTGTCAGCATCCAATTCCAACATGGATACAACTTTACAAGTCATCTTCACGTTAAAACTTTTTAACCGACAACATTCTCAAACTCTAAGTTATGCACGTCTCCAATTTTCACTAGGATTCATGCCCCAATAGAACTCTCTTACAATTCTACAAATCTTCACATTAAAACTCTTAAACCAACTCCTTATATATTCACTTAGTCTCATGCACTTTACTTGTATCTCATTCCACTTCAAGCCCCAGTGTAGTTTCTGCTTACCCAAAATCACGCAAAGCACCTCTAGTCCACTAGCATCCCTCACGTTTTCTCTCTCCTTCTAGTTCACATGATCGATTTTATACTAAAAATATTGAATTAATGCTGCGAGGTAAATAGCATGATCATACCCTTACACATATGTACGGTAAACGACATGTCTTTTATAAAAATATTATGCATGTACGCCATCCATTGGAAGCTCCTTTTTATGTATCCAAGTCATGATAAAATTATGAATTTTCATAATTTTACGTAAAGAATTATGCATCAAGATATTTTGTGAAAAGCCATGATTTATGTGAAGATTTTGCATTAAAATATTTATGAAAATTCATGATCTAATGAAAGGAGTTATGCATTGAAATATTTATGAAAAATCATAATTTTATGTGAGAAAACATGTATCACGACATTTTATAAAAGAATGTAATTTCATTTGAAATATATAATATGACAAGTATGCAAGTATGATTATGATGAAATATGAATAATAAGATACGTAGCGCACTATGTTATGATAAGAAGGCGATACCATATGTTATGGACATATTGTATTGCCAAGTTGTACATGATGGTAGTGCACCCAGTGTGTCTTCCTTATGCATGGATTCCACAACCTGTGCCATGGTCGAATTCATAATTTACTTAGATTCACTAACCCTAACTCACAGGAATCAACAGTGGGTATCGACCAATGACAAGTGAAAGATAAGTTCATATTCATGTTATTTACATATGTATTTATGAGTATAAATATTTTTCAATAAATCTTATTTATTATGTTTACTGTATGATGTGTTGTTTATTGAATATTCGACTTATTTTTATATGTTTTTATGTTTTAACCATCCCAAGCGATGACTCTTATGAGAATGAGACTGCAGTACAAGACTTAACCCAACGAGGCGAGGCAAAGGCCCAGATTCTTTATGTCATGCTCAGTTTTATTATTTTTAATTTAATAAGTTATTTTGATAAGCACATGAAACTTTATTGATTTTAAATGAGCTTTCTGCAGAATCTTTTTTAAATTTTAAGCATTTAATAAAGATTAACTTATTTATAGAATCTTTCGTATCTTTGTCATAAGAAAAGTTTTGAAGTTCCAAGTTTTAGTAGCATACCGAAAATTCTAAATTTATTGGGGAGCGAGTTCTTACATAGGTACCCATGTAGATTTGACATAATCCAAGTTGAAGTTAACACCTAGTAAAGAATATAGATGCTAAACAGATGCTTGAAACTGGAAAACTGGAAACTTGGAAACCAAAAACAAAATAAAATGAGAGAGAGAGAGAGAGAGAGAGAGAGAGAGAGAGAGAGAGGGGAATAAACACCAAATAAATAGATTTATCACACATTTATATCGTAGCTCCAAAGCGATGGCAACATATAGATCGAAGTGGTGGCTGTCCCTCCAATTACTATAAAGCAGAGGTCATAGTAGAAACTAATAGTTCAAACACGCAAGTCACTGTTTGTGGAGCAGACTCCATTAATACAAGTATAAATTGGTTTTCTTACACACAGTGAGTCTCTGACAATGGCAATTATTATTCCCCTAATGCCATCTTGTTGCAATCGAAAGAGAACAAGCGTGAGAGGATGCGGGTGGAGACCTAAATAATACATAAACTTAATTGAGAGAGAACAAGAATGAGAGGGTTCAGTCATCCTTACCACGGCTTTTAAACTTTAGACATCATTTGAATCCCCAACTCCAAGCTTCTGTACTTCAACCTTGAGAGACTTGAGGTACCTAACGGCTTCATCTAGCACAGCAGCAGTATTCATTTGATTGCCACCAGGTACTATCCCTCTCAATGCCCTCACCATCTTCTTCATTTTCTGCCGTTTCCTTTCATTGTTGCAGCAGTCACTACTGCTAGAGGACTTCTGAATGGAAGAAGAAAATCTATTCTTCTTTGGTTCTGAACAATAGCTGGAGAAAGAATCTGGGGACGAGCTTCTATGATCTCCACTAGTTCGGGCTGTGCTAACCTCTTCGTCATCATATTCTTGTCCATCCTCTTCTAAACTCAACAATGCATCAATATCATCTGAATCCTCTTTCAGTGGCAATGATATTTCTCTTTCCATGCGATCAATTTCTTTCACTTCAATGCAGGTTGCACCGGTGCCAGGAGCACTACATTTGTTGGAAATCCAAGGATGGAACATAATCTGGCTCCGGTGATCTGTTTGATCAAAGATAATAAAATTCTTGGGGCAAACCTCAGAAGGTTGAAATTCGACACCATGAAAAGGTGTCGAGTACCTAGCACTCGAATTCAACAGCGCACCAAAAGCAGGTGCAACTGGAGTGTGCACATAACTGTTCCCCACTTGATTTGGTAGAGCCTTTTCACGGAAAAATTGCTGGTCACCCTGCATCGGTCCTATTTCCTACGTAATTAAAAGTCTGAAGAAATGTTGGAGTTCCCACTTCTACACTTGCAATTATACAAACCTCAATTGGATGAAGGTTCCTAAGGTGATGAGAATACTAACTAGTTGATTAAAGTGTCGACATTCCCAGCAGTTTTTCCAAACAAACAGTTGCCATCATCAAATGTTTCGTCTCTGTCACTGCCTTCTTTAGTATGAATCCAATCAAAGGCAGTCAATCCAAATCCCAGTGTCCCAGAACTTGAAAATAGAAGACTACGTAACAGGTTTAAGCAACTGACGGAAATACTCAGCCTGTAATAAACATAATGATGATAATAATAACATTTATTATAATAACAACACTATTGGTAAAGTAATAATTGTGTTCAAGACATACAATCAGAAGGGAGATGTCCCCAAAACGTCCATGAAAAGAACTATAGATATCAAACACTTAGCAGGATTTCTTAAGTTAAAACTAAGCTGTAACGCCCCAATGGAAGACCCAAACCACATGGCCTATACTCCAAAAGGACTAGTCAATAATACAATTGGAGCCCCACTAGAACCTTATAAAGAGCAAGAACTTCTCCTTCCCGAGCAATGTAGGATCCCATACACCACCTACCCTTATCCATATCATATGGAGTATCACAATCTACCCCCCTCAAATTCCCGACGTCCTCGTCGGGCCTGTTCATTATAGGTGGCACGGCTTAAGTCCCACATTTCTGGTTGGGATAGGCTCTGATACCATTTGTAACGCCCCAATGGAAGACCCAAACCACATGGCCTATACTCCAAAAGGACTAGTCAATGATACAATTGGAGCCCCACTAGAACCTTATAAAGAGCAAGAACTTCTCCTTCCCAAGCAATGTGAGATCCCATACACCACCTACCCTTATCCATATCATATGGGGTATCACAGAACAATGGTATAATAAAAGTAAAGTGCTAGATCCACAAAGCAATCTCACAAAGTAAACTCAAACTGACGTAACTTGATGTAATATGTCAAATCTACTTTACAAAAAAAAAAACTAACAATCTGACGTACCACATCAAGCAATATCAGTTTGTGAGTTTTACTTTTGTGAGATCCCTCTGTGGATGAAGCAATTCCATAATAAAATGATGCAACCTCAGATAAATGGACAGTCCCATGATCAAAGTTATTCTGGACTGCTTGAAGTCTCCATGGAGTTAAAGGTGCAAAGATTTCAAGTTGAAAAAAAAAATATTCACAATCTATTTCATTTGAAAGCAGATGGCATTTTGAAACTTTCACATGATCTTTCTTTTTTGGGCTGACAATTTCATTTGGGCTAAAGAGTATTCGCATTACTGTTAATGGTATTCACAGAAAAACAAATTCACATGCATGCTGGAAAATTCATGTGAAGTCACCTAATAATGTATCTCTTGGACCCCTGTACTAATTATTTCCTATTGGACCCCTTCATCAATTATTTACATCAACATCCACTCATCATCACACAATGATATGTCTACAATTTAATATAGACATTGATGCTTTCATTGCACAAAACTAGCCATGTGGTTATAACACAACACATCAGAAATGAAAAATCGTTAACATGCAGGATCCAATGAATGAGGTAGACTATACCTCTTGTACAACTCAGGTGCCCCCCCCCCCCCCCTTTCTCTCTCTCTCTCCCCCTCTCTCCCTCCAAATGCAGAAGCATTCTTGGAAACATTAGGCTTGTAATGAATGAACATAAAGGCCCAAGATTGGGTGTGAAGGGGGAGTATTGTAAGGTGGGGCATAGCTCCCCTGCCTCAACCTCATCATGTGGAACTAAACAAAGATTGAAACCACCGTAGCCATAAAAGCTTCCATCCATATATCATAAGGGCTTCAGAAGCATCACATAATGATCAAGCAATGTGGAAGGAAACAAGAAATAGAAAAAGAGTCAAAGATGTCAAGAAGTAATTTGCAACAAGAAAATGGGAAGATAATTTACCTGGCAAGCTTGTATCAATTGGTAGTATGTGATGACCCTGACACTCATTTTAATCTGCCCAACTTCTTTCACTGCTCGATATCTTTTTATGGTAACTCCAATGTACATTCTCACTCCCACCAGTTTAAAATAAAAAAAGGAATACTAGCTAAGAAATTCCTTCACAAACCACCTGCAATCAACCGACAGATAACAGATATCAAGGAAAACCCGCCTCAGATCATAAACAGAGAAGAAAAAAGTGATGAGAAACAACCACAAAACCAATGCTAACTTGTGAGTAAATTTTAAACAATAAAAAAAACTTCCTATGATAAATCTTACCAGACGGGAAATTTTAGGTATATCCAATCAGCGCGTACTAAACTTATAATTTTTCTAGAGGCAGGCCCTCATTTTTATGTGAAAAATCATTTTTATGTGAAAAACAAAACGACATTCAATACAATGATCAAACTTAAGATTCCAATGCTTTCCACACCTTATTTAGCCCTGAATAGAATCGTATAAAATTAAACTTTTTTATTCATAATCTGATTCAAATAAAAGAAAACTGATTCAAAGAAATAAATTATGATCACCACAGCTGTGAGAGAGAGAGAGAGAGAGTCTCACCCGGACGAAATAAAGCTACAGTATGACACGAAAGAACACCACCAAGCGAACGCAGTTCATTTCGTAATTCGCTGAAGAGGAAGTCCAAGGCATCTTTATTTTTCTCCTTCCAGTTCTATAAGAAAAACAAACTCCGACTTCGACTGCAAGGGATCGTAGAGAAAACAATAGAACAACTAAAAGACTAATCGCAGCGAAATAAAAAAGCAAAGATATCTCTGTTTAATTTCTGAGAAAATCAAATAAAAAATAGTAGATCTTTGTAGACACGAAAAACGAAATCCTAGATCACAAAAACATACGAAAGCCGTAGACTTTGTAGATACGAAAAAGCAAATCCATTGATAAAATATATTAACAGCTCCCGAACCAAAAAACTCCGAGAAGTTCTGAGAAGGGATTTTTCACGTAGACAAAAGCAGAGAGAGGGCCAAACCTAGCTAGGGTTTCTCCAAAGCTCTTCCCCCCGATAAATGCTGAAGATCTATCGATTAAAGTCGGTGCAGAGCTGCAAAAGAGACAGAGAGTACGGGTTCTAGAGAGAGAGAAAGAGAGAGGTGTGGGTAGTGTTTGGATGTGTTTAATTATTTCCGGGCTGGGGTTTTATTGGGCTGTGAGCTATAGGGTTCGGACGGGGAGGAATCGAATAGGACAACAGGAACCGTTGGATTAGAGTTTTGGGCTAAGGAAATGGTTTGCGCCTAATGCGGATAACATAGTGGCCGTCGGATCGAGCACGCGTGAAAGTGGGCAGTGGGGCTCACGAGGTTTGAGGACTGGGGATCTTATGGAGGAAAAAATCTTATCATCAGTCAATGTTTACTATTTCACACTCTACTCTATGAAAAACATCTCATATCTTATAAAAAATACTCTCACACCATATGAAAAAATTATAGGTGTAGAGTGTAAGTGTGAATAGTGATTGATGTATAATAAATCTCATCTTAAAAATCAACTTTTCGAAGTTCAATTGAGATGGTTTCGGTTCAATTAGTTAAAGTGATCTAGATTATTTAAGTTAATTTGTAAATAATAATATTTTATAAATTTTATTAAAATAAGTTTGAATGTAAATAAGTTAAATATGTGTTTGAATATATGAAATGAATAATTCTATATATCAGACTACACTCTCCACACACCATGGTTTCAATTTTTTTTTTTTAATTCAATACACTAAGTGTGTTGAGACTGTTATAAATAGTAGGCTGATGTAAATATTTTTTCATATGAAATAGATTAAGATGGATTGAACTTTTTATTAGAAGTTGAAAAGCAATGGGTCTCATCAATAATTAGTTTGTGATGAATTGAGATGATATTGACATCCAAACATAACCTTAGAATTAGAAACTAGCAAAGATTCTATAAAAGTCAACTCACAAATTAATATGACTTAATGCGATACGTTAGATTATAAAATTATTTTTATTGTAAAGTAAATCTAACGTATTATATTAAATCATGTCAACTTGAGTTTAATTTTGTGGAATCTCTTTGTGACTATAGTACTTCTTCTTTACAATAAAAATAATTTTACGATTTTACGATTTGGTAAGCTACATAAAATTACGTTAGTTTATAAGATTAAATTTATATAATTTATTAATTTTAAAAAGATTTGGCGTCAAAGTAACTCCGACTCCGATATATTTTTTTAAAAAAAAACCACATAATCAAAACGACGTCATTCCACATCAAGAGGAACAACGTCGTTTCGCTCAGAAGGGGGTCCAAAATGCAGGACCCCCTACTAAAGTAACTAAATGACGTCGTTCCCCCTCACTTTCGCACAACACCCACCTATAACTCCCTTTGTTTCCACACTGTACTTCACCTCCCCCTTGTCTGTTGTCACCTGAGGCCGCCGCGAGCCACCTTCCAGAGTTCATTACAAATTGTAAGCCACTCGGCACTCACTCACTCACTCGGTTTTTTTGTAGAATATTAGGGTTCTAAAATCATTTAATTGTCACATTGTGATTTGAAATTTGTTAAATGTGAATAATTTGTTGTTTGCATTTTAATGACTTTAGTTTTTAAGCTGTTAAATTTAAGAATTGAAGGATTTAGATTTTGAAAAAATCAGGTCTTTCTGTTCCAGACAACGTTCTCTCAAGTGTCGCTCAAGCGAACGTCACATAGATTGTTCGATCGAGCCTTCGCTCAAATGTCGCTCGAGTGAACGTCACACAGATTGTTCAATCGAACCTTTGCTCGAGTGTGGCTTGAGCGAACGTTCATTTTTTTTGTTTTATTTATTTTTAAAATCACGAACATGACTAAACACATATGTTTTTCATTTTCAATGTGTTTTCAATTTGTAGATAATTTTCATAACATATTAAATGACAGTTGTTTGTTAGTATTATTTGCATAACAAATTATGGATGCTACATCATCTCACCACGATTCTCCACAAGAGGATGACTCAAATGCATGGACTGTCAAGACTTATACGGGGGGATTGTGGCTATTTCATATTTGAATGAAATCTATGACATTATTAATATTTTGGTGCTAAATTTAAATTTATTGCGATTTGTAGTTATAAATTTAAATTTATCGTTTGCACACATTAAATCACCTATTTTTGTATTGTACATGATTTAGTCATTGTATTTAGATTTTAGCTTTCTAACGTATTTTTTACAGTATTTTAGATTTTTTAATTTTTTTACATTATTTTATTTTTTTAAATATTTTTAAACAGGGGTGGGTGAATTTAAATTTTAGATTGGGCCATGGGCCCAGTCTAAATCTGAGTAGGGCAATTGGGCAAGCCCACTTCAACTCCTATCGGAGCTTTCGAGCTTCGACTCCAAGCTCCGAACTTCGAGTCGACGTAGGAGCACATTTTGACCTCTGACCCTAGTCGAAGTCAGAGGTTCGGAAGGTAGGCATTCCGACTCCGTCGGAGTTGGAGCCCACCCCTAATACAATGTATCATCAATTTAATTAAAAATCAAAGTGAAAAAACTAAAAATGTAGCCGAATTAATTGTCCAATCTTATATTCTTTTGGTTGATTAGGTATCAAACAAGAAAGGGTTCGTTGTTCTGACGATTTATAACAATTCATAATATTTCAAAATAATTTATTTTGTCATACTATTGAAGATTATGATAAGAGGATAAAAGTTCAACTAAATTAGTATTCAATAATCTTAAAATTTTAGGATCAATAGTTGGCTTTAATAATTCATATAAGAATAAGAATCATGTCATGAGTTCACGGAAGGCGGGAAGGGGCGACATATAAGTTGAATTAAAATGCATCTATACTATGTATGAGCATCAAAGGAAAAGAGCTACCATCGAATAATTATGGATAGAGTGGACTGTCGTGGACGTCAAATTAAAAAACGTGGTGGAATGTTACGATTTTAAAAGTTAAAAGCTTACCAAAAAAACACAAAACAACACTCATTTGACATGATAATATGTTTACAAAGATGTTGATTTTCATTGTTATGAATAAAGTTGAGCATTATGACAAATGAATGGATTTTTCTGCATGTTTTTAGTTTGACCCCATTTCTAGTTTGATGTTTAAATCCATTTTTTTGGCTAGTAAGGGTCACAATAATATTCATAAATTTGAACTGTGCATCATGAATGGTTGGTATTGTTCAATCATCACTTCTTTTTTTTCTCTGAAAATGGTTGGTCACAACGAAAAAATAGAGGCTCGAGAGACAGTTCTTAGAGCATTCATGTCCGCTTCCCAATAAGTTTTCCTAAAATTTTTTCCTAAATTTTACTCATCTATAGAAAAGCTCATACATCTCATTCTCTATTTCTCTATTCTATCAAAATAACCTATCTCTATTTTTTCTTTATTATTTTTTTTTCACTTCCATTTACAAACTTAACTACTAAGCTCTTGTCTTTTTCCTTCAAGTTTTAACTATCAACTTTCACATAATTTTGTAAACACAAATCCAATGTTTTTCCAGGGTATTATTATGGTATTAAAAATAATAAATTTATTTTTTAAATATGTGCATTTTCCAACGCGGTGATATCTGTAACGGATAAATAAAAATAAAGATTATGGTTTTGTCCAAGATGTAATGGTAATATATTTTTTGTACTTTGTCTGATGATACCATTTTAATTCACATATAACGGTAATATTTTTAATCTTTTATCTAATGGTAACACATCTTCTCGTAGTTGCAACGATAAAATTTTTTGTCTTTTGTCCAATGGTAACACATCTTCTCCGAGTTGCAACGGTAATATTCTTTTGTTTTTTGTCCAAGGGTAACACATCTTTTCCGAGTAAACAATAATATTTTTGTCATTTGTCTAACTGTAATAATTTTGAAGTTTTTCCTAACTGCCATATTTTTTTAAACGGTTCACTTTTTGTGTATAAATAAGAGGACTTTTGGTTCAATTCACATCTTCAGCAACCTAAATCTTTGAAGAGAAATATCATTCCGGCCTCATTTTTCACTGCTTCTTAAATGGCTGGCACGTTTTTTCGCAAATTGCTACTTAACTTATCTCCTAAAGATGAGTTATAGGTTGTTCTTAATGATGATAACGGATCAATATCGACTCATTGTCGTAATCGCCAACGCTATAAGTATATTCGGCGTGATCATATTAAAGGGCACAAATAGCTATTTTGTGACTATTTTGCAAAAGCACCAGTATATCCCTCAAATCTATTTTGAAGGAGATTTCGTATGAGTCATCCTTTGTTTCTTTGTATTCAACATGAGGTAGAGGCTTACGAGCCCACTTCATCCAAAGAAGAGATAATGTTGGAAGACTCAGTCTATCTTCTTTGCAAAATATAACCGTTGCACTTAGAATGCTTGCACATGGAGTAACTGATGATTTTATCGATGAATACATACAAATTGGAGAAAGCACCGAAATAGAGAGTCGAAATTTTTTTTAACCGCAATCGTAAATGTTTTTTCTAATGAATATTTACGGTCTCCAAATGCAACTGATATTGCTCACTATTGGTGAACAACGTGGATTTCCATGGATGCTAGAGGAAGCATTGATTGCATGCATTAGAAATTGAAAAATTGTCCCGCTACCTGTAAAGGTATGTATTCTGGCCATTGTCGTGAACCAACTATTATACAAGAAGCGGTTGCTTCATATGTCTTTGGATATGATATGCATTTTTTGGACTACCATGTTCGCATAATGATATTCATGTGTTAGAGAGATCTTTCATTTTCACTAAACTTGCCCAAGGGCGTGCTCTTCCAGTACTAGCGTGATGATAATCATGATCCCAAGCCGTGCTCTCCCTCACGCACAGCCCAAATCTGCTGCCGTAGAGCCGCCGCACCACCTTATCGACGCCACCACCACTTCGCCAAGGTCCTCCCAAGCACCTCCATGCTCTGCCCCTTCCAAACCCGCACCTTTAGCCACCTCTAGTGCCCAAAACAACCAATGTGCATGGCAAACCGCCACCGTACGTGGTGTTAGCCGCCACCATGAACTCCCACCATGTCGGCCACCCTCGTACAACCTAGATCTGTCCAAGCTAGTGGCTTTCGATGCCACTGGCCATGCCGGACAACGAGCAACGCATGGGTTATCTCTTCGATGGTATAACTCTCTTTCCTTTTATCCTCGTTATTGTATTAGTTGGTTGGTTAGGTTATGGATTGTGCTGTTAGTATTGTGGAGTTCGCTATATAGTGTGGTGATGTGATGTTCTGTGTGCATGAAGTATTGGGCGTAGTTGAGAAGTGTGATATGTAGTGTTGTGGACTGTGCTGTGAAGTGTGGTTGTGAGGTATGTGGTGTAGTGGTGATGCAGCGTGGTGTAATGTAAAGAACGTGTACTCTCGTGACGTAGCGTGGAATAAGGAGAGTATACATGGAGTGTACTCTCCTAGCGTAGTGTGATGTGAAGAGAGTACACACGGAGTGTACTCTCGTGGGGTAGCATGGAATGGGAAGAGTACAAGTGGAGTGTACTCTGTATGGCGTAGCGTAATGTGAAGAGAGTACGCGTGAGTGTACTCCATGTGGTGGAGTGATGCACCATATGGCGTGTATGCCGTAGTGGTGATGTGGCGTAACGTGTGTGAAGGGAGTACACGTGGAGTGTACTCTATGAGGTGAAGCGATACATCGTGTAGCATATCGCGAAGATAATGATGGTTGCATAGTTGATGAGCGTAGAGCATGATGAGTAGTGTTGGGAACTGTGGAACAGTGTCTAGAAGTAATTGTGATGTGCCCGGTAGTCTGAGGTGAATGGTGTCACCGTGTAGTTGACTTATGGCTGGGAGTATGTGTGAAGTGACAGAATAATGTAAGAGTAACGCAGTAGAAGCATGACGGGCGAATGTCACAAAGTGACATGGTTAAATAAGAAGTTGTGCTTGTGATGAGTAAGGAGTTAGTGTAAGAATGACGTAGCGGGAACGTGACAAAATGTCACGATTTGACAGGAGTACGTAAGGGACCATACTCATGATGAGTTAGGAGTTGGCGTAGAAATGACATAGCGGGATGTCAGGTGACGTGACAATGTCATGGTGTAGCTTAAGAGCAGTCTCGAGCTACGTGACATGGCGGGAGGTATAACTGTGAATAGTGTATGTCGTGTCAAGTGTTGGAATGAACTGTCAAGAGGGATGGGTAGCATGAAGTATCATGCTAGCTGGGTTAAGAGAAGGTTGGTATTGGAGTATGGTCTTGTTTACACAAGCAGGTGATCAACATGTTAGATGTTGATCTTAAATGATAAGGAGGTAGGGTACATGTGTAATCCAGTGAGACATATGTGCCAAACGGATTTACCATATGTAATGGATAATCTGTCCTAAGCATAGATACACGATGTTTGAGCCTCAGAGTTGGTTAGAGTCGTGTGATATGCATGGATGAGAATGATGAGGAAGCGTAAGCTCGAATGTAGAAAATGACGTATGTATTGTCTAGGTTGGGATGCGTGACTTAGTCGGTCTAAGTCATGCATCGGGATGAGGTTAATAAGAAGAAAAAGATGAAGGTCTTAGTTTCTTAACCCTAAGGTGAATCATGGAGGTTCACTTCAGAGGATAAGACGTCGAAGTAGAATGCTGAGTTTAGAAAAGGTAATCTCAAAAAGGTCACAAAAAGAGGAAACGTGATAAAGGAAAACATAGAAGACCGGGATAGAAGGAGAATATTTCCAAGTGAAGTGTAGTTCTACTTCTAGTTTAGTTGCTTATGCATTAGATAAATAATGACGCTAAGGTTATGTGTATGCATGTAAGTTGCAATCTGACACGCACATGAATGGACTGTATGAAATGAGTATAGCATGGAGTCCAGGTAAGTATTATGTTCATACTCTTCTAGAGTTTTTTAAAATGATATGAAATGAAAAATGAAATGTTTTTCATTTACGATGCTTTACGAAACGAAATGAAACGATATTTTATGAAAAGTATGCTAAGTGTTTAAAGGTTTACATATGTATGGCTCTTCTTGGCAGCCCCTTTTCATGCAACCAAAGTATTAAGTATATGCATGTGAATGAATGACTATACGCAATATGTGTTGTATGTATTTTCACGAAATGAGATGTCAGGCTTATGCCTTGTGCTTTAAATTATGTGAAGAAAGTGTTTTAAAATGTCCCTATGAACTGATGTTTTATGGATGCCATGAAAGATGATGTTTAAGCTCATGCTTTTAAATGGCTTTTTTTTTTTTTCCACGAATGGAATAAATGAAAATGACTGAAAAGGAAATGACTGAATAAGGAAAGAAATGACTGAAAGGATATGAATATTTTAATGTATGAAAATACGTAACGGTCGTGACTGAATGAAAGGGTACCAAGGGAATGGACATATTGCAATGCCGGGTAAGTAGTACTAGTAGTGCACCCAGTGCTGCCCCCTGACTGAAAGGGATTCCCAACCTGTGGCCATGGGCGGAATCCAGGTCCAAAGGAAGACTGCTAACCTCAATATACGGGGCGTAAAAGTGTGTACGGGTCAAATGAAAGTGATAAGAAAGAATGTACGAATGCATTGAACTCTTTAAGAAATGAAGGTACTGACGGGAGAAACGTTTTGCGAAAAGAAAATCTTTTTTAAAGAAAAACCCCGCCTAATGATGTTTTCGAAATGAATGTATGTCTTATGTACGTATAATATGCATGGAATGATGAATGCATGACTGAAAACCTATGTTAGTAAATTTTAACTGTATGAAGTAATGCTTACGAGTCATCGACTCATTTTAATTTTTATGTGTGCCCTCCCAGGGACAAGATGAGCAGAAAGCGTCAGGACGGACACGACCCAAGGGAAAGAGCACGGAAGCCTAGGCATAACATTTTGTATGAAGGATTTTAATTTATAAAGTTTAATGTTTTCCGCTGTAACCCTTTAAATTAAGAAACACGTTTTATTTTATAAACATGGAGTCTTTTGTATCCTGGCATGAAACGAAAAGTTATTTTAAAACGAACGGTAATTCCTATCTCTTTTCTTAAAATCATTTTCTAAAGGTCCCACCACAAGGACAGACGTTACAATTGTATTGCATTGGCCTCCTATATAAAGGTTGGTGTAGGAGGCCAAGGCAATCCAATAACTCGAATTCAACTTCAAGTTTTCAATAAATTGAATATATATATATATATATACAATATATTTATTTAATATATATTTATGAAAAAATTTAAATTTTGTTTTTTATATTATGGGAGGCGGAGTTGGGGGCGGGGCCCTATTGGGGTCAGCCCGCCCCCCGCCCCCGCTGGGTATTCTCCCTGCGGGGTGCGGGCCCCCGCCCCCACATGGGCAGTGCGAGGTAGCCCAATTGGCCATGCGTGGGCGGGGTAACGGGGGGCGGGCCCCTGCTGCTCACCCCTGCATACAACGAGACTCCCAAATAAGTACAAGGCCAGGATCCCTCCTCAAACCCAGTTATATGCTGCAGTTCTAACTTCCTCGCCATGGTGATATTTGAAGAGAAATAAAGTCAGGACTTATCCGGACTTACAAGCTGCCCGGACATGCTCTCATATAAATGAAGAGGACACATAAAATTCTGGATAGAGTTCTTTCCACCATTCAAAAACATAAAGAGATCATTGGCATACAAGAGATGACTAATCAAAGTACCTCCATACGGATTAAAAGGTTTAACATGCCCCAATAAAAATTCTCTACGAAGCAAATGGGATAAAAGTCCTCCATCAAAATAAAAAGATAAGGGGATAACGGGTCGCCTTGTTGAAGACCACAAGATGACTTGAGGAAACCCTTAGAGCTCCTATTTAACTTAACATAAAAAAAGAGAAGATATACAATTAAAAATAATAGATCTCCACTTCTCAGGAAAAGCCAACCTACGCAATACTTTCATAAAAAATCTCCAATTCACCCGATCGTAAACCTTAATCATATTAATTTTAATCATAACATTTTCTCTCCCAAACTTCCAATTCAAGCCATGGACCAACTCCTGAGCAAGAGCCATATTATCGAAAATACTACGCCCACGCACAAAAGCTGCCAGTTCAGAAGAAATAATTCCCTCTAAGATCAGCGCCAACCGAGAGACTAGAATTTTCGACAATATTTTGTAGACCGTCGAGTAGAAACTAATGGGACAAAACTGAGAAAAAGAAGCATTTTCTTGATCGGTAACCAATGGAGTAAGCTGATGAGTGTACGAAAGTGTACTCTAAATACCCTATTATTGGACTAAAATGCTAAAATGTGAATAGAGATAATAGGAATTAATGTGTATTTTTTAATTGAGTTTTCATTTACTTTGGAATACTCCTGAGCAGATTTTTATATTTAATTTCAGAGTCTATAAAAGTGCAAGTCCAAACCCAATCAAATTTAAAGGACTTTCAAGTGGGCAAGACGTTGGAACAACCAAAGAAATTTCAACGAGTGTAGGAATCTTCAAATAAGGATAATGATGGGGTTTGAGAGTAATTCAGATCAAGAGAAAAAATTAGTCCGAAATTCGCTAGAAGACACAGCCAGTATATATTTTAGTATTTTGATCATAACTTTCCGCTCAAATATCGGATTGATACAATTCTTGATGCGTTGGAAAGCTATCTTAAAGGTATACAAAGTTATCTCTAATAAGGATTTCCAAATTTGAACTTCTGAAGTACGTACGTGGCTGCCAAGTTGAGTCCTAAAATTTAGACGATTTTGTAAGCGGGAAAATGAAAGACATTAGGGTTTCTATCCTACCCTAGATAAGTATTTCATTAGCAGGAAATTGAGGGTTAAGAAAGGGGAGACGACTCAGTTCTGAAGAGAGGGAGACGAAATTAATTTCTATGGCCGCTGTTTGCTTTATTTTTCTCTGGAGATTTTTGTTGTCCATTATATTTATGAGCAACTAAATTCTCAAGTAGGGTTAGGGATGAACTTGCACATTAGATTGTATTTTTAATTTATTTTTAATTTATTTTTAATTTATGCATTTGATTTTCAATTACTGAAACTCTTTTGTTTTATCATTCTCAATTCATTGTTGATGTTTTCTTCTCCGAATAATCATAGAATTTATTCTATTTATGGATTCAGTCATACTTTTTCTATTGAATGGATTTGTTCGTTGATTATGTTTGAATCAATTATTTATCTATATTGATTTAATTCTTTGCTGCAATATCGCTTCCAGAGTATATTTTCGTCGTTGGATTTTCTCAATAGTGATAATAATTTACGTATTTTAAAAGTGGTGAATGATTTCTCAAAGGGTTACATTTTGTTTAATCTTGGTTTATAAATCTATACCTTCCGATTGGGAATTTTGGGAAATGAGTTCCCAATTGAGTTATTCAATAAATTAAGAATAATTGAAATACCGGATTTGTGTAAGTGATTCCTAACGCTTTACTGTTTGTCAAATTTGAAAACTTTTTCCATTAGTCACTTTGCTTCACTTAAATTTGCATTTAAAATTAATCTTTGTTCTCCATTAATTATTTAATATCTTTTTTTAGTTTCTTTATTCTTTCTACTATTATTTTAATTTGTCTCTTTGTGGAATCGACACCCCAAAGCTGTGCTACAACTACCGCGTTATTCTTTGAGCGTAATCATAAGTAAACCCATAGCCGATTCATCCCACTCAACACAAGACGCTGTTAGTAGCTCAGAAAAACATTCCACTACCCCATTGTGAACTCCTCCACTGTCTCAAAAACTTGCCCACTTGCCATAGTCATCCGCTCAATCAACTTCTTCTTTTTTTTTTACTCGCATCACTGCATGGAAGAAAGCCGTATTAGAGTCACCTTTCGTGAGCCACTTAATACGAGATTTTTGCCACCCCATTATTTTCTCACAGTGTAAATATTGAATGTGCATTTGCTTGTAAAGTAAAAGTTCCACCTCCAGCTCCTGAGAATAATTAGAAAGTAACAACTGCTCTAAATCCACCAAACTTGCTTCAATATTTTTTTAACTCCAAGTCGACTCTACCGAAAACTTCAACATTCCATTTTTGCAAATCCTTTTTTAACAGCTTCAACTTTCTACTGAACTGCACCATAGGACATCCCTCCACTGTCTGACTCCAACATCCTCGAACTACATCTAAGAAACTATCATGGGTACCCCACATATGCTGGAATCTGAAAAGCCTTACCCCACATCTTCTTTCCCGTTGCAATATAGTCAACATCGAACAATGATCCGAATAAGTTCTCGAAATATACTTCACATGCACATCTTCAAAGAGACTCAGGAACTCAATATTAACTAACACCCTGTCTAATTTCGCCCAAATACGCCGACCCCCTAATCTACCATTACACCAAGACATCCTCTAACCTTCACAGGGAAGCTCTAACATACCACAATCTTGAATACATATATTGAACTCAGTTTTTGCACGTGAAGCCCAAAAATCCCCCGTTACGAACCACGGCCAACTACCTGCATCTAAGCCACTTAAGTAACTCCACAACTCAGTCTGAGTATGCTAAAAACAACTGGCATACACCACAGTGACTAAAATACGCACACTACCACCAATAAATGAACCTGATAAAGCTTGATCCGAAATCGAGACAACTTCAAATTCAGCTAAAAAACACACTTACTAAAATTTTCTCCTAAATCTTACTCATCTTTAAAAAAGTTCCTATTTCTCATTCTCTATCATTTCTCTATTTTATTAAAATAATATTTCTATATTCTTTCTTTATTATTTTATTTCTTACTTCCATTTACAAACTTAACTACTAACTCTTTTGCCTTTTTCCTTCAGTTTTTTACTATCACCTTTCACGTAATTTTGTAAACACAAATCCGATATTTTTCTAGGTATTTGTAATGGATAAATAATAAATTTATTTTTTAAATATGTGCATTTTCCAACGCGTTGGTATTTGTAATGGATAAATAAAATGAAGATTATGGTTTTGTCTGAGATATAACGGTAATATTTTTTGTACTTTGTTTGACGATACCATTTTGATTCACATATAACGGTAATATTTTTTTATCTTTTATCTAACGGTAACACATCTTCTCATAGTTGCAACGGTAACACATATTTTTCGAGTTGCAACGGTAATTTTTTTTATCTTTTGTCCAAGGGTAACCCATCTTTTCCACGTAAACAGTAATATTTTTGTTCTTTGTCTAATGGTACTATTTTTTGTCCTATATGTAATGGTAATATTTTTGAATTTTTTCCGAATCGCCATATTTTTTTAAATGGTTCCTTTTTGTGTATAAATAAGAGGACTTTTGGTCCCATTCACATATTCAGCAACTTAAATATAATTTCATCTGAAGACAAATATCATTCTAGCCTCATTTTCCACTGCTTCTTAAATGGCTCGTGCGTTCTTTTACAAATTACTACTTAACTTATCCTTTGAAGATGAGTTGGAGATTGTTATTAATGATGATGACATATCAACATTGACTTATCGTCGCAATCACCAACGCTGTAAATATATTCGGCGTGATCATATTAAAGGGAGAGAATGGCTATTTCGTGACTATTTTGAAGAAGTACTAGTATATCCCTCAAATCTATTTCGAAGGAGATTTCGTAGGAATCTTCCTTTATTTCTTCGTATTCAACATGAGGTAGTGGCTTACGAGCTATACTTCATCCAAAGAAGAGATAATGTTGGAAGACTCGGTCTATCTTCCTTGCAAAAGATAACTGTTGCACTTAAAATACTTACGTATGGAGTAACTGGTGATTTTATTTTGAATACATACAGATTGGAGAAAACACCGTAATGGAGAGCCTAAAAAAATTTGTAACCTCAACCATAAATATTTTTTCTATTGAATATTTACGGTTCAAAATACCATTGATATTACTCGATTGTTTGTTGTTGGTGAACAACGTGGATTCCAATGGATGCTAGGAAACATTGATTGCATGCATTAGAAGTGAAAAAATTGTCTCGCTGCCTGGAAATGTATATACTCTGACCATTGTCGTGAACTAACTATTATATTAGAAGCGGTTGCTTCATATGATCTCTGGATATGACATGCATTTTTTGGACTACCCAGTTTGCATAACGATATTAATATGCTAGAGAGATCTTTCATTTTCACTAAACTTGCCCAACATCGTGCTCCTCCAATAAATTACTCAATCAATGACAATAACTACACTATGGGGTATTACCTTGCCGATGGTATTTGTTCAAAGTGGTTAACATTTATGAAGACTATTCCATCCACAAGGGAATAAGAATAAATATTTTTCAGCAGCACAGGAACCAGTAAAAAAAGATGCAGAGCTTGCATTTGGGATCCTTCAACAACGCTTTGCAATCGTTCGTGGACTTGGTAGAATGTTCTAGATCAGAGATCTAACAAAATAATGAAAGCATATGTTATTCTACATGACATGATCATCGAAGACGAGGGTCATGATAATCAGGGTCTCGAGTTCGAGTACGATCAAGTTGATGATGATCTTCCTCAACTCTCACACAATCCTACAACCGAGTTTATGAAGTTCATTCAGCATCATCATGAGCCCCATGGTGGTAAACTAGGGTTAGGATTACCTACCATATCGATCGAGCCCCATTGACAACACTTATGATTTTACACATCGAATAGTAAATAGAACCCATCATCACAGCCTTACATTAGACATACAACCCTAATGAGAACCCTAAATCAACACTAAAAGCTGCAAAGGACAAAGGTAGAACTAAACACCAAGGAGAGAAGCAATAAACAATAGGAAACAGGTAAATAAACAACTCAAAATAGGTGTAGAAGAGATCACAACTGACATCTGTAAACAACAAAATATCCCAGCTTAAAATATTGTCCACAAATCACATGAATAGATTTTTCAATATTCAAATATCACAGCAATAGATTCCTCAAATCACAAAGGCACAAAAACAGCTACCTTTCCATCACAGAATCAACACATAAGTGGTTCAAATCACATCATATGTTTTCAATATCATTGGCTTAAATTCCACTCAAACAACATAGAATTACAGTGGGTAAAATCACAAATAACTTAGAATAACAGAATCACCAAAATTTAATGAAACTACAATCAATTGCAGAGACACAGCAATAAACTTCCATCCCCAACAGAATCAACACAACTTTGGGCTCAATTCACAGCCTAGGAGGTTTGAATGACAGTGGGTAAAATCATAGATAACATAGAACAACAGAATCACCAAAATAGAATAAAATTATATTCAATTACAGAGGAACAACAATAGACTTCCATCCCTCAGAATCAACACAAGTGGGGGCTCAATTCACAACATACGTTTGAATCATAGTGGCTCAAATCCAATCCAAGCAACATAGAATGACAATGGCTAAAATCACAAAGAACAATAAGAGCACGAAAATTATAGTAGCAACCAAAGCACAATATCAGCTTTCAGAAAATCTCATAGCCACATCTCAGAATCACAAATGATTCATAAAGTATAAATCAAATAAGCTCCCCGAATGGATTTGCTCTTCATTTTTTTTTTCAAATTTGTAACACAATCTTAGTTGGTGAAACCCTAGAAAAGCTCACAGACAGAGAGAAGCTAGATACCAAATCCAACCGTTAGTTTGAGCTAGGGTTTTCGATTTTCATCTCAGAAAGATCCCATGAATACATAATGCAAAGTAGGGATTCGAAACTAGGATTTATCTCATATGAAAGCCATCGCAAAAACTAAGAGAGCTTGAGAGTGTGTATTTCATTTGAGCGAGAGAGAAACACAGAGACTTACATATAGAATCCGATCGAAGGGGCTACTGTCGATAGTGGAAAACGGTGCGAGAGAGGGCCGATATGAAAGATAGCATCAAGAGGGAGTTTCACGCTGGACCAACAGCAGGAAAGAATAAACAAATAAGTTGGGGATGTGCTATGAGGAACCATTGTACCAACCCAAAATAGGATCCCTAATATAGGGATCTAGGTGGGAGGGGAAATCTCGATTTCTCCCAAGTTTTTTCTCCAAGATTTAGAAAATATGGGAGTTTAGGAAACCAGATGAGGGTGCTCTTATAAACTCTCAAGTGGTCTAGGGGTTTGTGCATGCTTTTCACACTCCATCGCTTAGACTCCAAATCCTGTACTTAACACTTAAGAATTGAAATTACACTGATTTTACAAAAATCATTAATTCCTTGAATTTTATAAAATATACTAAATTTAAAGAGGGCCTCAAATAAAATAAAATAAAAAGAACGGGAGAAATAAAGGAAATTCAGGAATCAAGGACAACAATAAATCATTAATTAGGACAATAATTGGAAATGAATAAACCTTTTGTATATTTCTCAATATAAGCCTGAAAATTCCTTAGTGTATTCAATAATCAAGCAAGCCCAAATAATGAATCCAAATCTATTGGGTATGGAGTGTTGTTTTTATTCTCTTTGGGTGGACTAGCATAGTCATTTAGTTGTGGGCCCATAATGGGGTACGAAGTTGGCCCATTGAACTCCATAATCTCATTTTGTGAATGAGGGGGGAGGGTAATGGTCTCCCTACAAAGCACCCGCTCTTCCATGGTTATATATTTTGACATTAATAGAAAGAAATCAAGGAGGTTGCAAGTTCATCCATTAAGCAATGACGTAAAACTTATGTGTTTTTCTTCCACCATTCATTTACACATACATGCTATGAAAATAGAGCATATTATTATAAGAAATTCTACATGTAAGGTTTACGCCACACACTTTCACCTAATCAACACGTGATTTGTTATTTTTGACATTATAGTTAAACACATATATATTTAAACATTAAGATAGAAGGATAAGATTGACAATCCACATATTAGTTAGGTAGAGGTGTGTGATATGAGACTTTTTTTATAGCATTTCTCTATTATTATTAGTATTGAATGGAGGTGCACCTCTCTAACTCTCATTCTTCTCTCCCTCTCTTACCTTTCTTCCAAGGTCTAAATACATAATTAATATCTATGATTTGCCTTAAAGTCAAACAGTTCTTCCCATCATATATAACTGTTTTAGTAAAAGAGAAATACTTTAGCCACAAAGAAATTATACAAAAGTAAATTTACAAACTGGTGTACTTTTATTATTAATTTGGTTAAACATTTGGTCGAATGGTCTAAGGGCACCTGAAGTTTTTCCTTCTGAAGGACATGCGTGATTCAGGCAACCAAAAACTCCATAATGATAAATTGGTCAGAAATGGCCGTTAACTTGCATTTGTTTCCAATATCTCCTGTCCTTTCCCATCATTTTGGCCGTTAACTTGCAACTTGTCCTAGTACTCTGCTTAGTCAAAACCGCGCGCGTATACCACACCCCGCCAAACTACAATGCTAGATTTCAAAGATCAGTGTGCTGCTTTTGCATTAGTTTCTCTACTGACCCTTGTTTAGAAATCTTGGTTTTTAGCTTAGATTAATGAACTTTTCCCACCATCCTTTCTTGCTACTTTACTCATTGGTTCCATCCAGCTAAATGAGTCAAGGAAACTTGATATGAAGCCAAGATATATGGGATTTGTTTCCACATTATGGAAGGAAAAATGGGCCATGTTTTCGTTTGTACCTCCATTAGCTTTTGGATAGGTATTTATCATGTTTAGATGAGCTCAGAGTCAAAAATAGGTTTCTTGATATGATATAGAGAACCAAGTTTTTCTTCCAAGCAGTGAAAGAATTTGTTTGGAAAGAGTCAAGGTTTTGTGGCGCAACTATGAGCTGGTTTTTTATTATAAATGCTTCTTTCAATTCATCTTCATTCTTCCAAATATCAGTATCTAGTATTTGATCTATAGCAATGGCATCTAAAAGTATAAGTTTGGCAATAGTCATAACTTGTGCTGTTCTAGTGACTGTTCTATCGGAAGAATCAAGCTTAGAAGTTCAGATTGAGATGATCTCAACTAATCTTATCTAATCATTACAACTTTTTTAAATTCTCACACAAAATATAATAAAAAATTTAAAATTTACAAATCTCAAAACAATAGTAATATTAAAAAATAATATTATAACAATATTTTATTCAATTTTCAACTTTCAACTTTCATTTCAACTCATCTCAACTCACTATCCAAACATTCGAAGATATATAGAGTTTTATGCACCTTGCAAGATCTCATCTAACCACTTTTTCTGGTGTAAGTGGAATAAGAGTCGGGCGCTATATCTCGAGACTTAAGTACATTATATGAAAAATGACTATTTATAATGAGTTATTTGAGATGAAAATGACTATTTACAATGAGAATGACTCATTTTAGTAGAAAATTGTCATTTTTATTGCAAATTAGTCTTTTCTTGAAGCGTGTCTTAAAAGAGAGGAATGACACATCTAGATCATTAACATTTGGTCTCTCCCTTCTCTTTAATTTGGTTAAACATTTGGTTGAGTGGTCTAAGGCACCTGAAGTTTTTCCTTCTGAAGGACATGCATGATTCAAGGCTCAAGCAACCAAAAACTCCATAATAATTAATATATCAATCCATCACTGCACCTTCAAACTCCCTACATCCAATCAAACCCTCAAGAAAAAGATAAGTAATATTAATATTGGTCAGAAATGGCCCCACAGACAAGTCGGTAGCTATCTCAATCTCCATTTGTTTCCAATATCTCCTGTCCTTTCCCTCCACTTGCTTATCACGAGGCGCTTAGCCGCGGCGGGCGCGGCCAACCCATCATTTTGGCAGTTTACTTGCTACTTGTCCTAGCACTCGTGTTTGTCAAGTACTGCTTAGTCAAAACCGCGTATACCACGCTACGCCAAACTACAATGCTAGATTTCAAAGATCAGTGTGCTGCTTCTGCATTAGTTTCTCCACTGACCCTTGTTTAGAAATCTTTGTTTTTAGCTTAGATTAATGAACTTTTCCCGCCCACCATCCTATCTTGCTACTTTACTCATTGGTTCCATCCAGCTAAATGAGTAAAGGCAACTTGATATGCAACCAATATATATGGGATTTGTTTCCACATTATGGAAGGAAAAGTGGGCCATGTTTTCGTTTGTACCTCCATTTGCTTTTAGATATGTTTCAAGTTGTGCTGTATTATCAAAAATAGGTTTCTCTTTATGATTCAGAGAACCGAGTTTTTCTTCCATGCAGTGACAAAATTTGTTTGGAAAGAGTCAAGGTTTGTGGCGTCAACTATTAGCTGGTTTTTGTTTATAAATGCTTCTTTCAATTCATCTTCATTCTTCCATATATCAGTATCTAGTATTTGATCTATAGCAATGGCATCTAAAAGTATAAGTTTGGCGATAGTCATAACTTGTGCTGTTCTAGTGACTGTTCTATCGGAAGAATCAAGCTTAGAAGTTCAGATTGAGGCTTTGAAGGCTTTTAAGAGTTCCATAAGAAATGATCCATTTGGAGCACTTGTGGACTGGACTGATAGCACTCACCACTGCAACTGGTCTGGTATTGCTTGTAACCCTTTATCAAATCATGTCATTTCCATTTCTCTACTTGAGAAGCAGCTCAAAGGTGAAATCACACCATTCCTTGGAAACCTGTCAAGCCTCCAGGTTCTTGATTTAACTTCGAATTCCTTCACTGGCCACATTCCAGCTCAGTTGGGACTTTGCTCCCAGATCTCTCAGCTTGTTCTTTATGCAAATTCTCTTTCAGGTCCAATTCCACCAGAACTCGGAAACCTCAAAAATCTACAGTTACTAGATTTAGGGGGAAACTTTCTGAATGGAAATATCCCTGAAAGTATTTGCAACTGCACATCCTTGATAGGAATTGGTGTCATTTTTAACAATCTCACCGGCCCAATCCCATCAAACATAGGTAATCTAGCTAACCTTCAAATTTTGGTTCTGTATGGGAACAGTTTGGTTGGTTCTATCCCTGTGTCCATTGGTAAGTTGGAATCTTTGCAAGCTTTAGACCTAAGTCAAAACCAATTGTCTGGAGTAATACCTCATCAGATAGGGAACTTGTCAAATTTAGATTCTCTTCTGCTGTTTGAAAATTCCCTTGTTGGAAAAATTCCCTCCGAACTAGGTCGCTGCAAAAAGCTTGTTGGTCTCGAATTGTACATCAATCAGCTCACTGGAAACATTCCCATTGAGCTTGGAAACTTAGTTCACCTTGAAAGTTTGCGGTTGTACAAGAATAGGTTAAATTCTACCATTCCCACCTCCTTACTCCAATTGAAATCTTTAACCCATTTAGGACTATCAGAGAATGAGTTAACTGGAACAGTACCCTCTGAGCTAGGATCATTGAGATCATTGCAAGTTTTGACCTTACATTCAAATAAGTTAACTGGGGAGATTCCTTCCTCATTGACAGACTTGGCAAATCTAACTTACTTGTCTATTAGCTTCAATTTCCTCACAGGGAAGCTTCCATCGGATATTGGATTGCTTTACAATTTGAAGAACCTGACCGTGAGCTCAAACCTTCTTGAGGGATCAATTCCATCTAGTATCATCAACTGCACCCATGTTCTAGTCATAAATTTAGCTTCTAACAAAATAACAGGTAAAATTCCCCAGGGTTTCGGGCAGTTGCGAAATCTTATTCGCCTAATGCTTTCTATCAATAAAATGTCAGGGGAAATCCCGGATGACCTCTTCAATTGCTCGAATATCCAAACTTTAGATTTGTCACGGAACAATTTTAGTGGTCCACTAAACCCTGGTATTGGCAAGCTTTCTAATCTCCAGGTATTGAAAGCCCATACAAATTCATTCACAGGGCCAATCCCACGTGAGATTGGCAATTTAAGTCAACTTATCATCCTATCACTTAGTGGAAATAGTTTTTCAGGCCTAGTTCCGTCAGAATTATGTAATCTTTCTATCCTTCAAGGGCTGTACCTGAATGACAATGCGCTAGAGGGTGCAATACCTGATAAAATATCTGATCTGAGACAGCTTAGTGAGCTTGGGCTGATGTTCAATAGGTTCGAGGGTCCCATTCCGGATTCAGTTTCAAAACTTGAGCAGCTCACATATTTAAACCTCCAAGGCAACATGCTTAATGGTTCCATTCCAAGAAGCTTGGGGCATCTTAATCGGCTGATGACTTTGGATCTCTCCCACAACCATCTCATAGGATCAATACCTGCATCTGTGATCGCAAGTATGAAAGGCATGCAGATATATCTGAACTTCTCATACAATTTCTTGGCTGGAACTCTTCCAGATGAGCTTGGTATGTTGGAAATGGCACAGGCTATTGAAATCTCAAACAATAATCTTTCGGGGATCATTCCTAAAACACTAAGTGGCTGCAGAAATTTGTTCTCTCTTGATTTGTCAGGGAACAAACTTTCTGGTCCAATTCCAGCTGAAGCTTTTACTCGAATGTATACGCTTGCTAGCTTGAACCTTTCGAGGAATAAGTTAGACGGTGGAATCCCTGAAGACCTAGCAAGTCTAAAGCACCTCAACTCCTTGGACCTTTCTCAGAATCAGTTGAAGGGCATTATCCCTAAGAGCTTTTCTAATCTTTCCTCCTTGAAACATCTGAACCTTTCTTTCAATAAACTTGAAGGCCATGTTCCAGACACTGGAATCTTTCTACGCATTAACCCTTCCAATTTGATGGGAAACCCAGATATATGCGGAACTGAATTCCTCAGGTCCTGCAGACAGACGAGTTCACATCAGCTATCCAAGACGACTGTGTTAGTTCTTGTGGTACTTGGATCTATATTTCTACTTTTGCTTCTAGTGTTTGGAATTATAATCCTCAAATGGCAAACCAAGTTATGCAAATCAAAAGGGGTTGAAAATCCTGAATCAGATTACACGCCAGCATTGATCCTCAAGAGGTTTGAAACAAGGGAATTAGAAAATGCTACTAGTTTCTTTAATGATAACAACATTATCGGAGCCAGCAGTTTGAGCACTGTGTACAAGGGTCGACTAGAAGATGGGAGAATCGTAGCTGTGAAAAAGATGAATTTGCATCAGTTCTCTGAAGAGTCTGATAAGTGCTTCAATAGAGAGATCAACACCCTGAAACAACTGCGGCATAGGAATTTGGTGAAGGTTCTTGGCTATGCTTGGGAGAGTGGAAAGCTAAAGGCCTTAGTTTTGGAATACATGGAGAATGGGAACTTGGATACCATTATACATGACCCCAATGTGGATCAGTCGAGGTGGACTTTGTCAGAGAGAATAAGAGTTTTCATTTCCATTGCAACTGGGTTGGACTACTTGCATTCTGGTTATGATTTCCCAATAGTTCATTGCGACATGAAGCCTTCTAACATTCTTCTGGATGAAGATTGGGAGGCCCATGTGAGCGACTTTGGAACTGCTCGAATCTTAGGTGTTCACCTTGAAGATGGAAGCAGCCTTTCCTCGTCATCAGCATTTGAGGGCACTATTGGCTACTTGGCACCAGGTAACTCCTTCTAGCCCTTTCTCACTTGCGAAGTTTATCCCCATTCTTCTTCCTATCAATTGCAAAATCATCTCCTTATTATAAACTCTAAGAAAACAGAATTTCTCAGTTCCTACTAAACTGACAACATGTTTGTTTTCTCACCAGAGTTTGCGTATATGACAAAAGTCAGTACCAAAGTAGACATATTCAGCTTTGGTACAATTGTCATGGAGTTTCTAACAAAACGAAGGCCAACGAGACTCACAGAAGAGGATGGATTGCCGATCAGTTTGAGGCAACTCGTGGAGAAAGCTCTTGAAAATGGAATGAAGGAGGGTCTTCATCAAATTCTGGACCCCACGCTCGTGCAGAATATCGCTAAGGAGCATGAGGAAGTGCTGGAGGAGTTACTAAAACTAGCATTATTTTGCACTCACCCAAATCCTGAGGATCGACCCGACATAAATGAGGTTTTGTCTATCCTTTTGAAGCTTAGCAAGCGCATATAGCACCAAAACAAGTGCTAGTACTCTCTTGCTGAAGATTATAACAATGATTTGCAATAAAACTCTAATGCTGTTGCCCCTTAGATAACAGAAAGGGTCTGAATGCAGAATGAGTGCAATATCATCTGCCCTGCATGTATAATTATATTAGCATTATAGCTTGATCTTCACATTACTGTTTGATTTAGTGATGGAATAAAGATGAGGAAGTGTAAAACACTTTAGTATGATTGGTCCTTACAATGAAATCTTTTAACTTTTTATTTATGTATTTTATTTTACAAAAGTTAAGGGGCATATGAAGTTGAGTTTTGTTCGAATTTGGAAAATAGATAGATATATAAAGGCAGTCAACCTTATAAAATTCATTGATCATTTAAAGCAATCCAAAAAAATTCAAGTTTAAGCAAGTTCGCGAAATAAATTTTTCAGGTTATCACATTTAATGGGCGGATTCTTGGACACATGCAGTATGTAAATGGAAGACATTTTATGGCAAAAGTGTAACGCCCCGATCCCGGAGGTTCGGAGAGTTAGCTCTTAATACTTAATATCAATTCCAATACCACAACTATAAAATCCAGAAAACTCAATAAAATATTAATTCTTTTGCTCAACCCAAATATACATGTCCTTTCACCGAAACAACAAAAAAATTCTCAATAAAATAAATTAGAAACTCTCCAAAGACTCGAAAATATAATTAACCCAACACATCAAAATATCCGAAAATAATCAATTTACTAACTATGACTCTCAAATAAGTACTTGTACCCTCAGACACTTATTTTTCTACGATCCTCACGCTTTGCTAAAACTTCATACTCTTGTTCTTCAGCTGAACCATCAAAATCATCTGAAAAATATTTGGAGATAAGGGGTGAGTTATCAACAACTCAGTAAGCAAAGAACATATGCTAGTGTGTAAACATGAGCATTTACAAAGTTCAGAATGCAGAGTCAGAACATGTTATCAAAAATATCAGAGCGAAAGTTCAAAAATATTCATAATCAAAATCTCTTTGGCATAGCATAAACTGAAACATCACATCTTATCTTATCATATCAGAACAGATACCATGTTTAACCCCCGTGGTAGGGTTGTGCAAATCTCGACGGCCAACCGAGCAGAAACAGAATGTGAATCTTCTCCTTATTATTCTCGGAGCCTCGAGTGTGCACACAGGAAAGACCACGCAGAAAACCACTTTGCTTCCAAAGTGGGTGCACCAGAAACAGAAAAGTTAGTATCAACCCGAACAGAGGCCATAGTTTTACACCCGTGGTAAGGTCAGAACGGAACATAAACAGAAACAGAATGTTATGCCAGAGATTTTTCAAAAATCACATCATATCATATCAGAGTACTGAACATCTTCAGAACAAAATAGAATCAGATCATAAAAACATAATTTATGCACAAAATTTCATATTCGCTCTCTTTTGCACAGTTCAGAAACAGAATACCAAAATAGCTCATGTCTACACCAGTCATTCCAGAAAATACTTTATTCTTAAATAGAATCTTATGAGTAATGCAGAACAAATAACTGAGGTAGTTCAAGTTTTTTTTCATAACCAAACATGCATATTTTTCAAAATCAACCTCAGTCCATTTTATTTTTATGCAAACTCTAGCAAATGAATCCCGCTTACCTGGACTTCTTAGCTTTTTCAGAATTTTCCTCAAAAATATCGTTCACTAATTAATCATCACCTATAAAATAATCACGTAATTTTCGTAAATTTTCAATCAAGCACGTATTTCGATATTTAAGCCTAAATTTCGAAAATAACCTATTTTAATTCCTCAAGACCTAAATTCTCATAACCTCAAAATAAATCATCACTTTCTAAAATCATCAATGTCCATTTAATAACTTTAACTAAAACATTTAAAAGTCTGACCTATTTACTATTGAAAACAAACTATAAAGTTTAATACTAGATAATATAATTATCCCAAAATATTTTAAAATAAACTATAACTATTTTTTAATAGACTAAATCATATCTAAAGTGTAAAAATAACATTACACCACTATCATTTACTCTTAAAATAAATCTTTACTTAATAACATGTTAAAATACTTAAGTGATTTCTGTAATCATAATTAAATAAGAGTTTATTAACACATACTAAAATTTTAAAACACATTAGCATAACTTGCAGTTCAAAGGGTAAAAAAAATAATTAACGATATTAGTGTAAAAATATGGCTTAGAAGCATGCAATTACAGTGTTACACTCACGTAAAAACAAAATTCTTTGAATAAAAACAGAAGCTACGTATGCGATGGAGGTTCACCGTGACTGAAGGAGGTCGCGGCAGGGCTGACTAGTGGGAGGTGGCTAAGACACAGCGGCGAAACATTGAGAGAGAGAGAGAGAGAGAGAGAGAGAGAGAGAGAGAGAGAGAGAGAGAGACCATGGCGAGAGGGAGGACTTACGCACTGAGTACAACAGGGAGCTACGGACTGGGGTCACCCAGGGCAGCATCCAACGGTGGAGGCTAGTCCTCCGGCGCCTTCTGCTGTCAATGGCGTTTTATGCGGCTGCGTGGGTAGTGGCTTAAGGGCAGTGAGTATTTGAGACAAAATACTCTGTTTTTGAGAGCCAAAACAGAGGTGCTTACGGTTTCTTGTGGGCTGGGCATGGTGGTGATCTGAGGGAGGAGCAGCGATGTGGTTGGCTTGGCTTCGGGGTGTCGAGGCTGCTGGACGTAATGGAGGTTGTGGGCTGTAGAGAGGCAGTGAGGGTGCAACTACGTGGGAGGCTACGGTGTAGTTTTGGTTTGTCCGACTCTCGATTATGGCTAAGCAGCGTCTTTGTAGGTGGCCGAGATGCGGTGCATGGTGGCAGACGGGGAAGACGACAGCAACGAGGTGGCTGAAGAGGGCAACAACGGCAACTTAATCTTGGGTTGAAGATGAACGATAAAAGCATGAGGGATATGTGTGAACTATGAAGTTAACTTGTGAATAAATAGGTGATTGAATGTAAAAGAAAACCCTAGCTGAAAAGAGATGTGCATGAAGTGGGGTCAAAAAGAAAAATATCATGGATTTGGGCTTTTTGGTCCATATAAAAATAATTGGGCCCATGACTGGTTGTAAATAAAAATAAATGAGTTATTCTTTAAATTTTCTCGGCCCATAAAATAGTACTTGGCTTTTCACATACTTAATCCAAAATATTAAAAAAAAAAAGGCTTGATGCTAGACCCGGATGTTACAAAAAGAAATATATTTATTTTCAAGTAGAGTCAGAATATAGTGGAAAGATAATATAAAAGAGAAAGAATGAAGCAAAACTAGATTAAGCAAGCTGACGATGATATTCAAAGTGATCATAGTTTTTTATAATACAAATGCTTAAGAAAAGGTGCATAATTACAGGGTTCAAAAAAGCAATACGAAAAAACATGGGGTGGCTTTGACTTTTTAAACGGAAAATATTATACACTATACTATTATTTCACTTTCATTCTATTATGTAATATATAATATAGTACATTTATCATTATTAGATGATCCTTTATTAGATAAACGAGCATTTGTAACTTATTATTTATGACGATAATAACTATATACAACGGAAACAGACTCATTTTATCAGAAAATAATTATTTTTACAAGAAATAACTAGTCACAAATAAGCAGTTTACTTGTAGTAATTATTTATTATCTAATTTTAATAAATATGCCACATCTTATATAGTGAGATGGAAGTAGAATGAGATGGTAGTGTATAACAATACTCATCTTTAAATTATTAGAAAAAATGATATTTTGCGTGGTACGTAGTTTACGTACTATCACAAGTTTTCCGTTAAGTCAGGTGGATACGAACAAGAGGTAATTCTTAAAATGAATTACATAGGCAAAATGCCGCAAATCTCAATCAAATGAGCAAAACACATGAGTTATCGATCAGATTTCTCAATTTTCTGTAATATATGTATTTTTTTTTCTTTTTTTATAATTTTTTTAGTTAAAATAATTATAAAATTATAATAATTTGAAAGATCATATTAATTACTATATTAGGAATTATGAAATTTTAAAGATCATTTGTAACAATTAATTGTCTTTTACTCTATAGCACATCCTTTTTATTCTATATCTTGATAGAAATTTTTGGTCACTCACTATATATGTTATGATTTGGTCCTATACAACCTGCATGATTCTTGTTTTTTTTTTTTTTTAATAACCATTTGTGATATGAATTAACTAGAAATTGAATTGCCACTCAAAAACTTTTATTCTTTTAGAAGATTAATAAATAATTATATAGGGACATTTTCTAATTAACTTAAACCATTTGAAATTAATTCTAAAAAAATATATATATATATTGCACATGAGCCGACTTCTACATATCCAAAAACACATCAATTTTTTTTAATCCAAATCTACTATCATTAAATACAATTACAAATCAAATAAAGCCGCGTTTAAATAACTTCATGATCTCGGATTATAAATAGAATTAAAAAATAAAATAAAAATGATGATGATGATGATAATGATGATAGGCTCCGCTAGACAAAGGAAATTTCAATTAAAGGAAATATTGAATGAAACAGATGAGCTTGGAAATAGAATGATAATGGCATTCATAATATTAGTAGTACAAGTAATATTTCACATTTAGTGCTCTTCTTTCATACCAATTTACATCACTGATCTCAAATTCACACTCAAATTGGAGGAAAATAATTTCATGGGGTCACAACATTAATTTGTTGCTCACTTTCCGGGGACGAAGTTGGTTGCATAGGCCCAAGCATTGTTGTTCACGGGGTCGGCAAGGTGGTCGGCGAGGTTTTCCAAGGGTCCCTTTCCGGTAACAATGGCTTGCACAAAGAATCCGAACATGGAGAACATGGCCAATCTTCCATTCTTGAGCTCCTTCACCTTAAGCTCAGCAAAAGCCTCTGGATCATCAGCAAGGCCCAAGGGATCAAAGCTTCCACCTGGGTAAATTGGATCAGTCACTTCACCCAAGGGTCCCCCAGCAATACGGTAACCCTCAACAGCACCCATCAAGATAACTTGTGTGGCCCAGATGGCCAAAATGCTTTGTGCATGGACCAAGCTTGGGTTGCCTAAGTAGTCAAGGCCACCCTCGCTGAAGATTTGGGCTCCAGCCTTAAACCACACGGCCTCTCCGAACTTGACTCCATTACGGGCCAAGAGCTCGGGGAAGACGCATCCAAGGGCTCCAAGCATGGCCCACCTAGAGTGGATGACTTCAAGTTCCCTGTTCTTAGCAAAGGTTTCTGGATCAGCTGATAACCCAGCAGTGTCCCAACCGTAATCACCAGGGAATTCTCCAGTAAGGTAGGATGGGGGCTCACCAGAAAAGGGGCCCAAATACTTGACACGGTCTGGACCATACCATGGACTTCTAGAGGAAACGGACTTGGAGGTAGCTTTCCTCATGGTGACCCGTCCAACACCGAGCTCGGGGGTGGATGGAGCAAGCTTGACTGCCTTGCCGGCGAATGATGGAGAAGAGAGAGCCATTGCTGAAGCAGCCATTGTTGTAAATTGTAAAGAATAGTGTAAGAAACAATAATGGGAGAGAGGTAGTGATGGGTATTTGTGTTGGAGCTTGATGGGTTTTATAAATACAAGTTGGGTATGGGAGGAAGCTAGGGGTCCTTATCTTCAAAGATCAATATCTGTATTCCCATTGGTTGTCACACTTTGGGATTTTAGTTCTCTTTGTCCACTTGGCACCCTCTGTATCACTTAGCCTCGTTGATTACTTCTTGTCCAATAAACGATTGCCACTTGTATTACACGATAGATACCATAATCCACGCAAGTAGAAAATCCATCTGACACGTTACAAGAACCACTTACGTGGATTCCCTAAGATTTTCAAAGCTAAGATAAGACTGGTTTTAGCCTGAATTCCCACGAACTGTGTTTACTGAATTAAGTTCATATTGAATTCACTTTTCTTTTCTTTTTTTTCCTTCAGCCCATTTCTTTAATTATTTAATACGATTACCAACAAATATTGATTACTTCACATTTAATTAGCGTTTGTTTTATAAAAGACTGCTACTCCCATCGAAGATTATAATTTTTTTTTCTTCAAATAATTTTTAAATCATTTTAAATATTTAAAAAAATAAAATTTACAAACTATGGTTTTTAATAAGTAAAAAAATTTAAAAAAAAAATGGGTACAAAATATGTGCATAAGAATTTGGTGGCTCCATCATCTTTCTTTATAAAAACTTCTATTTATCATCTTCTTATGTGGCATCATATGGTTGAATGATAGATAATTTATTAATAATTTAATATCACATTAAACAATGATAAGAGAATATTTATTATTGTGGGATTAATTATAGTTATAAAAAATCAAAACTCCAATGTTTTCATCATTATAATTTATGGACTCCTCGAACTTCGGACTTGGAAAATGATTTTTTCTTTTCCTAACTGTGGTATAGGTCACCACCTTACAACGTGTTAGTTCATTTTCTTCCATTTTCCACTGGGTGATTTTTATACAGTTATGTGTAACTTTACAGGGCATATATAGCTGTTTCTGAAAATACATGCATAATATTTTGAATATATAGACAAAACAAAAATATCTGATATAAGTTCAAACTAACATAGTTTCATATTATACGATAGATCTAGTTTATAATTAATGTATTTTTACAATCTAATATATCACATTAAGTTACATCAGTTTGCGAGTATATTTTTATGAAATCTCTTTACAATTTATTATAATACATTTGATTGTAAAACTCGTTTTATCATAAAGAATATCTAATAAACCGACATTGGTATATAAATTTTATTTTCGTAAATTCTCTTTGTAAATCTACGACGGCTAGGTTTACATGCATTTGTAAGCTTAGAAAATAATTTATGGTGCGAATGATGAGGGAATTAATGAGATAAATACATTCTCTTGGATATCAACTTGAATTTCGAGTAGTACTTGCCTAGCTAGCTAGCTAGCTTGGATCGAGTTCAGAGTCGCTGACTCGGTGGCAAATGAACTAAGTGAATTGCCAACGATCTCGCTTTGGAGATCAGAAGAATTGAAGAATGAATTAAGTTGGCATGTTTCATGAGTTAAGGATAATATGATGCAAGAAGTGGCACGACCAGAAGATCAGTAGTTTTGGTGAAGAGAATGATCAGTGAATTAGAAGAGTAGTAGTGGTTGGGGTTGTTGGGAGTGTTGCAGTTGTTGGTGTCGGGATAACTGGTGAGCTAGCTTGTGCTGCTAAAATGGATTAGATTACTGCAAAATGCCAAAACAAGCTTCAAATGCAGGAGTTTTGTACCAATCTTTTAATTTTTTTTATTTTATTTTTTTTTTACGATAGAGTTCACTTTTTTATAAAAGACGAGTGTATATTTTGAATTTGTATATATCATTATTCTAGATTATTTTATGTTGCCTTTAGCAACTTCGACTTGAGAACTGAAATTAGAGAGATGGTAGTTATAAATATTACCTGAGTGTTGTGGGTGATGCGTAATTACCTGTAAAAATGAGAAAAAGTAGCAGAAAATATGAATGTATTTTTTTATGATTATAAAAATTTCGGATATCATGCAAATGCAATTATTTGTGCAAGCCTATGTAAGTTTTTATTGGTACTGGTCCGAGTGTTCAGGAACATCATCCCAACTAATTTTGGAAATGCACGGGTACTCGGTAAGAAATTTTTCGCAAGTGGATAATTAATTCAAGGAAAAAATCTTTAGACCTAGGGAAACATACCCCCAAATCTAAGGCCTTTACCACTTGAGCAAGTCCAAGACCTTTACCAATTGAGCCAACCCCTAGGGTTATATTATTTGTCTTTTAACAAATGTATATGGGCTGCTTAAAAAAATAAGAGAGCTGACAATTTCTTTCGGTGACCTTTGGTTTTTCCTGGGTCCTCTTCACTGTTGAGGCTAAAAATGAAGAGGATCCAGCCAAGGGAGAGTGTGTGCTCGAAACAAAGTCTGCCAAGTCGAGATTGTAGAATCAGAAATGTGAACCGAAAAGCATACCCAACCACCAAGGGTCTGGGTTTGAGTTCACGACAATTCCATACAGTTTGCAACTGAGGATAGGGGATGATGCAACCTGATTGGTACCCCAAAATGTATTCCCAATACATTCACAAAATATCACCAGCTTTCTGGGATATAAGAATAATCAGTAACAATATACGTGGAGTATTAGTTATAGGGACAAGAGTAAGCACAACAACGTTAATCCGCCTCTAATTTTGTCTATCAGTACAATGAATTTAAAATAAAAACTCTGCATATTCTGACTTTCTGTTTCAATGCTGCATTAGTATAATACTGATCAGTTCTACTTTGTCTCAGTACAGTACAAGCTATTACCATTGTTGAACTATAAAGTAAGTGAACTAAATATTTTTCTTTTCAATTATAATGAAGAGAATATGAATAATTTTCTTGCAACAATAGGGTTTTATTTGCGTGCTAGTGGCTACTTACAGTCTTCCAGCAAATTCAAGTATAAACAATAATGGCCATGAAATCTTCTTGTGGCAGTGAATTGGATTGAAAACCCCCCCACACCCAGCTTCAATGCAAATTGCTTCCATGGTGATCACCGGAGTAATTTCTTCTGAGCTGATCGAATCAGAATCATGTACCTGTAAGAATAAAGCCTGAGTTAATACCGTGGTCTGTCAACACTTCAATTCCAAAAAACCTGTTGTCTCTAAAAAGTTCAAAACTGCCCTATATACCAAGGCGTACAGAAGTAAATGCCTTAGAGCACCATATCTAAGCTCAAAAGCAAAAGCAAATTCATATTATCGGCTTGTTTTGCTACTTCCAGGTTGTATATCAGTTGGTTATTGCAGATTGTTTTAGCCACTTCCAGTTGAGTCCTTGTTTAGGAATAAAGCTGTTTTGGTTACTTCCAAGTTGTATACTAGTTAGGGGTGGCAATACATGACACGACCCTTGAAACCAACACAAAATAAGCGGGTTTGGCAGGTTGAGATTAAAACAGGTTGACCTGATAAGACACGATTAATAAATGGATCAATCTACGAAATCCGCAATCAACCCGTATAATACAAATAAATTATCTTTTCAAAGTTTTAAATGTTTAGTCTTATATGTCTTCTTTTTTGTTGAGAAAATGTAATATTAATATTAATATTTGACTACATAATACCTATTAAACTTTTTTCATTAATATGTGATTTTAACTTTTTTTATATAGATAAGAGTAAATTTTATTGATATAAGAGGCATTGCCTGAGTACACTAGTGGTATACAAAGAACATGCCTGATTACAACTAAGTACTAGTAAGAGTTACAAGCAAATCATGAAGGTTGTCCGTGTTACAAATAATGGCCAAAGCCCAAGAAAGAAGTGTGTTGTAGAAAAATCGTTTCAGCTCATCCACATAATGCTCCATATCTTCAAAACACCTCTTGTTTCACTCCAACCACAAGCACCACATAATGCAGTGAGGGATCATTCTCCACAGCAGCGATTTGGGCATTTCCCCCGATACCTTTCTAGCAGCACATAATATCCCTAATTCTTCCAGGCATGACCCATGCCACCCCTATCCTATTTAAGACCTCATTCTATAAACACCAGGCTACTTCACAGTGTAATAAGAGATGATCAATTGATTCTCCATCACTCTTACACATAGCACCGATCTGATATAATGAGACCACGTTCTCATATTATCCGAGGTGAAAATCCGCCCAATAGATGCCGTCCAAACGAAGAAAGCAATTTTGGGGGGTACCTTGCAATTCCAAATACCCTTCCAAGGATAGCTATGATCGTTAGAAATCCCAAGAGAGCCGAATAAAAAGAGCGCACCAAGAATTTTTTATTTCCAATTGGATTCCACAACAGCCTATCCCTCATCTCATTGCCAATTGACATAGCATATAACGAATAAAAAAAACCAGTAAACATGTCCAAATCCCAATCTTGAGCTGCTGTCGAAAATTTCACATTCCAATGGACAACACCATTAAATTAAAGCACACCGATAAATCAGCCACAAGCAATTTGGTAAAGCATAAGAAACACCTGCTTAAGAGCCATGTCTCCGCACCACACATCGTGCCAAAAGTAAACTGTTGCCGCTTCCAATTGCGAATCTAAAAAATTTAGAAAATCTGTCCCATCCAGCTCTTATGTTTTTCCACAATCCCACTCCATGTGCTCCCCCTAACTTCGTTAGAGCACCAACCCCCCCGAATGCTCCCATACTTAGACTATCACTTTTCTCCATAAGCCCTCTCCTTCACTATGATACCTCCGCAACGATTTCCCCAAAAGTGTTTTGTTGAAAACCCTTACAATACGCACCCCCAGGCCTCCACATCTTATTGGAGAGCAAACTTTATCCCAACCCACAAGATGGAATTTAGTTTCATCCCCCATTCCTCCCCAAAAAAAGTTACGGAAATTTTTCTCAATATGAGAAGCCACACTTGCGGGTATCGGGAATAAGGATAGAAAATAAGTGGGGAGATTAGATAAGGCGCTCTTAATGAGAGTCCATCTACCACCCTTGGACAAATATAACCATTTCCACCCGGCCAATCTTCTTTCAATTTTTTCGAACACTCCATCCCAAATAGATTTTGTCTAGAACTCTACCCCCAAAGGAAGACCGAGATAGTGCAAAGGCAATGAAGCAATCTTACAACCCAAGATAGTTGCCAAGCCTTAAATATTGTTCACACCACCCACAGGAACCATTTCAGACTTTGAGAAATTTACCTTTAGACCTGAGACCGCTTCAAAACAAAGCAATACAGCTCTCAAGTACTGCATATGAACACTGTCCAGTTCACAAAACAGCAGCGTGTCATCAGCAAATAATAAGTGAGATATGGTAATCCCTCCCACCGAAAATCCAGCAATAAAACCTCTGTTAACAGCTACACTCAACATGCGACTCAATGCATCCATAACAATGACAAACAACAAAGGGGAGCGTGAATCCCCTAGTCTTAATCCCCTGGAGCTGTAAAAAAATCCTTCTGGTGCTCCATTCACCAAAACCGAGTAGCGAACTGTAGTTATACAATGCCGAATCCATGAAATCCATCTCTCCCCGAAGTCACGTCTCACGAGTAGATAGCACAAAAAGTCCCAATTTACATGGTCATATGCCTTCTCCATGTCCTGCTTACACAAAAGACCAAGTGTACCCTCCTTGAGTCTACAATCCAGGCATTCATTGGCAATCAACACCCCATTAATGAGACTAATAGGCCGAAAATCTTTCACCTCCACTGCCCCAACTTTCTTAGGGATGAGAGCAATGAAAGACGCATTAGAGCTTTTTTCAAATTTATCAAAAGTGTATAGCTCCTGGAAAACCTGCATAATATCCTCCCCCACCACATCCCAACACTCATGATAGAAGGCCATTGCAAAACCCATCGGCCCCAGTACTTTGTCCTTGGCCATCCCACAAAGCACCCAAATAACCTCCTCTACTTCAAAAGGTCTCTCCAACCACACAGAAGAGCTAGCTTGATCAAGATTCTCAAAAGGCATACCATCCAATTTGGGCCTCCACAGGAATTTTTCAGCAAGTAAATCTTTTTTTTTTTATAAGTATTATATATATATATATATATATATATATAAATATCAATAGGAGTAACCAAGTACACTGGTTGTATACAAGAAAATACCTAGCCCATACAAGAGAGCCCTTAATGACCCAAAAGCCCATGAGAAACCCAAAATACAACATTGTCCTCCCCGACCCCAGCCCCTAGATTCTGTAAAAACCTCTACCCGAAAGCCCTCCCTTTAGCCTTCCCTCAACTTGAACTAGCTCCCTTAGCATCATAGTTGATTGCCCATGAAAGATTTTTTAACTCCCTGCTTTTCTTAAACTTAGATTTGGTTTCAAGCGCGTGGCTCCCCTTAATTGCAATGAGTAGTGTTTTAAATTGGTCTTCATATTCTCCATGTTCTCCATATGAAAGTCCCAGGGTTTGTAGAAACCTGTTATCTTTATTCAGAATCCAATCCGTTGTTGAACCCGCTATATCGTTAATCGGAGGAAGAGAAACCCGGGGAACGACATTATCCCCAGCCATAGCACCTGACTGCACTCCCGACTCTAAACCTTCCCCCACACGAGGCACTAACGACAATTCTAAACCTTCCTCCACACGAGGCACTAATGACAAATCGAGAATTTCCTTCCCACCAAATGGTTGTTCAACAACTATAAGGTTGTTGTCCCCTCCATCTGTTACCAATACAGGTTCCTCCCCTCCATCAACATTGCTTGTATTTGCTCCACCCCTAGACAATCCTTGCCCGTTTGCCGTGTCTAATTCCTCAAGAGGGGTAGTACTATCTTCTGTTACCCGTTTGCATCTTCTATAAGAGGCTCAACTGTTCTTTCAAAGTACTCGAGACCTTGGGAGGACCCCCGCCTTCAACTAAAAAAGAACCCTGGACAGAAGTACCAACTTCATCTGCAATTGGTGCCTAAGACCCTACAGCCCCCTCAGAAGGCATAGTGACACTGGCATGAACAAAGATGCCAGTTGTACTGTAAGTAACAATATGGTTCTTAATAGCATCATGATCAGAATATACCTGTCCCTCAATGTGAAGCACCTCGATAGCATTATTCCTACATTGAGAATTAGCCAATCGATGGAAAGATTTTGTACAACGGTCCCCTTCCTTCAACCAAAGGGTTCTTGACTTTTGTCTCCACGAAATTTCCTCCATTTGTAACACCTTCTCCAACTCCGAAGTGGTAGCTAGTTTCTTGCAAGAGTCTTCTTCGGAACGAGGAGCACTCACCTCCCTTTCCTCCAAAGCCTTTAAATCCTCCATAAGAGACATTTTTTTATTATTAATATGCTCGAAGACCTCAGCATTCCACCTCTTCAAATTCCGCTTCAATGCTTTCAATTTCCCAACTTATATAAAGTTGGGTGAGCCCTCAAAAGAGTATGAGGTCCTCCACAAATCCATCAACTTTCAGCCACATATTTTCAAACTTAAAGTAGCTTTTACCCTCGTGAATGCCTCCACAATCTAGTACAATGGGGAAATAGTCCGAGCAAACTCTATACATTCTCTTCTGTAACACTACAGAGTAATGTGCCTTCCATGAAAGAGACACCAAAAATTTTTCCAAACGAGACCATGCCCGATTATTAGACCAAGTGTGCACACCACCACCAAGTGGTAAGTCCACCAGATCCATATCAAAGATAAATTTAGAAAACTCGTTCATTGCCTGGCTATGTCGGACTTCTCCCGATCTTTCACTAGGAAATTTAGTGACATTAAAATCACCACCAATGCACCATGGTAAGTTCCACCAGCTGCCCAATCCCGCTAACTCCTCCCATAAGACCTTCCTATGTGTGTCCATGTTTGGCCCATACACACCAACGAAAGCCCAACAAAAGTTCTCCTCCATGTTTCTAAACGAACACGCTACCATGTAATTTCCAACACACTCCTTAATAGACTCAACCACCCTCGAGTCCCACATAATAAGGATGCCCCCGGATGCTCCCACCGAGGCAAGAAACACCCATCTCACAAATGGACAGCCCCAAATGCTAGTGATGAAGCTACAATCTATGAATTCCATCTTCGTTTCCTGCAAACAAACATATCCAGCTTCCATTGACGTAAGAGATTCTTCACTCGCAACCGCTTGTTGGGATCATTAAGACCCCTTATATTCCAAGAGAGAATTCTAGGCTCCATAGGGAACAACAGTCTTTCCCTTGGATCTTCTCTTGCAAGTGCTCCCCTCCCTTCCGTCATAATTGATTCAGCAGCTAAGACGTTTCAGTTCCCTCTTTTTCCTAGAAGTAGATTTAGCGGATTGGATCTGCCCCTCCTCAATGGCGATAAGCAATGCCTTGTGATTTTAATTTATGAAAATATTAATTTTCTTCCATATTATAGGTTTGGATTTTTTTTTTTTTTTTTTTTTTTAATGTCGGGGAACCTCTCCAAGGCAGGGCCCTTTGGACCCACTCCCGCAAAGTAAACCCCGGTCTCGTGCACCGCACCCTCGAAAGTTTCCCTACACGGAACTGGTTAAATCACTAGCTTTTCACCAGGGGGTGTAGCCCCAAAAGATTGTTTGCACCCATGAGGTGTTGAGCCTTGGACCTTGAAGGGAGTGATACCCCAATACCAAGGCCTTCACCACTTGGGCCAACCCCTTCTTCCATATTATTGGTTTGGATATTGATAATAAAATCTTTTATCATGGATCCAGTTGTAACTATGAATGATTTATATAGTTATCCTTGTATTATATATGAAATTATATTAACTGGGTTAAAAAATAAATATATGAGTCAGCTCAACCCGTTTATATTAAATGGGTTAAACAGGTTGAAGTAGGTTAAAATAGGTTGAAATGGGCCGTGTCCAAGTTAATTACTAAACAGGTTAAGCGAGTCATGTCGTGTCACATGTTATTTATATGGGTCATGTTAGGGTTTTGGGTCTAACCCGTTTAATTAACCGGTCAAGTTCGGATTGACCCACATAGTCTAATCATGACTTGACACAAAACAAACACAACCCACAAATACAAATTGCCAACCCTACCAGTTGATTGTGCACCATATCCAAGATCGCAAGGCACAAAAGCAAGCCAATCAAATCATATCTCTTCCTTGTTTGATTGGCTACTTCCACACTGAAATTTTCAATAAAAACAAGGAAGCGTTCACATGATCATGTCCTACACTAGCTATTGAACAACATGTAGAAAAAAACACATAAGAAATTAAAGCTAGAACTGAAATAAAAAGGCCATAACCTCTGTTTCATCCTTGCTGAAGCTTACTGCACTGAGATAGATGCTGCCTGACATCACTCCAAGCTGTATGTGGAGTTTTATTGTTTAGATTAAATGGGGCCTTACTATCACTTTATTGCAGAAATATACGAAGAACTCTACCTGGGAAATTTCGATAATCAGGCACTATTCCATTGCCATTTATATCCCTGTGATTTGGTGTGACATACTTCCCAACAGTAACAACAACACCAGATCCATCATGAAGTTCAAATACAGATTGAATCAAACCCTGGTCAACATATACAGCCTAGAATCAGAATTAAAAGGAGGGAGTTGCCATTCATTCTTACTTCGAATCACGTTATAAAAACAATCTAGGTTAATCACATACCTAGTTTCTTCTTTTTTTTTTTTACTTGTAAAAAAAAATCGCATACCTAGTTTTTGGTTAGTCGGATATCAATTATTAAATACAAATCTTAAACCCATGCTACGGCTGGAGAGAGCAGAAACTAACAGAGAGAGTTTTATTTTTATCCCTACCAATAATAAATAAATAATTAAATAAAAGCATCTTTTGCAACTGTCGAAAGTGCAAAAAAAAAAAATCCTCCATATGAAAGTTTAAAGCTGAGTACAATACTCTTTTCCTTTGAAAAGCTTCTATAGACTTTAATGGGATTATCTTTCACGATTTTCTAGTATCTTTTTCCCCAACTAAATAGGTGTTTGTTTACACTTCACAAGGCATATAAAGACAAATCTGAACCACTAGAAATTATTAAATCAGCAGTTATGAGTGAATATCTGAACCTTGCCAAAAGTCCTTTCCCCCACAAGAACAGCCCTACAATTATCATGCAGCGAAGAAGCAACCTGCGATAAGAGTACCATTTACAATAGCACAAATGTAAACTACAGAAAGCAATTTCAGATGCTCTAGGAGAGCCACTCACAATTTCACTAGCACTGGCAGTTTTGTTGTTCACCAAAACCTGCATTAGAATAAAGTCAAAAACTTGGTAAAAAAGGTCGCCATGGTTGACATTACATGGTCAGTGGTCACAGTTCCTAACATGATAGTACAGAAAAGCTTATAAGATTGATTCGATGATATCACTCCAGGAATGAGATGGGTCAATATTTTACAATCATTTAAGAAAGAAAAAAAAAAGTCTGGATGACGTTGGCAACTAATTTCGGCAGTGTAGAATGCAGAAAAGTCCACCAAGAGCTCATTTTTCCAAAGAGCTAAGCCCATTTAAAGCATTACTACGTTAAGGAATCAGAAAAAAGTATGTTAAGCAATTCTGTTTATGATGCAATGTCTGGTTTTGAGAACAATTGACACCCTAACACCATCACTCATTATAAGTTATTATTGAGCAACTCCAATCAATTATGTATTTTTCATTATCCCAATCAATCAGTTTTTAGTTTAAAACAGATCGATAGGCAATCTAAAGTTTGATCTAGAAGCCTAGAACCTTGCTTATAAAATCGAACAACTAAGAAAGATTGAGCTTATTACCAATTGACAAGCATAGATTTTCAACAATCCATGTATCCAACACAAAGTTTAAACAGCTCTTTCCCAGCTCAAATTATTCACACCCCTCAAAATAAACAGTAAATAAACTGTTTGGTAAGGCCAAATGGCGGTCATTTGCATTGCATCCCAATTATCACAAAATACAATCAACAAGGGAAAAGCTACAAAAAAAAAAAAATACTTATATTGTGGCCTCGTTTCCATATTTGGAACAGACATCATGCATGCGTTCTTTCTTACGATGCAATTCAAATTTATTTTTACGATGCAATTCAAATTTATTGGACAGACGTTGATTCAAAATTGACTATAATGCTAATGAGTGATAAACTTAATTATATTTTAGTTCCTGCATATGGCAGGTCACCGTCAAAATTGTCCTGTGTCCAGGCCCTGGTTGCACAGACAAGCTGTTTGTTCAAATTTGAGTATACTGCTACTGAATGATAGGCTAAGTCTGAAATGAGAGATCTAATTTCATCATTGACCACTAAAAAGAGAAGAGGTGATAAATGAGAACAAAGATGGAGCACTCGTCATAAAGATCTCAGATGTAGAAGTGCATACAATAACTGGAGCTGTAACTAATGGTGCAGTATCCGCCACAATAGTATTTTGGTACTGAAGATCCTTTCCAACGGTATAAATCACCTGTGCCATCAGAAGAAAACACCACATCGATATGCTGGTTGTGGACCGGATATATGCACTAACAAGTACTAGTATAGAAACTTTATTGCGCATTAAAGATATATAAAGGCATTATTGATGTGAAACATTATTGATGGGAAAAAGAATGCCAACATGATAAAGTAATGCCCGAAATGCACTGCTACCATTTTTGCAAGGGATAGGTCAAAAGCAACGCAGAAAATCACTATTATTAAAATCAATAGACCTACCCCTAACATAAAGTTTTTTATTTCAATCAATATTCAAAAGAATTAAGGACAAATTCTCCACATAGATGAAGGATGAGGTAATTCTGCCATATGCAAAAGGACCATAAGGCCAAAGCTCTCCATGTTACAGTTAAACGCTGTCTTCCCCAAGACACCACAGAACACCAGCAACAGCCATCAACTAACTCCACCTGTCTTCCTAGATCCCTTCACAGACTCAGCCAGTCCTGATTCTGGATGACATAGCTCTTAAATAATAAACAGATAGCCCGCATAACCATTGGATCCCATTAATATTATTTGTTGAAATTTGTGATTAAATGCTAGAATTCCTGTAATTGGTGTATTGTACCATCCGAGAACACTAGGAGATGATCGCTCTATGAGTATCTGGGTGTGATGGATGATAGAAAGAAAATAGTCTGCCCAAGTACACTAGGACATTGAGAAGCAAATTACTAGGGTAGTGGGCAAAGCATGAGAGCTCGTATCAATCCAAGTTTCTACTCAATCGGATTCTTTTGAAGAAGAGATTGATTTATTAAATAATGAGGATATCGAACCATGATGAAGGCCGGCATATACATGGATGTTAAAATCTATTAAGTGGAATTGATACCAATGACTTTGCCATATTTTCTGCTCAGTGACAAGAAACTTCTACTTTGGATGCTCTAGGTAAACGGTACTTTTTTTTTTTTTTTTATAAGTAAGAGATAAATATTATTGATATGAATGAAGTAGGCAGGTAAACGGTACTTTCAAGTGCAACCCACAACTACTGATATGCTTTTCAACAAATCAAAAAGACTAGTTGACTGCTTTTAAGAGCCTAGATGGGGGAAGAAGGAAAGATGCAAATAACTACAAAAATTATAGTCTGCACAGGACATGAAAAACATAGGCAAATAAAAACACAGTTGCAAACAAAACTTATTTATCAAATGCATTTTCAATAAATTGCTCTACCGTCTCCCCTTCTTTTAGAAACAGTTTGGCAATTTCAATTCCAGCCTGAAATAAGAAAAGAATAGGATCAAACTCACAAGATTACAATATCTAATCGCAATGATGTACTCAAATTAACAGGAAATATAATTTTCCTCGTATCTCTCATCAAATCAGACAATAGTTGTAGAAACTGATCAGACATGCAGAGAAGTACACATTCTAATATACGAGAGAGAACAAGGAACAGGGCATGTAAGCTGGAAAAAATGTAGCAAATACCATCCACTGTCCATGCCATTCTAGAATGAGTATTATTCATGGTAATGTAGCATTCAATAATCAGCAGTGTCTTTAGTATTTCTTATATTTAGGTTATTCTGGAAAGATGACATTGTAACAACTAAAAGAAAGTGCCAGTCATATGTGCACCTATACTCTAAAAGGGAAGGTCAAAGTTACAATTGGAGCTCTTTAGAATATTATACCAGTTCCATCAGGTAAGGAAACAATGTGGGACTTGCTGCTCAATGCACTTTTATCATACTCACCATCCAATATGGAGCTTAGAGGGACACTAAAATCTCTCTAACTCAAATCTTTTGATGTCCTCATCAGGTCCCATGACACAGACTGTACCAACAGCAAAGAATAATATTGACACTTGAGTGGATTCCTGGACACCAGTGATTGAAGTGGACCAAGATGCTCTGATAGGTTTTTCTTTGATGTGTTTTTTAGCTAACGCTATGTCCCAGGAGTGTTGCAATGATTCCTACTTTCTCTGCCTGTCTACCCCATGCTAATAATTTTGTTGTCCATTGAAAAGCAAGCGGAAGAACTACAGTAACTTTTTGGGTGACAAACAAACAGGGTCTTTCTACTTTTGACCCTTTTGCTTCTTTGTGGAAATCTCTTCCTGCCAATCTGAATTCTTCCTCACAAATCCTAAGCACGTATGTAAGCCACAGCAAGAACATTGTTTTGTTCTCTTAGTCCTTAACCTAACTCACTTCCTTACCAATACTTTTTTTTTTATAAGTAATCAAGAAGTTTTATTCATAATAATAGGCAAAGCCCAAGTACACAGGGTGTATACATGAGAAAGCCTTACCAATACTCATTGTAGCCACCTAAGTCCCTCCAAAAATTCTTCTCTGTAAATTTAAGTTCCTCAAGGAAAAAGCTTAATCACGGACATTCGAAGGTTCAACCAAAAACAATTCTCTAGATTCATTTGAAAAATTATCTTAAAAGGGATCCAAAGATCAGAAGATGACACAATAACAAGTATAAGATGAACAAAACAAATAAAGTTAGCACTTGGAAAATCCAATGACAGATGGCTTGACTAAATCATCAAAACTACCTATTAAGTTGAACATAAAGATCAATCTAGAAAACAAACCTGCACTAATCCACCAAGGTTATCTCTAAGATCCAGAACAAAATATGAGGCTCCCATATCCTGAAGTCGCTTCATGGCTGCAACAATAATTATTTTATTTATTAGACTCATACAATCAACAAAGCTATAATGTTTAAGTATATAGCAAACCAAAGCCGCTTGGAGTTAATTGGTGCCATAAGCATCACAAAAGAATAAGGATCCGAGCAAGCCAAAGAGCCAAATAGGTCCATGATAGCAGCCTCAATAGTTTTAAACAGGAAAATGCTATCTATACTTAAAATTTTACTTACAAAACCATACGTGTTGATGTGTCAACTATTGAAATGGGTAAAAATTTAAAATTCAAAATTTGAAATTCAAATTAAAAAAGAAAATACTGTTAAAATGAGGCTGTCACTATACATATAATATTTTGTGTAAAATTATACGTATGTGTAGGACTGCTCTTTTAAAAAATAGAAAGGATCCAGTCGTACACTACAAAGGCATGTATTCTTAGAGGAAATGCAAATTAGATTTTTAATCCACTTTTGTGCTCCTTTCTTTTGGTTTTTGTATGCACGTTGCAGCATGAGAATAAAGGACCAACACTGATTCCATAGAAGTTTCCTGTTGTTGAGACTTAGAAGGTTTGTGTATTGCAAAAATATGCAGTATTATACAAAAGGTTCTGAAGAGATATGGTTTGATTCAATTAACGCCTACCAGTCGCCAAGTCTTTTCTAGCCAATGCATTGAACTCTTTTAATCGCATGTAGCCAACAGAAGCATTGCCATTTTCACTTTGCTCCAAACGATAAAAGACGGGGGTTCGAGCAACAAGTTGCCTCTGGACTGCAATAGATTGAATAGGCCCGCAGTTCCCATGCTTCACCTAAAATTAATAGAATAATTACTATGAAGACAAGTCACAAATAACTTACCGTAGTATTACTATACAAGACGAAATTAAAACCACTACCTTAATAGTCACAAATGTTTCATTTGGGCCTTGTAACAAAGATGATACTTCAAATGCTGATTTCCCTCTCACATCTACTCCATTAACAGCTAAGACTTCATCCCCCTAATGAGGTAGAAGAAAGGAAAAAATAAATGTAAGGGAACCCATTATGCACAACCAGATATATACAAATGCTGGCAAAGAGTCAATCAAGATAGATACTGGAACTTCCGGGGGGAAAAGGATTTGTATATGGCTACACAAACCCTTTTCCACCGTTCATCCCTAGCTAGGGCCATATTCTGTTTCTAATTAATCAAAACAGGAAAAGGAAAAAAAACCCTTCGTGGGGGAAATAGGAAATATTACATTTTGGAATGCTAATGCCAGCAATACCAAACAACTGAGTTGTGTAGTAGAAGTTGGCACTACTGAACAAATAGAAAAATATAATGGCGGCAGAACCCATCTCGATAGGTAGGCATATGCGTGCCCTGATCATTATCATTACCCTTTCCATTTGTCTCTGGCACACAAAGAAATCTAGTGGACTTCACCTCGGAAAGAAAATCTATAAAGTTTTTGCTTTGTTTTTCACTTCTTTATATTGTTATTCAGTTGCAGGAACAATCTTTATGTTAGTCTTTCCCCATTGTGCTTCCATCTTCATGTGGATAATTCAACATTATGCACTTGGGAAAAAACTTAACATAAATACAAATAAACAGACCAAGAAATTGGTGAAAAATGACATGAACCATATTCAACAAATACAGTTTTATTATTTTAAATAAGTACCACAGCTTAGAGACCAGAGAACAAAGAACTGTGGATACAAGGCTAGTAATTAGAGTAAAATTTAGATAAAATGCAGTGGTTCAGAACTAAAATAATTACCCAACTCAACAGAATCTCAATTAAAAACATTTTTTTTATAAGTAGAATCTCAATTAAAAACATATCATTCATTGTTGCACAAAGAAAGAGTTTTCATAACATATGAACTCCAAGACTCAAACAGTGAATCAAGAGTTCAGTATAAAGAAAGGCACAAACTGAAACAAACATTTGCATGTTGCATGCACAATTTTAGCTCCATAGGTACCTGTCTAACACCAGCAGAATGTGCAGGGCCATCCAACAGGAGTCCTAGTACCTTCAGTTTTACACCTCCATCATCTTCCAGAACTTCCCTAAGGTTTAGCCCAATACCACTCATGTCATACCTTGCCATCTTGGTGAACTTTCAACAATGACAAAAGCAGCATATAACACGGAAACAAGAAAACTGAAAATTTCGTAAGTAAAGACCATTATGTATGCCTAAGGGAGACAACAAATGTGAAAACAAATATCAAACATAAGCATCAAGTACACTAATGTCCTAAGATATCATTTCTTTTTGTAAGGAAAATGTAGCAACAAGAGTGAAGGAGGGAAGCAAAGGCAAGAAAATTGATAGCAGTAACCTACAACCACAACCACCTTAATGTTCTGTTTTCAATTGGTAAATTAGAATCACAATTAAGAGAAACCCGACCTCGACTGCTTGAAAGTTCAATAGGAGAGAAAAAAATAGTAATATAACGAACTCAAAATAAATTCTATCAAATTCTCTGGTTAGGGCTTATCCACATATCATTTGCACTGCGGAAAGATTTTTTTATTTTTTTTATTTTTTTTATTTTTTTATTTTATCGGTATTGCACTGCGGAAAGATTGCAAACACAAAGATTAACCAACCAACGGTGTCGACCACTGTTCTAACTACCTTACAAGGACCACTCCCTGCTTGTAGTGTGCTTGATAAGGAGAGAAGCAAAGGCATGCAAAGTCCTATTCAGTCTTCACACACACACTGAGATACATGCATAAATATAAAACTGTGTGATGACTACCTCTTCAGGGGAAAGGAAACGCGTATAAGGATCACCCAAGCTCGCCAACATTCGTTTGATAATATCGTGGGCCTTTGACCTCGTCGGAATGGAAGTGGTCAGAATATCTTCTTTTTTTCGCTGGAAGCATTTAAAGGCTATATACGTCAAACGGGCCCCGTATTAGCCATTAGGCACTCAAACAGTCCCAGGAATTAAAAAGCTGTTGTCAGTTGCCACAGCAAGAAATTTACTGGTTCGTCTCTAAGAACTCGCACACATATTCATAATTATATACAAACACACGTATCACAGATATAGTTATCTCAATTTGTATGTACCTTCCATGTTTGGGGAGACCAGCGATGGCGACCGGTGTCGAGAAAACTGTCGTTGACGATTTCCCAAGCTTCCTCCACGATCCCCTCGTTAGTCACCACTTCCGGACCAGTCTCGGCCTTCACTAGTCGCTCGTCTTCGCGGCAGAGCTCAGACGATGAGTCATGTTTAGTAGACAAAGACGAAGAAGAAGAAGGAGGAGGAGGTGATTGAACTGTCGGAGACTGAAATGCAATGGAGCACGGAGACGAGAAGAGGATCCCGAAGGAGAGAGCTCCGGATAGAGCTCCAATCAGGGATTTCTTAGCCCAATCAGCAGAAATGCCATGGGTGGTGGTGAAATTATTGCAGAGGATTTGAGGCTTCCGAGTTTCTGATGGTGATGGTGGGAGGGTGGGCAAGGAGCTTGAGAGGGCAGAGACCCTCATCTTTGGCGCTGGATTTTGGTTCGGTGGTGGTGAGGATGCGAGTGGTTTTTCTTTTCTTGAATTTCATAATATTCAGTCCTCAAGTGATGTATTATATTTTTAGTAGTTTTTTTTATTTAATGGATTAATTTATAAAAAATAATAATAGGCCAACTACTTCTTGTTTATTACTTATTTGAAATTTTTTTTTTATTATTTTCTCTTGAATATTTTTCTAACATCTTTAATCAATAATAATAAATTAAAAAAAATACAACTTCACAAATAATCAATTCCTTAACCACTAAGTAAACAAAAATAAATAAAATAAAGGGAATAGTAAACGGGTATTAGGAAGTAGTAAGCCTATCATTATCCCAAAAAGCGTTATGCTATTCACTATGAGTGTAACCATCCGGTTAGATCCGATTTTGAATATTTTGTAAAATCGAATTGATAGTTTAATATTTACCAATTTTGAAAATTTAAAATCTGAGACATTTTGTATAATCGAATCTGTATATACTGGTTTTGAAAATTTAAAAATCAATAATGGACCAATTAATCACCGAAATCGGAACTTACAATTTTCTGGTTTCGGTCTTCCATAATTGTTTATCCAAACTTTGTCGAGAAAACTTACAATAAGATTTTAGCAAGTTATTAATCCATATCCCTCATTTTATAATTTTTGGTTAAAATATTATTAAATTAAAATTTATATGTTAATATCAAAATTCAAATGTTATATTAAAAATATAAAATTAATTTATGTCATATCATAAATCAAATGTTATATTAAAACTTTTAAGATTAGTTTTATGTTATATAAAATGTTATATAATTAATAGACATGAATAATAATTAAAATTTAATGTTATATTAATTAACAATTTAATATATAATATATAAATTATAAAAATAATATTTTATATACAATTTTATTAATAGTCACTTTCTTAATCATTAAATAAAATAAAAAAATAAAAAGAATAATAAATATATAGTAAAAAAGTAATAACATTATCATTATCCAAAAACAATACAACCTTTTCAAATTTCAAAACAAAAAAAATATTCAAACAATTTTTAAGTTTATAATATTTTTATTCAACTTTTTCTCTCTCATTTCACAAAACCTAATAAAACATCTTAACTCAAACTATTTCATTATTATTCACAAACTATTTCACTATTATTTATAAAATTCTCATCTCATTTCATTACTCAAACATGCCATTAGTAAACCACCCCCCCCCCCCCCCAACTGAAAGCATTGGGCAGTAGCCAGTAGGGGAGTTTGATTCTAAATCATGAAATTCCCAAATATTTGTCATGTAGGCGTGCAGGGGTGCATCTTACTGCCTCCAAAGTACAAATTCATCAAGTTAACCAAAAAAAAAAGAACAGAAAACAAATTGATTCAAATTAAGGAAGCTACCAACATGCATGCAGCCTTGCAGGATTAAAGTAAATTTGGGTACACCGAAAATAATGGAGCCAAACAGTACACAAAAATATGTTCCCTCGCCGCTCCTCTGAGCTTGTCCCACATAATCATCATGTAAGGAGGGATCTTGTTAGATGTTCGCGGGCGGTGGCTAATGCTTGACTTATTGTCTGCAATAGAAGAAAAATAAAAAGTAAAGGAAGGTTACAACTTACAACTTGAATATGCTACCGACGGTTGTACTTTGTAGATTGGTTTAACCAGAATGTGTTTATTTTTTCAGATGAAAGGGAATAGGGGGAGGGGGTTGAGAAGAACAGGATTTTGATACCTGCTCAGACAAAGAGGCACCAGAATCCATACTGTTACTTGCAACCTTCCCCGCTATAATATTTGCATCTGTCTCAAGAATAATACTGCAGCCAATACAAATAAGTTATAAATCTGGATGGGAAGACATGACTACATTGCAGGCTGAGTGGGGAACACAATAGCTAGTGTAAGAGAAAAAAAAAACATTTACAGTAAGGAATAGAAAGACGACATATTATCCAAATGTTCAGACTGTTTACGCATTTTTAACTATGATTGGGTATTATTGACTTAATGGGGACGGATTCACTACTTGAAAAAGGGACCACAAATGTTCAACCCTCCATCCGTTCCCATCTGTGTCAAATAAGTTCTTAAAATGGAATTTTACAGAATAAATACAGATACTAGTGGTGTTCCACCAGAACTTGTGCATTTCATATTGGACTACAAAGGGAAAGCAATACGAAAAAACCACTCAAGTCTTCCTGAAAGCCCGTCAAAGTTGAGAAAATAATTAACTGAACTATTTAAAGGCCAATAAATTTTTTTTTATTGGCACCAGATGTCTAAGAACAGCGTCCCGATTAATCCAAGGTGCATATGCCCTTGACGTTTCCCGCAAATGCACCTCGGGTATAAGCGGAATATCCTCCAATCTGATGGCCCCCTAACAATTGTTTGCACCCAAGAGGATTCGAATCTTAGACCTGAAGGGAGCTGTTTGCACCCAAGAGGATTCGAATCTTAGAACTGAAGGGAGTATACCATTAAGACCAAGGCCTTTACCACTTGAGCCAACCCCTAGGGATTTAAAGGCCAATAATTTGTCAAAGCATTATAAATTAATGTCTATCAAAAAGCCATCAAGCACCAGTCGTGCAGCTCAACATTGCAAGGTCGATAATCCTCAATCAAGAAGAGTTGAACTGAGACCCTCACTTCTTGAGCATATGGCCAACAAGAGTTGGGGACACCTAACAACTAAGAAACAACTAGCCCACTTCCCACAAAATTAGGTTACTGATGAGGTGTCAAAAGGCCACTTATAATTCTAAAACATAGTGGTACTGGGAGGATTTAGGAGGGTTGAGGAGTCGACACCAAACCTCAACAAAATTCACAAAACTTACCATCACTTTTGAATAGATGACCAGAAAAATACCACACATAGTTTCTTTCGATGAATGTGTGAATATCGAAATTCGGAACTCCCCTAAGAACTATTACCGTTTTGATAGCAGTTAAAAAAATTATGGAGATTTTGGATTGTCCAATAAAAATTAATTGAAGATACCAATTGCAAACTACAAAAAGTATCTTTAAGAATATGACAGCATCACACCAAGCTACCAGATGGCACTCCCCTACAACTAGCCATGGTCAATCGTCAAACCTCCCCAACTAACCAGACACTGCCAAAATGGAATACTGAAGCAAATGATTTGGGCACAGCAATTTACAAATATGGTTTTCATGGACTAGCATGCATGCTGTGCCTCACACTAACATATAACTACTAAATTCCACAAAACAAAATCTTCTAAAACTAATTTCACCAAATAAATTTTTACAAGCAAGGATTTATAGGCTCTAATTTTTCAATAAAATTCTTGTTTACTGATAAAAAAATAATTAAAATCAAGACTTTCAGTTTTAGATGCCAAGATCAATAAAAATAAAGCCAAGAAACTTAACAAATAGAAGTTTGCAAAGCAAAAGAAAGTGGAAAAATATAAACAAAAAAGCAAATTGCTTACCCGCCATCAATAATTTCATCCATACATAACAGAATGAGATCCAAGTTTTCTAGTGCCTCCTTCTTTTCCACATTACCTCTAGAACAAAAACAAACAAAAGTAGATAAGAGAGTATATAAACAATAATAACCTCAATTGAATTTCAAAATGAGGGCAAACAATAACAGCATTTAACCTAAGAAGAATGCCAACTGCATCAAAAAATCCCTGGAGAACAGTGGCTAAGATGAGCTCGTTTTCGTCTTCACCCCCAGTGACAAAAAAGTGAAGGTCTTGAGCAAACTTGTAAACAACGATGTTATTCTCAAACATTCCTATTTCAGCTGTAAATAAAGTAGCAAGATGTTAACATGTAAACAATGAGAATCAAAACTAAACACTGTAAATGTAAATAATTGCTTTCATCCACCAATAAATACAAAAAAAGATTAAGATTCATATTCAGGTGATCAAAACAGAAAGGTTGTCACTTACAAACCAAATTCAATGCAGTTAACTTACATAAAATTCACATAACAGGATGATTATTTCAAAATTAGAGTAATTTATCTTCCAATGTCAAAATCAGCAGTGTTTTCCATAGAGCCAAGGCTTGCATGTCTAAAATGGGATAGACAAGTTTGCAAAGTTGCCCATTGATAAAAAAATGAAGCACTTCACAAATAGACAAAATGGAAACAGGTACCTTCTGTCCGTGCATTTGTCTTCAGAGTCTTAGTATATACAGCTTTCTCAAATGCTTCCTTTGCACCATTTGTCGACCAGTCATCTGAGTAATACTTGGCAGCGACACGCTTCCCTTCAGAATCCAAGAGTAGGATGTTTTTTATTGAAGGGAATGACTCCTACAAAATAAAAATAAAAATGGTAATTAGATTACCACTAACTTGATTCTTGACAGTATCATCGTGACCGTATTCTAACCCTGCCAAGAGTATCCACCACAAAATCTCTACAATGATGGACTAAAATAGATTATTTGACTAATAACCTATCAAGAAAGTATGAAAGTCAGCAGACAATCTTGAGCTCCGTGCAGTCATGTGTAAAGATAAAACATTTGAATCAGCTGCACTGCTAAACATGGAGAACAAGATGTCTAACCAGCCACAGTATAACACGAGCCAAAGTAGAATGCGATAGTATCATATTAGGCTTTGATCGAAGTTAGCCTCTTCCTTCCCAGAGCTTTAAATGCCACAAGAGGCTTGGTGGATACCTTCTATTGCTTTTGGATAGAACAAATAAACTAAGATAATAGAATCACATTTTCAGATCATCATAACTGATATCTTTTAGAGGAAGTTTATACCTCAAAATCCCAAATTGTTATTTTTTTAGTATTTGATGAGTTGTGGTAACTTATAGAAGTTCATGAGCTCCCAACAGAGGCTCCTGATGTAAAGTATACTAACATAGAGGCTATAACATGCCTATTTCCTAGCAATGGTCATGATTAACAGATTACACATTAAAGAAACATGAGAAAGAAGTTTACAAAAACAAACCCATGGGATTAGTTGAGACTTTGTTCCAGACACCCGGTACCAATAAAAAAAAGTTCTGTAATTATAATTTGAGGAATGCTAGACTGTAACTATAAAAACAATATTCTGTAATTATAATTTGAGGAACGCTAGACTTCTTTGGGATCATGAATTCTCAGTTTCTTTTATAATTTACCCATTTTTAAGTCTTGATCAATATGTTTCTAGGCACATGCTTCTTCAAGAGAGTAATTTTTTTAAAAAATTTTTTTTCTTAAAATTGGTGAAATTTTCGATCAATAAGATAAACTCGATAAAAAAGGAAAGAGAAATCATCTCCGGTAGATCTGGAGCACAATAAACACACTATCCCTTTTGCCACACATTTACAATCTAGTGTGTACTTTCTGCTATTAATAATAATATTATTTATTTATTTGGTGGGAGGGGAGGGGGATCTAACTCTAAGAAACATATTTATGAGACCAACTGTTAGAAAATATGGGAGATCGGATGCCTTCTATCCACACATATAGGATCTACGTTAACAGATACATAAGACTAACTGAACAATGAAATTCCTAGATGCAGTTCAAAGTAACAGATCTAGGTCTGAGTCAAACCCTAAAATGCTCCAAACACGCATAATTCGGATCAATTGAGGATTTGAGACATATTACTAGATTAGAGAAAGCAGGAACAGAAACTAACCATGTCGTTTGGGGAAATTTCTCAGGTAAAAGTCTTTGGACGTTTGAGCCCGTGTCCGGTTGTTCAGACACGAAGGAAAGAGATGAATATAGAACTGTTGAACAAGTGCTAATTGAAATGGGAAAAAATGGAGGATTGGTGACAATCAGGTTAAATGTGAAGAAGAGGTTAAGGGGAGTTTTGGATTTAAAAACCACTTCAGCTCAACTCATCTCATTTTATTATTATAATTTTTTTAAATTTTTACATAAAATATAATAAATAATTTAATTTTTTTAAATCCTAAAACAAGTTTTCCAAATCTCACACTAAATATAATAAATAATTTAATTTTTATTACTATTTACAAATCATCTTAACTCGTCTCAATTTATTTTTGAATTCAAATATCTCTAAAATTAAATAAAATATTATTTTTATTTTAAAATTTAAAAAAATTAAATTATTTATTATAATTTATATAATAATTTAAAAAAATTATAATAATTAAATGGAATGAGTTAATAGATTTTTTGTATCCAAATAATTCTTTAATTATTAGGAATTCGTTTTTTTTTTCATTTTATATTTATTAGCTTTTAATGATTCTTCTACTTAGGTTGTCTATGATTATTATTATTATTTTTTAAATTATAATCAAGAGAAAATAAGTATTCGTTGAGCATGCAAGTACATATTTTTTAAAAGTTTAATTTAAAAAATTGTCAACGTGTTCCTCAAACAGAACATGTAACAAATTTATAAATAAGTAAGAAAAAATTTATAAAAAAAAAACTCTGTCAACCTGATGAGAGATTGATAAAAGTTTGAACTCCCGAGCCTTTTAAAACTCATAAGATTTTTGAAAAAATGTTATCCTGCTTACTAAATAAACAAAAACAAAAAGAGGAGACCATGATGAAATATTGGAAAGGATGAAATGAATAGCCTCATATCTGTTTGAGAAAAGATACTTACAATCGTGAATTACGTAACCGCTGCGTAATCGCTTTGAAAAAAATGAATAAAATATGGGACCCACATGAAAAAAAATTAATTTTTTAATAGTGGACCCCCACTCTTTTTCAAAGCGATTACGCGACGGTTACGCATTTTACGGTTGTATGTAGAATTACTCAAAAATAAATCTATAAATTTTGTTTTGTTTAGATGTTAAGTTGAGTTATTTATGAATAATAATGAGTTGAGATAGTAGAGTGAGTTTTATAGAACTCACCTAAAATGAGTTTAGATGTGTTTAAATGTTAAGATGACTTTAAATAAATTTATAAAAAATTAAAAAAATTATGAATTTCACATGTAAAGAGGTGTTGAATTGAAAAAAAATTATAAATTTCACATGTAAAGAAATTTTGAGTTAATATTAATTTAATAATTTAAAAATTGAATATTTAGATATTAAATTAAATTAAATTGATATAAATTAATCTGAATTACAAACGGGCCTTAAATGTACGTGTGCAGGATCAGCTGATAATACATTGCTGTCGTGGAAATCTGGAATACGTACACGTTTTTTTATTTTTACTTCTTATTTTCTTGCTTCTATTTCTCCTACAAAACTACAATGCAGGGTTGTATTTCAATTCATTTTAACTTATCGTTGTAATTTTTTTAAATTTTAATATAAAAATAATAAATAATTTAATTTTTCAAATTTTAAAATAATAATTATATTAAAATATAATATTTTAATAATATTTTATTTGACTAAACATCCGAACGCAGCTGCAAGTAGTCGAAAGAATTAACGTTGTCAATCGTGATGATTCGGATGCTAAGGATCCCCTTTCTTTCTCTCTATACGCCTAAGGTATGGAACTCCATGTCCCTCTTCGTGCAGGCTTGAATCTTGATGCCCACTTCTTTAAAGAGCATGCTCTAAATAAAGCTTTTGCTTTTGATGCTTGCAGGTGTCATCAGCGTCCTTGTTTGGAGATCTACTTGTTAATCATGAGCGGTATATCTCTGCGTAACCCTTGTTTTTTTTATTCGATTCATTAGGGTTCTAATTGTGCTTTATTTCATGAACCCGTCCTTTTTTGTTTGGCGAGCAATGAGAATTTTATTTTAAGAAGAACGTATTTATTGGATTTTAGTGTTTAGACTGTGCAACTCTGGAATTTGTATGTGTTTGTTTGTTTGTTTTTTATATTATGATTATTATTATTGTAAAAGAAGGGGTTAATGAGTTTGAGCTCAATGCTTCTGGATTGTTAAGTGTTTGTGCTTATGCCTATGCCTGGCTTTACATTTTGATGGATTTTATTTCATGGTCGTGAATCACTGTTAAGGTCAAAATAAATACTATTTTTCATGGTTTTTTTTAAAGTAAGTTTTATGCTGTTAAAAGTGACGAATGAGTCGGCCATCTAAAACATGTCCTAATTTGGCAGATTGGCGCATGTGAAAAACAGGATTTTTGAAACTTTTCATCTTGTCGAAAAGTTAGTTTGGCTTTCAAATTTCCAAAAATAGTCCCTTAGACTCGCATGTTAAAGAGTAAAAACTCATCTGGTCATGCTTCTGTTGGTATTAAATGTAGAGCTCAGTTAACAATAAATTGCATTGAATCTACATGAAATTTTAAGATGATCTTTGGGAAAATGTCAAAGTCTTTCTGATTATTTCTAATATTTTACTCCAATATGGTCTTGTACTCTTCATCATATGCTCCATAAAGATCACAACTTTTTCAGTTTTGCAAAATGTTTCTTTTGTTCCTGCTTTTTAATTTTATTTTGTCAATGTGAAATTTGTACATAGTTACAGTTCCAGTATACGAGTAACGGAGATACTTAAGGACCGTGTGGGAGTTTCATCAAATAGGAATTCACTTTGTGGATTTAGAACTTTTTGCACTGGCCAAGGTGTGTGGAGACAATTTAACTATCTTCTACTTCAACTATCAAATGTGATTCCACTCATGATGCCAATTTTTATACCAACATCGCTCAAAATTTATATGCAGTACAAGGTCCCAGTTCTTTGTCATAATCCAGGGAACTCCATTTTTTTTTTTTATCGGTAATCAAGAAATTTTATTCATAATAATAGGCAAAGCCCAAGTACACAGGGAGCATACATGAGAAGTCCCTAATTAGAGTTTACAACTGAAAGTAGAAAGTCATGGACATTTAGTCCGTTACAAACAATGGCCCCCACCCAAGAAAACAATGTTTTAAAGAAAAAAACTTTCAGCTCCTCCATTGAATCCAAGGAACTCCATTTTGAGTTCAATATTCTATATATTTCTATTCATAGAATTTCTATCTGCTTGGAGCTTCATGCAAATATTCTCTGAATGCTTGGAGAGAGAACTTTTCTGGAATCACCATTTCTGCGAATCAGAGGACTGACAATAAGAATAGATTTATATACGTTTCTTCCATGATCAATACCTGTGAGATAAATAGTTTCTCCTCTTTCTTATCTCTCTATGTTTTTATTGAACATTAGAAAGATCAGAAAATTTTAGCAAAGTGTCATTTATGATGTAAAACTTTATACCCCAACATTTTTCTTTTGTAGCCAGGAAATATTTTTTATTTAGGATATTTTTTATTTATTTATATGCAGTACATGATACTTTGAGAGGATACAGTTTTTTTTCTTCCACTTTTTGTTTTAGATTTCAGCTTTGTTAAGACTATGTAACACCCTGTGTTAGTTAATATTTTATTTATTTTTTGATTGCCGGGTGTTCGGAAACAGCTTCCCGACTAATCCCGGGGGTGCACAGGCCCTCGGCAGTGCACCTTGGGTAATTCAAGGGAAAAATCCCCGAGTCCAATGGCCCCTAGACATTGTTTGCACCCAAGGGGATTTGAACCTTTGACCTGGGAGGAGCATACCCCCAAGCCCAAGGTCTTTACTACTTGAGCCAACCCCGAGGGGTTTAAGCGTTAACTAATATTGTAAGTGTCAAGATATGTTTTGGCAGGTTGGCCGTGCTGAAGCCAAATTTGAGTCAATGTCCTCTCCCCAGTTACTTCTGAATAGGCTAGATAATCATGAAAATTACTTGACACATATTTTATGGTTGCATGTTTTCAATTGAAAAGATAAATGAATTCACTGTTACTTTTGATTCACCCTTCTCAAACAAGAGAATGAGGGATTGAAACTAAGGCTACGTTTGGGTAGTGGGTGAGATCACTCCACTACTATTCAATATTTTATCATTACTTTTTACCTACTTTTCACTACTATTTACTACTATTCACTACTATTCAATATTTTATCATTACTTTTTCACCACTTTTTCACTACTATTCACAGATCATCTGAGATCACCTCACTATCCAAACATAGCCTAAATCCCTAACTTCCAACAATACACTCTCTCTCTCTCTCTCTCTCTCTCTCTCTCTCTCTCTATATATATATATATATATATATATATATTCCATGTTTACTGGGGAAACGGTGGTTGAAAATCATACATTGTGATTGGATCTCATAGATAACGTTGAATCTGACTTGACAGGTGGTATGGCTTGCAGCTTTCACTTTCAAATAATAAGTTTTAGAAGTGAAGTATTTGTTTTGGATTTACATTAATTATACAACAAATAATATGCAAAACACGAAATGTGAGACGATGTACTTGAGTTAAGAGAACTTTGGCACTTATGCTAGGACTGGTTAACCCTAAAGCCATCTCAGTGGCTTGGATAATAGTTTGGAGTTATTTTAATCCCCACTTTTCCCATCAATGGCTCTTATTATTCAAACTCATTTGCCTCATTATCGACATTGGATTCTGCCCCATGCAATTGTCATCTACTCAGATTGAAGACCTCCTCAGGACTCCTTTGGCATCAATATTGATGTGAGAGTAACCATTTATCTTTTCTTAATAGCCTATTAAAAGTTGAATGAAGCTAAGGGAAGTTATGAAAACTTGTTATGTTCATAAAGCATAGATCTGCTTCAGATAGAAGTTGCCTTTATTGCCTACTGCATGTGCTGTCCTCTTGGCCTAACGGGATACATGGTCATTAGATGTTATAGGGCAATACATGCCAACTTAGTTTTGTAGCTTCTAAATCGATCAGTTTTACTTTTTGTTTTTCAATCTTGCCCAAACATGGAGGCATACTACTTGTTTATTTATTTTTTTTTTTTCTTGTTAATATTTGTCTTGTATATGTCCCTAGACTATGCATAGGTGCTGCTCTTGTATTGTCCCATGTACTTGGGTTTTGCCTATTTTCTATCATCAATGAAATTCTTATTTACTGATCAATTTTTTGTCTTTTTATTGAATTATTCTTCAGCATTTTCCATATGCTCTCCTATTTGTGGACTTGGAAATTGCATCTTGTCTAGTTTCTTTGGCCCTCAATGCGATCCATTTTCCAGCTGGATTCTGTACTACTTGATTTATCAGAAATGAATAACTGGAAATGGGTTGTAGTCTGAAACTTTTGTCTGCCATGTTAGATTTGTCAACTAAGAAGTGTGTGCCATGCGCTTCAGAGGACCTGCGACCCATGACCGAGGAAGCAGCAAATGAGCTAATTCGACAGGTTTGCATTTAAATACATGTTGCCTTTCACCATAATGATATAAAGTCACGCTTATTATTGCGCTGCATTGTTTAGGTAGCTGGATGGAATTTGGTCAATGAAGGTGGCATGCTGAAGCTGAATCGGTCATGGAGAGTGAAGAGTTTTACCAAAGGATTGGAATTATTTACACGAGTAGCTGTGGTTGCAGAAGCAGAAGGTATCTTACATTTGGTTAACAAGATTTTGAATATGTATAATGCTATCCATTGGATTACCTGGAAGCTGGCATTTATGCTGTTAATGATCCGAAATATATGTTGAATACAGGTCACCATCCAGATCTTCATCTTGTTGGATGGAACAATGTAACAATCGAAATATGGACACATGCAGTTGGTAAGAGATAACCACTAATGCATCAGTGTTTAACTATAATAAGATTATTTCTAACCAGACTTAGAAGTGGCTAACTTCAACTTATCTTCACTGTAAAAAATGTTTAGTTGAGGTTTTGGTCCTGGTGTCAATGACCTGCGTCGGACATCAATTTTTGAAAATGGATTCTTCTTCCTCGTGTTTGTATATGGATTATTACTATACTTCAGTTCAGGGCATTTTTGTACCTACAATTATTTGACCCCCTCAATACTGAAATCACCATATCCCCTGACCATCAGTGATAGAGCCTGCTAGACATCACTCGAACGAGGTATTGAAACTTGGAAGTGATTCTTTCTCTAGTTCCAGACGTTTAATATTCTTTCTTTTTCTTTTTTGCACATGTTTACTTTTCTGTACACGGGGGTTATTTTTTTGACATGTTTTGCATTTGCGCAGGTGGACTTACTGAAAATGACTTCATACTTGCTGCGAAGATAAGTGGACTTAACTTACAAAACCTGTTGAGGCGAAAAGCTTCCGATTAAACTGCTAGCATAAACATGATGTGGAGACGTTGCAAGTAAGCTCTGTTGATGTGCCATGACTGCTTCCTTTCTGGTAGATATTTTGAAATGGACTACCGTAGAGTAGCTTTTGTTTGTTGAGAATTTCAGGATGTGACATAGCAGCTGTGCGTCCAGATGATAGAAACTTGATCAGTTGTGTTCTATATTTTGCACTATTCTGTAGACCTTCCCTACACTGCATTTCCTGTTAATGGAGTGTATATTGAGTGTGTTTGGAGGCTTCATAGTTAATTCGTATATCCGTTTAAGAGTGTCCGGAGGCTCCATTTCCAGGATATGAGGAGCATCTTCATACTCTATCTAGTCAATGTCATTTCAACTCAAAGCCATATGCAACCAAGTCCACCCAGTAAATCCCGCTGAAACCTCCCCAAAGTTGCAAATTCTCGTATGATTTCGTCTGTCTGTTGATTTGTCAATTATTACAATACGAGTTGGTAGATGGGTTTCAGGAACCCAAAAAAAATCTCTCAAAATTCAATTTATGTACGTTATCCATGCAGTGCTGTTTATAACTAGAAATAAAATCTTCATCAACTCACACAGTATTGTGCCCGCACAATTTCTATGGTTCGGGGAAGCAAGTTTGACATGTTTGTTCACACCTGGACTTCGGGTCACCCTCTCGATTATGAGAAATGCAAGATCACAAATAAATTTTATAAAGATAAATTTACAAACTAACGTATCTTGATGTGATATATCAAGTCTATTTTGTAATAGAAAGAATTTTATAATCCGAAGTATCATATCAAATTATATCAATTTTTTAGATTATTTTTGTAAGATTTGTGACTTACTGTCATATATCATGTCTATTTTATAGTAAAAAAGAATTTTACTATCTGACGTACTATATTAAACTATATCAGTTTGTGAGTTTACTTTTTTAAGATTTTTTTTTTTTTTATAGATATAACATTTCTCTTTGATTTTTTTTTCCTTTCTTCCTTTTGATCAATGGTCACCCTTTTGATTTTGGAAAAAATCAAGCACACAAGTGAAGTGCTTAAAACTACTTGATGAAGAAAAATATTAAAAGAGTTTCATTTTTCACTTTGCATTAATCCTTTTTTTTTTCCTCTCAAATTGTCATTGGATACATTAAAACTAAATCAAGATACAAGGGGTCCACCTAAAATCAGTTTGTAATATCAAAAACGAAAGAAGAAACAGACAGTATCCACTCAGCCTAGTTGGGGAGTTGGTCGAGTGGGTATCTTTTGGACTGTCTACGGATAGAAAGAGGGATTACAGGAATGCCAATGGCCCAAATCTCTCCTATCACCCTAAGAAGATGAGTGCTAATATGACTAAAATGCAGTACAGATAGGCTTGCAACCCGACCAACAAAAGGATTCGAGATGGCCAATGAGGCTTGGGGTAGGTTCGATCTACCTGTTTCCAATTGTTGACATTGGGCGTGAAGGGAAGTCGGACGAGGAGTGGTGACCTCTATACGCCGACGGTGCCTTTCACAGCTATGACAACCCAACCCGTTAGGGTTGGTTTGGGTTGAGATCCGTTTTTTATTTATTTTTTGGGTTCCTTGAGCATCACTGAAAATGGGGACAATTTATAACATTATTAAACAATCATGCTCTTAGCTTTAATAAAACAAATAAGCTCAATTACAATAAAATAGACATAAATTAGCTAAAAAACAAGTGGTCTTGAACTATGCATAATTAGCCATGCACGATGCACCTAAGGAAAACACATCGGAAAACTTGCATGATACTGAACAAGCAGTACTTGTTTAATTCCTAGCTATGATCAAGAGCCCTTCCTAGACTTCCGGTCTCCTTGGTGAATCCTACAGCACAAGCTTCAGCAAATGATCAAGAGCCCTTCCTCAGTCCAATTTGCATTACAAAAAGCACCCTTACAAAAATAAGTGAGAGGAACAAAATTAAAGGAAGTAAACCCTAAATGAATAACAACACTTCAAAACATAAGGCAGTAGGCTATGATAACTAGACTATCAAGATTTAAGCTGAATGTGGTGCGCTGCATGTGTAAAATAGAAGAAGTTAAGGGAAGGAAGGCTCGAGACTTCAAAACCAAAGAATGACTAGACTATGATACCATGATGGCAAACTATTACTCCCAAAAGCATGAGCTGTTAGGAAGTGAGGACGTAAGTGCACACACATAACACTGATAGCTATGCTCCTTGTAAGTTAGTGTTATTTGATATGGTTGCTAATTACGTGCCTGGTTGTTGATCGACCCATTGACAACTCCTATGGGTGTTAGGCAGAGCATATGACTTACATTGCTGAATAGAAGATGAAGCTTCTTCCCCTCTCCCACTATGTTGCCTAACTAACCATCTAGATCTTTACTACCCTGCTTCATTTGTTAACTTCTTCAACTTTGATGCCATAGATATTCTCCGAGAGAAGGGGTCAGTGGAAAGCAGCAACGCAGTCTCAAGAATCCTGTAGAACTCTTCAACGATATTACAGCAATGCCCATATGGATGCCAGACAACAAGATACAAGTTGGGTTGCTTATTCCTTGTTTTTGATCGACTGCTACCACTTGAAAGAATAAATGTTTGCATTATGTATTACATTCATTCCTTTTTCAAATAATTTGCACAGATTCTTGGGTCACATTCAGCTGCAATAGGCCAAACAGATTCTTGAGTCACATGGATTACAAAAAAAATACAGAACCTAACAAAAATATGAGCCGTTTGTTGCAGATGTAATACGGGAAAAACAATAAAAATGTGATGAATAGCAAGTCCATTTCTTCTTCTTCTTTTTTTCTATTAAATCACAGCTCCGTGGGACGCAAAACATAAAACCACTACTCAACAAGGGAGAATCAAGACTGAAACAAATAGGAAGAATCCATGCAGGACGGCGACAAATTCGGAGGAAATGGCTTACCACACTGTCAATCGAAACACCCAACATTTTTGTGTTTAGACTTGATGCTTGCCGCTTGGTAAGCCTTCTCCGAATGGCCCTATTTTTAGGGGTGTTAAAAAAAAGAAAAAATCTTCTTCACACTCTACTATTTATCACACACTCAACACACTTAGTGTATTGAGTTTAAAAAAAAAAATTTTGAGTGCATGGTGTGTAGAGAGTGTAGGCAAATGCTTAGAATTGCTCTAAAAAAAAATTGGAAAACTGGTTGCGGTTCGGTTTGTACGTAGTTGCAGTACAACTTCTTAAGAACCAAAACCGATCCTAAATCGGTACGATACCGATTTTCATATTTTAAAAATTGGTTTAAATCGAACCGGACTGGAATATATATTTATAATTTTTTATATTATATATAATTTTTTATGTTATATTACATATTATATACTAAATTGCTAATTAATATAATATGAAATTTTAATCTTATTATTCAAATCTATTAATCTTATAACATAAAATTAATATAACATGTGATATAACAAAAAATTAATCTTATAATTTTTAATATAACATTTGACATAATATATAAATTTTAATCTTATAATAAAAAAAATAATATAATAAAAAATTTTAATCTTAAACATAAACATTAATATTAAGTTATGAATATAAACTTACATCAAGGATAAATACATTTTTTGCATAATAAATTATAATATATATTCTTTTTATAAATATATTTTTACACATTTGATCATATATACTTATATAAAAAGTCTAGAACTTATATAGATTATCGTTAAATTCAATACTGTACTGTACTAATATGTATCAATTATTATAAAATAATGTACTTATACTATAATATAAATAGAATAGTAGTTAAGTATATGTAAATATTATATTATTACTAACATAGATAATTCGTAAAATCGAAAAAAAGGAACTAGACTGAAACTGGAAAAACAGAAAAAGTTTCAATTTCGATAGTGAATCGATTTGGTATCGGTTCTTAAATTTTCAAAATCGGTGTATACCTATTCGATTATAAAAAATATACAAAGCCAGACCGAACCGAATCGGTTACATCTCTATTACTTTTTGACGTTCACAAGATGTAGATTGAGAGGCAGATTAAGAAGCAGTTGGTGACCTTGGCAACATGTAGGAAGGAAAGCAGATGAACAATGACGGTGAGCGACGAGTTGGACTTGGAAGGCTAGGGTTCTCATCCTTGACACTTGGAGTCTATAAGGCTAGGGTTTAAGAGAACTGAAGTTTGAAGGTAAGAACAAATTTATACTTCGGTCAGTTTAAAGCTTGAAATCCAAACCGGTGACTTATCGGGTTGGTGCTGTAACGTCTCAATAGAAGGTCCAAACCACATGGCCTATACTTCAAAAGGACTAGTCGATGATATAATTGGAGCCCTACTAGAACCTTATAAAGAGCAAGAACTTTTCCTTCCCAAACAATGTGGGATCCCATACACCACCTACCCTTATCCATATCATATGGGGTATCACAGGTATGGTATCAAAAACACTGATTGGCAGAGCATCAGAGCCATCAATATGGATATAATATTGCGACCAAATTCTCTCCAAGGTCGTCAGAAAGAGCACAGTAAACTTACCACACTAGAAATCCCCTGCCTTCACCAACCGGATTCAACTTTGGTCCAAGTTCCAACTAACGCATAAGCAACGCCCTCAATATTCAATTGTCAACCCACCAAAAAAACCCAGAAAACTCAATTATGGATCCAACCGTTATATGGGATGTTTGGTTATACAAAATTAAATTATCTATTTCAACTCTTATAATTATTATATTTTTTTTAATGTTTCATATAAAATATAATAAATAATTTAATTTTTTTAAATTTTAAAATAAAAATAATATTATAATAATATTTTATTTAACTTTTAATAAAGGGAAATGCTATATCTCCCGCTGGGAGCTCTCGCTTGGAGCTCCCGCTGGAGATTAGTATATTTTTTATGTGTTTTTTTTTTAAATTATTTTTTATATAATTTTTTTTAATAATTTTAAATATTTTTAAAAAATAAAAAAATTTAAAATATTATTAAAAAATACTTTCTTAATCACAAAGTAAAATAAAAAATCATAAAAATATGATTTTTTATTTTACTTCGTAATTAAGAAAGTATATTTTAATGAATTTTTTTTTTACTTTCTAATTAAGGAAGTATTTTTAATGATATTCTAAATTTATTTTATTTTTTTAAAAATATTTTTTATAATTTTTTATTTTACTTCATGATTAAGAAAGTATTTTTTAATATATATTTTTTTTACTTTCTGATTAAAAAAATATTTTCTAAATGATGTTTTAAATTTATTTTATTTTTTTAAAATATTTTAAAATAATAAAAGATCTATATAAAAAATTACTTAAACAAAACACATATAAAATAACACTACACCCAGCGGGGGCTCCAGCGGGAGCCCACAGCGGGGCTGTAGCATCACCCTTTAATAAAACATTTTATCTCTCTCATTTAAATTGCCTAACCAACGAGGCCTTAACATACTCCAATAGTGCAATTTAGTTCTAAATGCACAGCAAACTCCACCCAAGTTCTAAAGCACTATAAAATTCTGACCATACAACTCAGAAAATTTTCTCTACCTTACCTAAAATTCCCCCTTCATTTGGACACAGGCTTCTGCAAAAGCGCAGTCAAGTAAACGTCCCCGTTCTTCGAATTGGCCTTGATGCCCGTCGCCCACTTCACCTTCTTGTACCCCAATTTCCCAATCAACGGCGCATAAAGCTTGTCAAGATCCACCCTTTTGCTAAAGAAATGATCCAGCCACAGGTACCCTCCACCCCTCAACACTCTATCCACGTCGTAAAGCATGAACTCCATCGCCGTCAATGGTATCCACCTATTCACGGCGTGGCCGCACCGCACAAGATCCACCACACCGTCGAACACCGGAAACCGCTGCTGCAGCGGCACGTGCAGCGGAACTAGGCCTCTCAGAGCCACCGCCTCGTTGTACGGAGCGCCGAGGTTCATCGTCGTTGTCACAACAGTCACATTGTAGAGCTTCATCCGCGCCGCGAAAGTCCCGGTCCCGCCACCAATGTCGAGGCCGAGACGGAGCACAGAATTAGCCGCCTTGGCAATCTGTAACAGTTGTGGGATCGGGAGGTCGAGGTCGTCCCTGTAGCTCATCAATCGGGTGGCTTCCGCAGAGAGGTCGAAACCCAGGTTTGGGTAAGAGCGCACGAGGCAGTTGAAGCTTTTGCAAGTGTATTTATCCCACACAACGTTTTGATCCGGTAGCGAAGGAGAGAACGGGTCGTGGGAAAGAGACGAGGTGGGTTTTGGTGGGGTTTTGGAGAAGCACCGGCGGCGAGGGAGTGGATGGCAGCCACGCAGGATGAGGGACTCGGCCACCCCGTCGGAGTCCTGGGGGCAGAGAGAGAATGGGGTATAATTCATATATCGGTGGAGGAGGTCTGGGTGGTAGTGGCAGGAGGTGGCGATGGGAGAGAGGAGGGAGTAGAGGAGGAGATCTGGCGGGAGGGTGGCAGAGGCAGCGGTGGGTTTGGCGGCAGGATTGGCGGTGGGTTGGAGGCGCGTGAGGCGGTTGATGGTGGCGCGTATGGTGTTGAGCTGGTGGAGAAGTCGGTCAGGGACAGGAGGTGGAGTGGGGGGCTTCCCAGAGGTTTGAATTGTGGATGAGAGATGGTAGAGGGAGAGGATGTTGGTGGCCACCATGGCTACGAGAAGCAGCAGATTCAGACTCATTGTGAACCCCATTTATTTGCCTCCCTATCTAGTTTCAGTCTCTACAACTTTTGCTTTTAGCCTGGATCTCTGCTCTCTAGCTTGCTGGCTTTTGCTGTATCTGTATCTGTATCGCTTTACACAGATTTTGCTTGCTTTTAAGCTTCACTGTTTGTTTGACTAATCAGTGAAAGTAAAGTTAAGAGCTTTTAAGATCCCATGTGGGAGAGCTTCGGGTACAAGATTCAGATGATGTGTATTCCTTCTCTCTGCTTCTTCTTCTTCTTCCCTGGGCATCACGAGGGACTGTAATGACGAAGGGGGGCCATGGAATCTGGAACCTGACAAAGTTTGATAGAAGTCAAGTAGATTTGGTTGGGATCTAAAGGAGGAAAGTAAGGTTGCATGGGTCGGCCGTAAGGACTCTGAGAGTACTCTCACCAGTCACCACTATTTTATTTCTGCATTTCCTCTTTCTTTCGACTTCGGGTTTGGTTCTGTAACGCAGAGTGGAAAATTAATGAATGCAGAAAGAAAATGTTGAAGAAAGGGAGAGAAATAAGAGGAGGCACGTGAATTATGGACCAAAAGACCCCAACTTGTTGCTTGATAAAGGGACTCTTTCATGCAGAATGATGGTTGAGAAAGTGGCATCCTTGTGACCTGTCTGCTTTGTCTTGCTGTTTGCTGTCACCCAGATAAAAGGGTTCTGAAATCTGAACTGAAGCATTGACAAAAAGACGTGTGATAATGTTTGGTTCTCTCATTTTTTAAAAGAAAATTCAATTTCAATTTTTCAATGGTTAAAAACTATTATATTTAAATAATTAAATATATCTATCTATTTTTACAAAGCAAATTATCTAAAAAAAAAAAAAAATCAAATTTTCTTATTCACTTTCACAAAACCTAATAAATCATGATGAGACATTAGATGATTGGAGACTATTTATTATATTTCACTTGTGAATCTATCATCTAATGCCACATCATAAGAAAACGATAAAAAAAGAAATGATGAATAGATTTTTTCATAAACTGTATAGCTAAAACAAACTTATGATCCCATCATAAAAAGAAAAAGAACTCAAACGACAAGTTACCGTCAATAATTATCTGATATCCATGAAATAAAAGACTATAGGGGACCTAAGGATTAATAAGTGAGTTGAGACCATTTGGATTAGGCAAGATATATTTAATTAAACTAATTTAAATATGAAAAATTAATATTATTCATTCATTCTAGTAATTGTCATTCTCATTCATATATACAATGATACCACACATTTTATATTGCTATCAATTTATTAATCGACATATGAAATGATTTATAAGTAAAACTAATAAAACTTAGGATGAAAAACATTATCACTCTTACAATATATGATTAAAATCGATGATAAAAAAAAAAGGGGGTTGATGGGTTTGAGCTCAATCCTTCTGGAGAGTTGGATAACATTTTATGCTTGGCTTACCATTTTGATGAAATCTTATTGCCTTGCTGTGAATCAAAAGTAATGATATATACGACCATTTTATAATAATGTTATAAGATGATGGTATTTTTATAAAATGATGTTATTTTTTAAAGATATTTTATAAAAATACTCCTCATTTAAAACATAATTGTGAAAAATGTTATGTATTAAAAGACATGATTTTTGAAACTTGTCATCTTGTTGAAAAGTTAGTTCGAGACTCAAATCTCCAGAAATAGCCCTTAGGACAGTCATGTTAATATGTAAATCTCCAAAATAATTCCAATAATGCATGCCAAAGAAGGTTTTGATTCTTTCTCTCGAGATGTAAATGGATTGTCTATATAGGATTTTATTGTAGAAAAGGACTCTCGTTTGTTTTCGTAAATGAAATGAGATGAGTTGACATTAAAGTTAAAAGTTGAATAAAATATTATTAGAATATATTTTTTTACTATTATTTTTGTTTTGAGATTTGAAAAAAAATTGAATTATTTATTTTATTTTGTGTGAAAATTTGAAAAAGTTGTAATGATTAAATGAGATTAGATGAGATGAGTTGAGATGAGTTGTAAAAACAAAATAGCATAAGGAGAATTTTTCTTTGCATTATCCAAGTGAAATTCTCCTTATCCAAGTGTAGTTATGAGAAAATTTTACAATACAATTGAAAAAAAAAATAGTTTACTACAATATGGTTTTGGACATCTCAGTAACGGAGGCCGGAGATACTTGAGACCATGTGGGAGTTTTTTGGTCAAACTTTGCAGATCTAGGACTTTTTGCAAGAGGAAGGTGTGTGGAGACATTCAACTATCTTTGCAGTATCAAATGTGATTCCATTAACGATGCCAATGAATTTTATACCACCATGGATCTTTCGAAATTTATATGCAGTACAATGTCCCAGTTCTTTGTCATAATCCAAGAACTCCATTTTTAGGTCAATATTCTATATATATCTCTATTCCTAGAATTCCAATCTACTTGGAATTTCATGTAAATATTCTCTATAAATCCTTGGAGAGAAAATTTTTCTTGAATCATCATGCAGCTGCTGCAAAACATAGGATGCTCTATAATACATTTTTTAAAAAGAAAATATAAAGAAATTCTCTTAAAAGTACCCTCCAATAGATCTTAAATTCAACCCCCCGCCCCCCGCTCAACCCAATGTCTAAAAATTTTTTTTTCTTAAATTTTTTTAAAATCCAAATTATAATATAATTTCAATTATAAATTGAAATTTATACATTTAAAAAAAATACAAACTCATTTGAGTTATATTTTGGATTAAGTCTCACATTGCTTAAGTATGACTATTGTATTGCCTTGACCTCCTATATAATGGTTGGCCTATGAGGTCAAGGCAATCCAATAACTTGAAGTTGAATTCAAGTTTTTAACAAATTGTATTATCTATATACAATATATTTATATAAATTATTTATATAAATATCAAAAATTATAATTTTTTATATTAAAAAAGGAAGGGGTGCGGAGCGGGGGCGGGGCCATACTGCCCACTCCTAGTTTCTCTCTCCTGCTGTTTGATTTTCTCCATTTCTTTAAAAGTCATTTATTTTCATTTCAAATCATCTCTCATTCTCACACTTCTTTGCTGGGCGCCAAAGACAAAATTTGAAGCTGAACTAATCTCTTTTTTTCATTATATAATCTATTCTTTTTATTTTTTGAATTAATTTAAATTTTGGTTTAGTTTATAAATTTGAATTAATTTAAAATAGAATATGATTATTTGACATTGTATATGGAAATATATTGTAAATATCAAAAGATTTTAGGATATCATTGATAGTTAAAGAAAATCTTTGAAATGAATAAAAAAAATATTAAAAAGTATAATATTTAAATGATATGAAGAAAAAATAAATAAGCTGATGTATGATATATTGTAAAAATCAGTATGTAAAATAGATAAATTAGATTTTAGTGATGCATTTTAAAGGATAAGATGAAGAATCCATTAGGAGTGCTCTAAAATTACAAAAGATTTAGATATCGTGATGAATGCCTAGCTATGAGATAAACAGTTTCTCCATTTTCTTATTAAAAAGATCTCAAAATTTTAACTAGAAAAGCATCATTTATGATGTAAAACCTTATACCCCAACATCCTCTTTTGTAGCCATGAAGTCTCTCTCTCTCTCTCTCTCTCTCTCTCTCTCTCTCTCTCTCTCTCTCTCTCTCTCTATATATATATATATTATATTTAGGATATTTATAAGAGAAGTTTTTTCTTTTTAAAATCTACCCGAGCCAATGGAAGTTATGAAAGCTTTGTTTCGCCATACTAATATAAGCAAAAGGTATCTTTAATTTAGTTAGCATGTTTGTGAATATATAATGCTATCCATTGGATCACATGGAAGCTGCATTTATATTGTTGATGATCCTCAATCTATTTTGTATGTAGGCCACCATCAAGATCTTCATCTTGTTGGATGGAACAATGCAGAAATTGAAATATGGACATATGCAATTGGTAAGAGATAACCACTAATGTATCATTGTTTAGCTATAATAAGATTCTTTCTAACTAGGGGTGGACGGCGGACGCCACCGCCTGTCCGTCTACACCCTCTTTTGGTTCCCACCTGTTAGTTGTAGCCTGCGGGGCATCTACCTGCATGGTGAAGCCATGTGGAGATGGAGCCCAGGCTGGGCTTAGGCTCGCCTAGGATATCCTCGTTCGGCCTGCACACACACGCACACATAATAGGTTCATAATGAAATCCCAAAATGACGTCGTTTCATTACAGGATTACAAAACCCTACGTATAAATATCACATTTTCTCTCTCTCTTCTCATTCTCTCATTTTAGACTCCTAGCCACCTCTCCTCCCCCTCCCTCATCTTCTCCATTATTCTCTTCTGGTTTTTCTTCCTGTTCGTTAAGCTTTCACGCCTCAATGCTAGTGGCCACGGCCCACGACCACCATCCTCTACTTCTCTCTCCTTTGTCTTCTTCTCCCTCTTCCTTACTTCTCTTTCTCCTCCTCTAAGTCGTCAGAGATGAGAGAACTTCTATTTGTAACTTTTTTCTCGTGAGTAACGACTGGCAGCTGCTAGGGGTGCTACCCGCCCCCGCATGGGCGTTAGGGGTGCTACCCGCCCCATACGGGGCGGGGTAGCCCCCACCCCGCCCCGGCATAGGCGGGGGGGGCGGGGGGCCAGATTACTAATCCACCCCCAGCCCCCGGAGTGCGGGGGCGGGGGGCCCCGTCCCGGATGACGGGGTGCGGGTGGAGGGGGTCCTCTGTCCGTACCCCCGCACCGCTACTGGGCCAAAGGCCCAGAAGCGGTTTTCTAGGCCTTTTTTGGCCCAGAAATCGCTGTAATGGGCCTAAAATGGCCCAGAAACAGCTTCTGGGCCATTTTAGGCCCATAAAAATATAATTTTGTCTTTTTTTTAAAAAAAAGAGTTAAAAAAAAATTTCATGAATGAAAATAATATATACATACACAATTTTATATAATTAAGACTAATGAAGTACTACTATAGAGTATAGACTATAAGTCTACTACCTAATAAACTAACAAATAATAATAATAACTAAACTATTACAAAAATAAAATGGAAAGTCTAAACAATTACAAAATTACAAATAAAAAAGTGTCCAAGGGACATTGTATCAACATTACAAAATTACAAATAAAATATATAATCTAAAAAAAGATGCGAGCGGTTTGGGTCTTTGACTGTGACATTTGGGGCGGCCAGATGGGTAGTCTTTGACTCTTTTGAGGCTTGAGCACATATTCATATAGCAGTGGAGGTAGACATCGTCTGAGTCGTCTCATGTGTTGCTACAACAATCAATACTAAAATTAATACTGATGAAATTGAAATGAATATAAATAAATCAAAATAATAAAATAAAAACAATAATTACCAGATGGTCCAGATCCAGACTGATCACCACCCTCTTCGTCGGTCTCTTTAAAATCTAACACATCCGAAACATAAATATCATTTCCCATCGTCCAACTCTGTGTGTATATCAATGCCTCCACAGTTGTAGGAGATAATGAACTACGGAAAGGATCTAATATGCGCCCTCCGGTACTAAAGGCAGACTCCGAGGCAACGGTGCTAATAGGGATGGCCAATATACAACGGGCAATCTCAGAAAGGATGAGATATTTCTTTGATGCTACCTTCCACCATCCTAAAATGTCAAAATCATCATCTTCTTGAATAAAATCCGTTGACAAATAACTGTCTAACTCTGAAACCACCTCCGTAGATTGATGGACTAGTGTGAGATTATGTGCGTGGGTTTTCGTCTATGCCAATCTATGCTTCTTTGTTGCCCCGGTGTCTGGAGGAGGTGTTGGGATATGTGTAGGTGTAGTAGATGTAGTACCACCCTTAATTGCATTAAACTCATCATAAAATCTATGAAGGGTATCGTGGGCCATCTCACCAATAAGATCAGTCCATGCCTGATCATACGCAAGTCTCAAACCATATAACATGCCTGAAAGTTTTAGACGGGGATCAAGAATAGTAGCCACATATAACAAAATATTGAGTCTAGTCAAATCTCCCCAATACTTGTCAAATTTGACCCTCATGGTCAATGCCATCCCCCTCATCCTTAGATTGGAATCCCTACACATGTGTCTAATTCTTCTTTCACCCTACATATTTGCTGATAAAATTCATAGCATGTAGGGTGCAAAGAAGCAGATAACTTCAACGTGACATCATAAAACAGCCCGAGAAAATCAACAAATGTAGCAACTACCTCTCAATCATCATCATTAGGCAATCCTAAACCCCCGTGCTCATCAAAGTATTTGACATATTGAATGTCTTCATCACCCAATAATTGAAAGGCTTTTTTATATTCTTGGGCCGCCTCCAACATCAAGAAGGTTGAGTTTCATCTGGTGGGAACATCAGTACAAAGACCCCTATTTGATGTTATGCCCACACTCTTCGCAGCAATCTTGAATTTCTCCAATCTAGAAGGAGAAGACCTCACAGATTTCACAGCCAATCTAACTCGTGCAACCGAGTTATCAACATCTTTTAACCCCTCAGTCACAATTAGATTCAAGATATGTGCAGAACATCTAACATGCAAATATTCACCACCCAAGAATGTCTTATTTGCCTCTTTAAGATAAGTCTTCAGATATCCCAAGGCGACATCATTAGACGAGGCATTGTCAACCGAAACTATCAAAACCCTACTCAACCCCCACTCCTTTATTGAGGCCTCTAAGGCCTTCCCAATTGTCTCACCCTTGTGATCAATTATTTGACAAAACTTGATAATCTTTTTATGAAGAATCCAGTCAAAATCAATTAAATGGACAGTCAAAGACATATAATTAAAATTTTGGATAGAAGTCTAAGTATCGGTAGTGAGGCAAACTACCAAACCCGCCAATTGGCCCCTCAAAACATCTTTATCTTTCCAATACATCTTTTTAATATCATTTGCCATAGTGTGGCGAGAAGGAAGCATAAATCTAGGTTCCAATTCTCGGACAAATTCTTGGAACCCTCTCCCATCCACAAACTGAAAAGGTAGCTCGTCTATGACAACCATACGAGCTAACTTCCTTCTACACTCATCAGCATTATACTTTATGAACCCCTTCAATGTTGAACCCCCACTACTCCCATCCGCCATTTTTTTCAGTCCAATTTCTAGTCTTGATTGACCCTTCTCCACTAAGGATCTTAATATTGGACTCTTCTTGCATTGTTCCTCTAAATGGACCTTTAACTGGGATGTACCATGTTTCCTATAGTGACATCCATATATTTTCCCACAATAATTACATTTAGCTTGTGGGTTAGTGGGGTCACCACCCTCTAGTTTGGTAAAATGAGACCAAACTACGAAAACAGGTTTCTTACTTTGTGTGGGCTTAGGGGCGGGGCAAGGTGTATTCTCACTCCCAGGGGTTGGAGTAGGGTTAGGTTCTGGGGCAGGGGTACTGATAGGGGCAGGGGTACTGGTAGGGGTGGGAGAGCTATCAGTGAAATCTCTTTGAGAAGACATTCCTGATTCCACAACACAATAAAAAATAAAAAAATTAATCAACATACGACATAATTCCAAACATGCACTTATCAATCACATTATTATTTCCATTAACATTGGACCTTTAAATAGTAAAATAATTATATAAAACATAACTTCAAACCCCTAAATTGAAAAACATAACTTGAGGGGGTTTCAATTGAAACCCCTAAATTGAGTTAGGGGTTTCAATTGAAACCCCTAACTCAATTTAGGGTTTCGGATTGAACCCCTAAATCAATTTAGGGGTTCGGATCCGAAACCCCTAAAATTGAGGGATTTCAATTGAAACCCCTAAATTGAGTTAGGGGTTTCAATTGAAACCCCTAACTCAAATTGAAACCCCTAACTCAATTTAGGGTTTCAGATTGAACCCCTAAATCAATTTAGGGGTTCGGATCCGAAACCCTAAAATTGAGGGGGTTTCAATTGAAACCCCTAACTCAATTTAGGGTTTCGGATTGAACCCCTAAATCAATTTAGGGGTTCAATCTGAAACCCTAAAATTTATGGGTTTCAATTGAAACCCCTAAATTTCAAGAATGGGTTTCGGATTGGAACCCTCAATTGATTTAGGGTTCCAATCTACAAACAAAAACAAACAAACAAGTACAAAGAAACACACGAATCAAACACAAGCACAAAATTCTCCACAGCACACAAATTCACAATTTTCCCATCCTCCATCTCCGATTCAACCCAACCTTCCTCCAATCTCCAATCCAAAACAAAAAAAAAAGAATGGGTTTCGGATTTCTTACCTTTGAGTGGCGGCGAAATCCCAGAGAGAGACGGAGACGGAGAAGTGGTAGCGGTGGTGCTGCTCGTGCGAGACGAAGATTTGACTGAGAGAGAGAGAGAGGCTTGTGGATGCGAGTGCGAGACTGACTCAGAGAGCGTGAGTTTGTGAGATCGCGCGAGAGACTCAGAGACTGAGAGAGTGAGAAAGGAGAGTGAGAGAGGAGAGTTCGAGAAATGAGGGAAGCAGACGCGGGGAAGGGGGAGGGGGGAACCTTAGCTAAAAGTGAAACGGCGCCGTTTCACTATTAGTTGAGGGGCAGCTGCACTTACCAGTCCTAAGTTAAACGGCGCGCCGTTTCACTCTACTTATTTGTTTTTTTTATATATATATAATTTTAATTATATTATATATATATATATATATAACTTAAGCGGGGCGGGGCTTCGCCCCATCCGCCCCCCGCCTCCGCATCTTCCCTGGGGTGCGGGCGGGGCCCCCCGCACCCCGCTTAAGCGGGCCGGAGCCCCCGCCCCGCATGGGGGGGGCGGGGCGAACGGGGCGGGTCAGCGGGGAACGGGGCCCCGCTGCCCACCCCTAATGGGCGTGGGGGGGGGGGGGGGACAGTTTGAGCCCCCGTATCTCGGCACCGGGGTGCCCCCTGTTTAGATGTCGGGGGGTGGAGTGGTGGTGATCTGCCTGCCCCTAACCCGCCCACCCACAATGAAGAAGTTAAAAAAAACCGAAAGAGCTAAAAAAAATCCAAAATAATAGAAAATCCACAACTCAGAAAGCAACAAAAAGATCCAAAACAACATATCTAAGCAAACTCTACAAAGAACCACAACCAGGGTCTCTTCACAAAATCACGGCCACTTGTGGCCATGGTTCCCTTCACAAAATCACGACCATTCAATTTCGTGGAGGAGGAAGAGTCAGAGAGAATGAGAAAGGGAGAAAAGGAGCCGAGGAGGAGGAGGAAAAGAAGAAGAAAAAGAGAGGGAGGGAGAGAGAGAGAGGAGGTGGAAGAAGAAAAAGAAAGGGGGAGGTAGAAACCTAACCGTAAACGACGTCGTTTTTTAGGAAAGTGTTTTTTAAACATATATATATATATATATATATATATATATATATATATATATAGGGCATGGGCCAGGGTAAGCCCCGGGTGGGCTTGGGCCTAGCCCCCGACTCCCAACTCCGCCTGCACACCCCCATCTACGGACGGGGGCCCTTGCCTCGGCTATGTGGATGCCGGACGGGGTGGTAGGTGGTGGTGCTCTGCTGCCCAACTCTAGCGGCTATGACCGTGAGTCCGTGATGCCGTGACGAGTCTTCAAGTTTAATGACCCACGATCGTGACCGTGGCGACCATGGGCCATATAGATTTGCCCATAGATTTGTATGACCCATGACCACGGTCGTGGCCAGTGGGTCTGTTGTTCGGTTTGTTAGATTTCTTATTTTTAAGTTTTTTTTTTTTGGATTTATAAGATTTGTATTTTGTAATACTTTGTACGATGTTGTTGGAATTTTTGTAAGATCTGGATGGTGTATTCCATAACCGTGTAACGCAGTGTTGGATGGGCAACGAACTAAAGGGCCAATCCACCCCCGCCATCCAGACGGGGGCACCTACCCACGAGAGGTAGTGCCAGGGTTCGGGGGCCAAAATTGTCACCCCCGCCCACGTGGGAATCGGGGTTGGCGGCGGGACTGGGGCACCCAGTCCGTGGGGTGCAGGTAGCACCGGTATAATTCTAACCAGATTTAGAAGCTGCTAACTTCACTATATCCCTGTCATTAAGGTCCCGTTTGTTTTTAGGGATGAAACTGAAAACTTTTCTAAGTTCTGTACGGTTAGACTATCTCTAAAAACAAACACTCATTTTCAATTTTATCTTATCTTATCTCAACTCATTTCATATCTCATTAATTTAATACTGTTTATAAAATGTACTATACCGAAAAAAAAGCTGGTCTGCCCGATTCTTATTCTGTACGGTTAGAAAAAAAAAAGTGGATCTGATCCTTGGTACTTGTTGTTACTATCCATGCACGGGCTTCAACCATTTTAGTAATATTTTATTATAAAAAATTAATATAATTATAAGTGGGTCCCACCAATATTAAAAAAAATATTTATCATCTATACATCATACACTTATTTTTATTTTTTTTATTTTTTCTTAACGAGGGTCTGGTGTAGTAATAACGAGTAGCAAAAATCATTACAAAATATTAGGAATGACTCTGTAAAATATTTGATAATAGGAATATATTTTAGGAATAATTATGTGTAATATTTTTTAAATGAGGTTGTATTTTTTTTTTCTTACAAATATTTCTAATGACTCAGCAAAATATTTGATAAAAAGGAAAAATAATTACACATAATTGGTTAATAAAGGATGCAGAAAAAAAAAATCCCCGCAACACAGCTCAGGAAAACGCCAAAATGTTAGGAAAAAATATTTATACTGTTCATGCGCGGGCTTCATCTCGTTTCAGCGCATATATAATATAATATTGTTGATATAAACTGCCGTAGATCCTACAACCATAAATATTTTACAAAAAAATCAAATTAATCTCGTCTCATCTCTATTAATAAGTACATATTTTATTTTATCTCATCTCATTTATACTCAACATATTTTGATACTATTTACATATATCTTAAAAAATCTCATCTCATCTCATCTCATCTTTAAAAACAAATGAAGTTATAGAAGAGGCTGTTAGATATCACTCTACGAGGCGTTGGAATTGATTCTTTTCTCTAGATCCAGACGATATTTTTGGTATTCTTATCATTGTTTTTGCACGAGTTTCCAGTGAACTGGATATTTCTTTCTTTTTTTACATGCTTTGCATTTGTGAAGGTGGATTTGATGTGCAAAACCTGTTGAGGCGAAAAGCTGCTGCTTTAGCCGCTAGCATAAAGATGATGTAGAAACGTTGCAAGGATGCTCTGTCAGCCACAAACTGCTTCCTTTCTGGTTGATATTTTGGTTTTGGAAGGGGACTACCTTAGAGTAGCATTTGTCTGTTTAAGAAAGAGGGATTATATGAATGTCAATTGGCGTTCTTGTCTTCACAAAGAAGATGAGTGCTAATATGACAAATGAAGAGCTAACAGTAAAGAGGCTGGCAATCCATAGAAACAGAGTCTCAGAAAATAAGCATCCACGTTAATCTAAGTTTGATATTATAGAAAATTGTCAAAGTCTTGTGGACCAGATGACATAAGGCCTGATCTCCAAATGAGAGAACCAGGTTCAAACACCCTACCATTATAAAAAAGAGTTTGATGTTCAAGAAAGTTAACAACATAATCGACAAAGTAAAAGCTAAATGAAGAGTGAAATGATTTTCCTTTTTCGCTGGTAGTGGAGACAAGAATGTCAACAAGACAGGGTCGTGATAGAATAAAGCCAGATTATCCAACTTGGCAGCAAATGAATTCTATGAACCCTTTCTGGCTGTATTACCAGGCAGCAATAGCACCTAAAAAGGCAAAGAGTTTTTATCCTTCTTTTTTGTTACCCTTTCTCCATGCTTTGCTTCCTTTCCCCACTTTTTAACATGCAATGGAATCCATACTTTCACTTTTATGGTAGGATGTTAATAAAGGTTATCCACGAGTAATTATTAGTTACAGAATACAGACTCCTGTCTCATCACAATATGTCAAGCCATTGAAAGTTAGGACTACATTTTATGGTAAAATGTTAATACCAAATCAGGAGTACCTAAAAATTTCCACCCACCTCATATAAACCTTTCCCCAAAAGATCCCAGATCCCTGTAGATATACATCCATAATTATAACTTTCTTATGCTTCTTTGCATTCTACGACCCCTTACATCCCTTATGAGATGCAAGTGTATAACCCACCCTGCTAGAAGTAATATATTTTGCTTGCTAAACTACTTTCCCAAGGACTATATCTTCTAGGAGTGTACGAAATCACGGTATCCAATCCTTTGAGGGGGCAATATTCTCAGCAATCAATACCTGCAAGCCAACCAGAATCCACCAAAAGCAGTCAAAATATAAGTTGCAGCAAGTAGCATGAATAGACAATTTTGGATCTTGGTACGTGTTCATTAATTTAGATAGATTCATTTTTAAGTTTCATGAGGAGAAAATAGAGAACAGGCTACAGAGAGAAAAGAAAAATCAAACCCTCAAAACCCTCAATCCATTGAAATGGATACGGTTAAGAGAGTAGAGGGATTTGAACTTGCTGGACTTCCTAGGATATGACAGTATAACTCACAGAAGTATCAAACCACCACAGTGCATAATGATTTACGAAACTTAGCCAAGCAAGAATATGATGTCTCTTTAGGTTGTTTGGATTCTTAAGGAACACATTAATTTTTGACAATCCTATTCAATTTTCTGCGCATGCAAAACTTGTGCAATAAAGTTGTATCCTATTTGATTTTTTATTGATGCTAGGTGTATCCGTTTCTAGTTCCTAACTAGGTGTAATCTCTTGTATACTTCATGTGTACTTGAGCCATGCCTATTTCAATATCAATAAGATATCTTCTTACTTATCAAAAACAATTTGTTCTTGAATTAAGTTGAAAATGTTAACTGACTAACAATTCATCACTACTATGGGTTATTAACCTTTGCCTAGAGTATATGTGCATTTTAAGGGATTATCCAGTTTGATGCAAAGCATGCCAACTCACTTTCTTTACCAGAATCCATTGCACAGCCCAAAAACAAAGGTTCACTTCTCAGGAAAACTCATTCACTCTAGAAGGGAAGATTCTGAAACATGTTCTTACTAGTGTGCCGGTTCATGTGCTATCTGTGCTTAAAATTCCTCTAAAAGTATTTTCAGATATTCAACGTTTGTTTTCAGAATTTTTGTGGGGTTCCAAAGAGGGGAGAAAGAAAAAAGCTTGGGTTTCATGGAGAAAAGTTTGCCGACCAGTTAATGAAGGAGGTTTGGGGGTGAGATATCTTAAGGAAGTGCAAGAGTCATTGTTACTCAAATTTGCTTGGAAATTGGTGGGGAGTGATTCCCTTTGGGCTAATTTTTTCAAGAGCCGATATTTAAGTAATATATCACTTTTAGAAGCTGCCCAGTCTCCTAGGGGCTCTAGTTTCTGGAAGAGTGTGCTTAATAGAGTTCCTTTAATCTTTAAACATGGTCTTTGGAAGATTAGGGAGGGTAAGGTTAATTTCTGGTTTGAACTTTGAACCTTGGCTCCCATCGGGTGTCCTAGCTGATCGAGTTCAAGAGATAGAGTTCCCTTTGCTTCAAATTTGTGATTTACTTTCTCCATATGGGTGGAATATTTCTCGTCTTTCTTCTTTGGTTGGGGGGATTTATGTAATGAAATTTTGCAATCTAATATTCGAATTCAGCAACGTCCAGATACTTTTATATGGACACCTTCATCAGATGGTAGATTTTCGACAAAAGGGGATTGGAATATTTTAAGGTTACATTCGGATACTCCCTATTGGGCAAAGTGGACTTGGTTTAGAGCTATCCCTAGTAAAATCTCTTATATTGCTTGGAAATTCTGGAATCATGAGCTGCTTGTTGATGCTAACATTAAAAATATTGGTATTCACTTACCTTCCAGCTGCAATTGTTGTGTGGAGAAAGGGGCTATTGAAACGGAAGATCATTTGTTTGGAAATGGATTTTTGGCTGAGAAAATTTGGGAGTTTTTTTCCAAGCAGTTGGAGGTGAGATATAGGAGAGGCCAAAGTATTTATGATCGAGTTTCACTTTGGTGGTCGAAAGCGAAGGGTTCTTGTCAGCTAGGGATTGTGTGAGGCCTTGTTCCGACTATGATTATTTGGGGACTTTGGTTTTTCAGATGTAAAATTCGTATGGAGGAGGGTAAATTCACTTGGGAGCATATTGTGTCGGCTATTCAAATGAGAATTCAGAATATGTTTGAGGCCTATGAAGGTCAAGTCTTGTTCTGCTTGGGACCAAGAGTTGTTGCGGGGTATTAGATGCCCTATTATTAAGCCTCGGATCACTATAGCAAAAGCATATGCTTGGCAGCCTCCTGATTGTGGTTTTTGGAAATTAAATGTAGATGGTTGTTTGCTTGGCAATCCTGGATTATCGGGTGGTGGTGGTTTGGTTCGTGATCATAGTGGGAATTTATTTGCAGGTTTTTCTCATCACTACCAAACTCAGTCTAATATTGTAGCTGAGTTTTGGGCTTTCAGAGATGGCCTCAGACTTTGTAAAAATTTGGGTATATCGGATATAATAGTTGAGACCGACTCGATGATGGTGCTGTCTTGGATTCAACGTGGTGAATGTTCCCATTGGTACTTATGGGACTTTTGGGAAGAGGTGATTGAACTTATTCAAAATCTCAACTGTCGAATTTGTCATGTTTTTAGAGAGCGTAATATGGCTGCAGATTTCTGTGCAAAAGGAGCCTGCAATTCTTGTATGGATCTTCGTGCTCATAGTCTTATTCCTAGTAGACTTAAAGGTTTGTTGTGTCTTGACAAGTGCTCTTTACCTTATTTGAGGCTGAGAATTGCTTAGTGCAGGTGCAGCGGGCTGGTGATCTTTATTTCACGTTTCGTCTTCTTTTCTGTTTCTTTACTGGAGCTATTTGGCTAGTTTCATTTCGGTTTTGCAGGACTATGCAGGTTTTATGCATGTTTTGATACAGTTTTCTCTTTGCTGGGCTGTTTTATAGGCTGATTTATTTTGATTGGTTTATATTTAATTGATTTGTGTAGAGCTGAATCCTGTTTTGGTCTATTAAATATTGTATAGTGCTTGAGCAGTTAATTTATTATTTTGATGCCTAGGTTTGGTTTTTTTTTTTTTCTTGATTATTTGTACCCCCTAGGCATCCGGATTTGTAACCACGGTATTCCTCCGCCATAAGTGAGGGTTATTAATAAATTTGGGATACCGTCCTCTTTTTTTTTTTTTTTTTTTAAAAAAATACAGTAGAGATCTCAAGAAACTAGTGACGATATCACAGCCATAGCAGGACTCTGGTGAAAAGGTTACTGATCTAGGGCTCAAGAAACTCGATTCTTTTTACTTGTATAAAAAAAAGAAAACTGTTCCAGAACAGTTACATAGATGCGGATTCTGATTGTTGAACTTGGGCACATCAAAAGAGAGTGCCAAAATGATAATAAGTTCGTGAATTTAAGGCAATATCTACCCCCAGACACACTGAAATAATTCGATGATATTGCAGCCATACTTATGCAAACAAGAGTACAAGACAGATCTGTGCTGTGGACAACATGTCATCAAAATCAATTGGAATTGGCAGAGCCTCAAAGACATAAATATAAATATAATAATGCAACCAAATTCTCTCCTATGCTATCAGAAAGAGCAACAAATTCCTTGCCTTCACCAACCGGATTCAACTTTTTTCCAGCTAACGCATAAGCAACACCCTTTACACTCAATTGTCCTCTCACCAAAAAACCTAGCATACTCAATGTTTCTCACATTGAAAGTAGCACCAACAAATGCTGGATCCGACCAACTGATATTTAACATACTGCAACCTAATTCTAAATGCACAGCAAACTCCACCCAAGTTCTAAAGCACTATAAAACTCTGGCATTTTGCATACAACACAGAAAACTTTCTCTACCTTACCTCAAATTCCCCCTTTCATTTGGACACAGGCTTCTGCAAAAGCGCAGTCAAGTAAACGTCCCCGTTCTTCGAATTGGCCTTGATCCCCGTCGCCCACTTCACCTTCTTGTACCCCAATTTCCCAATCAACGGCGTATAAAGCTTGTCAAGATCCACCCCTTTGCTAAAGAAATGATCCAGCCACAGGTACCCTCCACCCCTCAACACTCTATCCACGTCGTAAAGCATGAATTCCATCGCCGTCAACGGTATCCACCTATTCACGGCGTGGCCGCAACGCACAAGATCCACCACCCCGTCGAACACCGGAAACCGCTGCTGCAGCGGCACGTGCAGCGGAACCAGGCCCCTCAGAGCCACCGCTTCGTTGTACGGAGCGCCGAGGTTCATCGTCGTTGTCACAACAGTCACATTGTAGAGCTTCATCCGCGCCGCGAAAGTCCCGGTCCCGCCACCAATGTCGAGGCCGAGACGGAGCACAGAATTAGCCGCCTTGGCAATCTGTAACAGTTGTGGGATCGGGAGGTCGAGGTCGTCCCTGTAGCTCATCAATCGGGTGGCTTCCGCAGAGAGGTCGAAACCCAGGTTTGGGTAAGAGCGCACGAGGCAGTTGAAGCTTTTGCAAGTGTATTTATCCCACACAACGTTTTGATCCGGTAGCGAAGGAGAGAACGGGTCGTGGGAAAGAGACGAGGTGGGTTTTGGTGGGGTTTTGGAGAAGCACCGGCGGCGAGGGAGTGGATGGCAGCCACGCAGGATGAGGGACTCGGCCACCCCGTCGGAGTCCTGGGGGCAGAGAGAGAATGGGGTATAATTCATATATCGGTGGAGGAGGTCTGGGTGGTAGTGGCAGGATGTGGCGATGGGAGACAGGAGGGAGTAGAGGAGGAGATCCGATGGTATGGTGGCGGTGCCGGCGGCGGCTTTGGTGGCAGGATTGGGGGTGGGTTGGAGGCGGGTGAGGCGGTTGATGGTGGCGCGTATGGTGTTGAGCTGGTGAAGAAGTCGGTCAGGGACAGGAGGCGGAGCTGGGGGTTTCCCAGACGTTTGAATTGTGGAGGAGAGATGGTAGAGGGAGAGGATGTTGGTGGCCACCATGGCTACGAGAAGTAGTAGATTCAGACTCATGGTGAACCCCATTTTTCTTCCTCCCTTGTTCAGCCTCGACTCTCTACAGCTTTTGCTTTTAAGAGGATCTCTGCTCTCTATCTTGCTGGCTTTGGCTGTATCTGTTTCGCTGCACACAGATTTTGCTTGCTTTTAAGATTCACTGTTTGTTTGGCTAATCAGTGAAAGTAAAGTTAAAAGCTTTAAGATCCGATATGTGAGATCTTCGGGTACAAGATTCAGATAATGTGCTTTCTTTCTCTCTGCTTCTTCCCAAGGCCGTTACGAGGAACTGTAACGGCGAAGGAGAGCCATGGAATCTGGAACCTGAAAAAGTTTGATGCAAATCAAGTAGATTTGGTTGGGATGTAAAGGAGGAAAGTAGGGTTGCATGGGTCGGCCATAAGGAGGTGAGAGTCTCAGCAGTCACCACTATTTTATTTCTGCTTTTCCTCTTTCTTTGGACTTCGGGTTTGGTTTTGTAACGACAGTCAACAAATACGGGAAAATTAATGAATGCAGAAAATGTTAAAGAAAGGGGGGAGAAAATAAGTGGAGGGGCATGTGAATTTGGGACCCAAGTCCAACTTGTTCTTTGTCAAAGGATTCGTTCATGCAGATAAAGATCATTTTAGTTCAAATTTTTCTCAAATTTTAGTTAAAAATTATTTTTCTTTAAATTTTATTCATCTTTTCAAAACTTCATAAGTGTAATTTCTTATTTTATTAAAATAATATTTTTTTATTCTTTTTTATTAACTTTTCTACTCATTTATTTGTACATCTTTAATTACTCAATTTTTTTTCAATTCTTCTACGTATAGTCAGGAGTTGCAATGGCGGGAGAGTCGCTTGCCATATCAACCTGCCACTTAAGAAAAAAGAAAGAAAGAAAATGGAAAACAGACAAAAATAGAAGAAAAAAGCTAAGCAACTGAAAGAAAAAAAGTTACAGACGACAAGTGCACGAGCTCATCGTCTTCAAAGGGAGGGGTCTCTCAATGTGGGTAGATGAACTTCAAGAGAGCATTTTGGTGATCTTCGTGGGTCTCATCTTCATCAACAGTAGAACACCATTATTGTCCGCTCCTTTCTCTCTCTTTCTCTTTGGTCTTTAGTTTCATGTCCATTCGGCAACTGTAGCATAACTACCAGAAGAGACTCACTCCCTCTATCGTTGAAAATAAAATATAGTCTACTTTCAAGCATCCGAGAATAATCTAGAAAAGCTTTACTTTTTTTCTTCTTTTTTCTTTTCTCTTCATCGATTTGGCTAAGGAATTTCTTTTAGTTCATTCTTCTACAGTTCTACCGTTGTTTTTGTCTGTACGAAACGGGTTCATCCAAGGTATGTACTTTTTGTTCTGCTCTCTGTTGTCAAGAAGCAATAGAGAGCAGGCATATTGATCCATAGAATTCAATATCCGGCACATTACCATGCTACCTTCATTCCTTTGTAATCCAAAGCATCGACTTATTGTCCACATAATACTCCATAACAGAGCATTCAAAAACCTTTCATATTCCAAAATATTTTATTTGAAAAAGCAATAAAATAAATAAATAAGAACGTAGAAAACCCAACATAGAACAAGCAACACGAACCAGACTGAGGGTGGATGTCACTAGAAAGAGTTCTTGCGGCAATGTTTGCTTCTATGCTCTTAGAACTCGTATTTAGAGCTGAAACATCAGTTCTGATCACAGGAGAACAAAATGTTCTATTTTTTCAAGTAAGTTGCTGACTTTTGCTCTAACTATTTCCCCGTACTCGTATTTATAGATCAAGAAGCAAATACTAGCACCCAAATCCTTCACAATCCGGTGGGCTAGGTCTTTTGAACTACTTCAACTCCTTTCTTTTCCACCAACGATTAATTCCCAAACTCAACAACAACAACAATAAACTCCCACATCCATAGATTTGATTGGCTTAATCTTGAAATAGAGTGAAATTAGAGAGAACACAAAGCACTTCAGACCCAACAAAGGAAAAAATATACACACCCATAGTACCCACATAGAGAACCATCACGACACTGAGGGAGGGAGGGCGGCGGCTTCGAGGGGAGGGACGTGCCATCCTCGATGGAGGCACTTCAAGGGGATGGAATCGTCGTCTTGGACAGAAGGGTAATCGTGGAAGGATTGAGAGAGAGAGTTCGAAACTGAGGAGAGGAAACGCAGAGGAATGGAATGAGGATGGAAAAGATTTTTTAGAAAAGGCTATGGAATCGAAACGAAACGAAACAGTGCGTTTCGATGAGGAAAAAAATCTTGAGGGAAATTTTTGGAATTGAAACGGTGCATTTCGATTAAATCCACATCAGCAGCCACTTACACGTTATTTACCCCGAGCGACTAAATGTATAATTTCTCATTTTTTTTATTTTTCAGGAAAGAGTGGAAGAAAATTTTTTAACTTGTTTTTTTTCACATTTTTATAATTATTTAATTATTTGTTGTACCCATGTTTTTTATTTTTCATCTGTAATGATTTTTTAAACTACTTATTTCTCTAAACAATAATATTTTTAAAATCAATGCTTTGGTAAAAATAATATTTAGAAAAAAAAAAGAATATTTTCACAAATGGTTATTTAAAAAAAAAAATTGACCATCTCAATGGTGGCATTTTTTTACAAATTTTAACTATAACAATTATGAGTATGATAGAAAGTGTAGATAATTGAAAAAATAATTTATTTTATTGGTTAGAATAAAATATTTATAAAAAATAATTTATGGATGAACAGTAACTCTCCATATTCAGGGAGTTACTGTTCAAATCATAAAACCTTCCTCTAATATAGGCAGTTGGATGGAGAGGGATTTAAATAAATAAATAAATAAATAAATTTATTTACTAAATTTTAGGGAATTAAAAGCTTTAGGCATACGCATCCGGATGCTCTAAAAAGATGTGATCCTGTTTCGATAACTATTTTTTTTTTTTTTTTATGAACGATCTCGTTTGGATGTTAAGTTGAGTTGAATTGAGTTAAGTTTTTTATGAATAATAGTGAGTTGAGATGATGTAATGAATTTTGTAGAACCCAGTACTTAAGATGAGTTTAGATGTATTTGGATGTTAATATGAGTTTAGATGTATTTATGAGAGATTGAAAAAGGTTATGAGTCATGTGTTTAAAGAGGTGTTAAGTTGAAAAATGTCGTGGGTCCCATGTATAAAGAGGTTTTGAGTTGAGTGATGTTTAGTAATTTAGAAATTGGTTGTTTGAATGTTAGATTCAGGTTAAAATTAGACTGAACTGAATTGATCTCAGTACGTTTCAACATTCAAACGGGACCTAAAAAGAAAACTCAACTTCAATTTAATTATCTTTTAATTTGAAAACTAGTTTTTATTTCAAACTCTCTCTCTCTCTCTCTCTCTCTCTCTCTATATATATATATATATATATATATATATATTTTGTGCCTTTGCTTCTTTTGGGTGTATTTTAACTCAAGTTTGTAAATTTTTTGTAATATTATCTATCACAACCATTCTCTTTTTATGGGATCCAACTTATATTCATTTTATATATTATCAATTATTTTATATGTGTATATATACACAAGCGCATAGGAATGAGACAAATACACACACGTATACATGTATTTATACAATTAATTATCAATTCTTACTTCATATATATTAATAATCTCAAAACATTACATTAGAGCGCATCAATACTAAATATTCTGTTCCAATATTTAAATCCAAACGATCACTCAAACGGAATGTTAATCAAGTGATCGTTTAGCGATCCCATCATAAAAAGAAAAAGAACTCAATTGACAAGTCAAAGTCTTGATAAACCTCTTGACTGCTATATGTAATAAGAGAAATTATTTTCATCAGCCTACTGTTGACTGCATTCTCAACATATTGAGTTAAAAAAAAAAAAATCCACGGTGTGTGGAGAGTGCCGGATGATGAATAGCTGGGCTCATGTAATAAACATTCAAAATCTTATAACTTATTGCACAATAATCGTTTAAGAGTCTAGTTGGTTTGTTTTTACAGATGAGACGAAATGAGTTGAAATTAAAATTAAAAAATTAAATAAAATATTGTTAGAATATATTTTTTTTAATATTATTTTTGTTTTGAGATTTGAAAAAGTTGAACTGTTTATTTTATTTTGTATTGAAATTTAAAAAATGTGTAATAATTAGATAAAATCAAATGTAAAAACAAACTAGACATAACTCTCAAAGTTTGGGAGTGATCGAATAATAGTCTGAGATCCATGAAATAAAAGACTGCATGTGACCAAAGGATTAAACATTAGAACTTTACATAGACTGTGGTGCCTTTGGGCAATATTGTAATAAAATTGAAGCTGGGTTTTCTTTTTCCCTTCTTTATTAATTAGTGTTTTTGACACCTTATTAAATGTGGCCACAACACTTACAAAAAAGAAAAAAAAACTGAGAGATCTAATAATGCCACGTAATAAATAATATTATGAAATGCTAAAGAGATAGTTGAACTGTCATATTCCACATATGCAGCGGATTTGAAAAATTATAAATGCCACATTGGAATATTGCCATAGTCACTGTAAATGTATCATTATAAATTGAAGGTGCTTGGAAGGAAGGAGAGTGCTAAATTATTAACATAATGCTTTGAGAGTGAAAGAGCAAGATTGTATTTTGCTTAGCGCGATGTTCGCGCTATACCAACAAGAAAGTGAGTTTTCCAATATATGGCAACTGAGAATTCGAATGCTAAAAAAAAACTTTATGTGGAGAGCCTGCTTTGATGCTCTCCCATCAAAATTAAACATGTTAAAAAAATGTGGTTGAGAATCCAAATTATCCCATATGCATCAATGAAATCGAAATAGTTGCTTAGTGGGGTTGTAGTTCAGCAAAAGATGTTTAGGGGAAATGCTCAATAAGGATACAAAAAAGAAGGATCATGAAGAAGACTTTCTTGGAAGTTTTAAAAATTCTGATTGAGTCCATAGATAATAGGAATTGAAAGAGATAACAGTAGTAGCTCGAAGATTTTGTTGAGAAATAACTCTTTTGTTTTTAGTGGAGAGTTTCTGCACCCTTGTAGGCTGGTAATGCATTCAAAACGAGTTTTGCATGAATTCATAAATTTGGCCCTCAAGAGTAGGGCTGTGCAAAAGGCCTGATAAACCGAAGGGCCCGATTAAAATGATCCGACCCGACCCGACCCGACTTTATCGAATTGCTATATGATCGGATCTCCGACCCGACTAAAAACGGATTTTTGTCTTCGGTGTCAACCCGTCCGTATAAAAAGAAACTTTTCTTCTAGCCGCCCAAATATTCCCTTTGGTTTGTGATACTCTGCAAATATTCCCTTCTTCCGTCTCTTTCTTTCTCGCCTACGCACTATCCCTCTTCTCTGATAATATTTATATGTTTTTTCTTGGTATGTCGTCTGATGATTGGCTGGAAACTGAGGTGTTCCCTTCTCCAAGTTTTTGACCTATCATAAAATCCAAAGTGTTCAACTTCTTCTTTCCACTCAAATTGTCCAAACCCAATTGCAGAGGAGCCCGAAGGTATGTATCAATGGCACCCAGGAGAATACCAGGCTTTGCAGTTTGAGGGGAAAAATATTGATGATGACAGAATGTTATTTTTTTGTTCTATAACTATCAAATGGATCTCTTGATTGAATTCCCCAAACGCTCCCATGCATACTTATTTCTTGTGTAGACATGTAGGTTGTAGCAATTGTTAAAGGCCTTGACTCTGTATGCATATATTCATCCCCACGCATCTCTTTTCTGGACAGATTTTTGTATGATATCATTATAAAATCCTATACATAACTCAATAAATATAATGCTTTTAGCATAGCACACCCATGTAGTATTTTTTTACTTTCTTCTTTTGAACTTGTGATTGAATTCGCTGTTTGCTTAAGTCTATTTACTTTTCTATAGCAGGAAACATTTCACAGCAGAACAAGCGGAGAAGTGGTGGGCTGAAAACCTATATCGTAAAACGGGAAACTGATCCAGGTGAAAAGCATTCTCCAAGAAATCCTCTTGGATGTTTTCAATGAATACATTACACCTTAGCCGGTTATATTTAAAACGGTTCGTGAAGATACTGAGATTTGTTGGAGAAGTCAGCTTCAAAGAAGAGAAGCAGAAACTCCTAGGATTATGTTGAAGAGCACTTGGAGTTGGACAAAGCAAAGAAGCCATGTCTGGACTCTATGCCTTCGCCAAGAGTCCAAGACCACTTCTCTCTCTTCCTCTCCCATGGTTTATGATTCTATAATTTTCGTGAATAAGTTGTTTCTGGAAGCAAGAATAAACGATGTTTTTAAAGGTCAGGTCATACGGGTTCGACCCGATTTGGTTTTCTTCGGGTCGGACCAGGTCGGATTGGTACCTTAAATAACAATATTCGGGTCGGTCGGGTCGGGTCGGGTCGGGTCGGGTCGGGTCGGGTCGGGTCGGGTCGGGTCGGGTCGGGTCGGGTCGGGTCGGGCCGGGCTCAAACAAGACTGTAACAGATCGGGTTGCAGCCTACTCAAGAGCACAACAAATGCTGCAACCCCTGTTATTGAATTGCATTTTGATGATTTATTGAATTGCATCCGATGGAAGTTGGAAGGCTGGCAGAACCGGTTTTTAGCTTCTGGTGCTCGCCTTCTTTTATTGAGACATGTTGTAGCTAGTCTTCCTATTCACTTATTCTCTGTTATGCATGCTCCCAAGGCTGTTATGGCAGCTGTAAATTGGCTCATGAGTAATTTATTTTGGAGCTCCTCGAATGGAAAACTAAAGCGTAAGTGGGTTGGCATAAAGTTTGCTCTCTGATTCAAGAAGGGGGTTTGGGTCTCCGGAAACTAGAGGAAGTTCAAGATTCCTTATTTATGAAGCTCGCTTAGAATTTACTGACAGACAATTCTTTATGGGCTAATTTCTTCACGACTAAATATCTAAAAGATAAGCATGTGACCTTGGTGGATCATCGGAAAGGAACCTTATTTTGGAGACATATTGTGGGTATGGTACCAAAGATTTTAGGCAATTCCTGGTAGCGGGTTCGGGATAGAAATGTCTCATTCTGGTGTGATCCTTGGCTGAAATCAGGTGTCCTCTTAAATTCTTGTGAGATATCTGATCGTCCTCTTCTTAAAGTAAGGGAATGCATGCTTCATAATGGGTGGGATGTGGACATGTTGCAGAGATTGGTGGGGAAGTCCAAAATGGAAGAAATCCTGAATTGCCTAGGGGAACAAAAAGATGGAGAAGACTTGTTGATTTGGAAGCTAAATCTGAGTGGGAAAATTTCTTCGAAGTCAGCTTGGGTTGTGTCCGTATTCGTGCTCCCAAATCTAAATGGGCTTCCAGGATTTGGCATTCTGCGCTTCCTAAGAAGTATTCGGTTACTATTTGGAAGGCTTTTGATTTTAACCTTACTGTGGACAGTCGTATTAACTCGCTGGGCATTTCTTTGGCCTCAAAATGTGAATGTTGTAATCAAGGGTGTGTGGAAGACCAAGATCATGTCCTAGCAAATGAGATGGTTGCAGTAGATATCTGGAGACGTGTATCTCTACAGCTGGGGATGCCGTACTACCCTAGTAGATTATGGAAAGCAACTATGGAATTATGGTTTCGGCGAGCGGCTCATTCGAATAAAAAAGGTACTTTGCTTGCTCTTGTTCCTATTATGGTGACTTGGTCTCTTTGGGTGTGGAGATGTAAAGCACGTATGGAAGGTAGAAGGAGTTTTATGGGCTCTTTGTGGGGATCGATCAAGGCTGCTATTGCCTGGGTGGGACTTCGGTTGCGAGCTAATAAGAAGATGAATGATGGAGACGAAAAAGTGCTGAGTTTTTTTTCTATCCCTGTTAAACCTGTTAAGAGGCAGAGAGCTTGTTTGGTGAAATGGATGAAACCGGTCTCGAGCTGGTTTAAATTAAATGTGCATGGGAGTTCTTTGGGAAATCCAGGTTGTATGGGTGCAAGTGGTTTAATTAGAGATGATAAGGGGAATATTATTTGGGCTTTTGCTAAAGAATTGAGGCATGGATCTAATAATGAAGCTGAGTTCATTGCGCTTTTCTATGGTCTTCAATATTATAAGGATTTGGCAATGCGGAGAGTGGAGATTGAATTAAACCCTTTGTTAGTGGTTAATTGGATAGAAAAAGGGAGATGTGGTATATGGTATCTTGAAGATTATTGAGAAAATATACAAATTATTCTTGCTACTTTGGAAGTTAAGATACGACATATTTATAGAGAAGGCAATATAGGAATAGATTTCTTGGCAAGATGGGTTTCAGATCAGAAAATGGTACGTGGAATACTTACAATGAAGTGCCACTTTTGCTCAAAAGGGATTCTCAAAATTGATAAAATTGGTCTTCATGCTATTCGCCTATAGGTGGCCTATGAGCTGCTTATGGACAGAATAAGAGCGTTAGCTAGTTGGTTTTTTTGTAGGCTTGTTAGTTGTTGGTTGTTTTATTGGTTTTTTGGATTGTTCTTGACATTTGGTTTTGGGTTAGTTTATAGCGTTCTATCTTGTAAACCCTCAAGTATAATGATGTTACCACGGTTTTTTTCCATCACAAGTAAGGGTTTTTAATAAACTTGGGATGGAGCTGCTATGTGTGTGGCTACCGACACTTCTTTAAAAAAAAAAAAGATGCAGCAACCCCTACAAGCCATAAGTATTGCTAGGTAGCACACCCAAAGGAAGCACAAAAGATTAATTGTGATGTGACAATTGACCAAACTCTCTGTAAAGTTGGGATTGGGATAATTGTTCGTGATTGGGAAGGTAGAGTAATGGCTACCATGAGGGCGAGAAGGGACTTATATCCATATGCTTTTCTAGCTGAGACTCTCTCTGTACTTCAAGCTACAATTTTTGGTAATGAGTTGGGTTTGAGGAATGTGATTCTAGAGGGAGATGCCTTAGAACTTACAAGTAGTCAATGCTATTAAAGGTAATGAAGTTCAATGGAACAGTACATGAATGCTAGTAAAACTTTTACTAAGAAGCAATTGAAGTGGCTCATGTACTAAGAAAAAATGCTCTAAAAATATCTGAAGATATTATTGACATGGATGAGGGATCTTCTTGTATTCACTTGAAGGAGCATTCTTAATAAAATTCCTTATTTCTTCCAAAAAAGAAAAGTCTGTGGACATCTGGATTCGCTGTTGTATTTTTGTGGTCATGCTTGATCTTATCAAGGTATTATGGTACAGCTCAATTATTGAATAAATCGTTGTTTTTTTATTTTATTTTAATTGGGACTCTCTATTTAGTAATTTACAAGGATAACGATATGTATATTATTTTTTTAATAATTTATAATTTAATAAATATGTTATCTTATTAAAAATAAATTTTAATTTTATAAAATTAGAATCTTTTGTAAAAATACTCTTTTTACATAAATAAATTTCATAATTTTTTACATAATTATATTTTTTTGAAAGATATTTTTATAAAATAATTCATAAAAACAATACTAATTTATAAAAATATTTTGAATTAAAGTAAGAATTGTATAAAGGGTACTGATAGGTGTTATAAAGAATAATATAAATATTTTTATGTTGTTACATGTACCGACAATTCAAGGGTACTGACAGGTGTTATATGGTTTTTTTATTTTATTTTTTTAAATTATATGGTTTAGATATCGAAAACATTTCAATATTTTTAGAATATCTCACTATTATTTATTATTTTATAATTATATATTATTTTTTAAATATTATTTAATATTTTATCATTATTTTTTTTTATTTTTACTATTTACAAAATATTTAAAAATATTTTACTATCTAAACACAATCTTGATATTTAAAAAAATACACATAAATATTTAAAAAAAATAAAAAATTGATCAGTTCACTTTAATAAGGTGGGAAGTATTATTTTACCTTGTTTTATTTTGGAGTATAGCATAGATTAATTGCAATAAATTATCAATGTTAAATTGATAGAAAAAATAGAAGAAAAAAAAATGATAGAAAAAATAAAGGGACGTGCTACATCTACCGCTACCAGTTCTTGCTAGAAGTTACCGTTAGGTAAATTTTTTTTTTACATGTATTTTTTAACATTTTTAAATACTTAAAAAAATAATAATATTATTAAAAAATATTTTTTTAATCATTAAATAAAAAAATAAAAAATTATAACAATAAAATAGACCTATAAAAATGAATAATAAGAATAGTATTCTCAAAAAAAAAATAAAAAAAAGTTGTCATGGTCAGGATTGACAGTGACAGCCCACCACCTGAGCAATCCTTTTCCCATGAAAATTTGAGAAACCATATATTATATATTATTTTTTACTCCAAAAAGAAAAACAAAACACATTTTCCGACTCCAATCGTTCTCGAAATTCACTTCACCGATGCAGCAACCAACCTGATGGCTGATATGGAAGTAACCCTTTTACATTTCTTTAGAGGAAAATGATTGGCTTTCTCCCACTTACAACCACGCGCCATTAAAGCGCGTTTTCCAACTAGCATATTCCTCTGCACATATCGAATCTAGTAACATCTCTGTCTTTTTTCTTCAACCCTGTCAGACTGTATCTGTCTCTTCTTTGCCGCTTTCTTATATCCTATGATTCTTTCCGTTCTACACAACACACCGACATCTCTCTCTCTCTCTTCTACCTGAAAAATCAGTATTCTTTCATTACTCAGTATGTTCCGCACTTTCTTTCTCACAAAGACCATTTCTCTAAAGATCTCTAGGTAATCTCGTTTCGAATACCTCCCGGTTCCTGGACTGCCCGCAGCTCCAGAAGTCGTATTCTTGGCAACCCCCTAGGCCCCAGATGGAGAAAGAGCCTCTGCTGCCGTATCTGAGCCCAAGAAGAAAGCCAACACCACCGCCGCCGGTTCTAGCACCACTTCCAGAGCACAACGAGATCTCTCTTCCTCTAACTCCTTCTGAGCTCAAAGACCGCCTCATCTTTGGCCCTTCTTCCTCTTCCCCACAAGACGCTTCCCCTCTGGTCGATGCCTTGACCCTCTCTCTCAGCTCCCCAAGACCCTCTTCTTCTTCAACTTCTACAGACCTCCCTGCCCCGCAAGACCCTCAATCACAATCGCTTTTACAGTCCCCACAAGGTTGGCTCCTCGACCCCAATAATCCATGGACCAAGATCAATCTTCACCGCTCTAAGACCGCGCCAGCCATGGCTGTAATCAACGAAATTAACCACCCCTCTGTGCCTAGACCGCCATTTGGGTCCCAATCGATTGTTCGCCAAGCGTGTATTCTTCTTATGTTGTATTTGTTCTTAGGAGTGATTATATATTGGTTGAACAAGGACGATTTCTCGGCGGATGAGACCCACCCTGTAGTGGATGCTCTGTATTTCTGCATTGTGACGATGTGCACAATTGGCTATGGTGACATTACGCCGGCAAGCACAGCAACCAAGTTGTTTTCGATAATGTTTGTGCTGGTGGGTTTTGGCTTTATTGATATTTTGCTTACTGGGATGGTGAGTTATGTGCTTGATTTACAGGAGAGTTACTTGTTGAGGACCGTGAAGAATAAGGGTGAGAGGGATACCCCAAGATCGTACATAGTTGATGTGAAGAAAGGGAGGATGAGGATTAGGATGAAGGTGGCATTGGCATTGGGGGTTGTGGTTCTTTGTATTGGGATTGGTGTTGGTGTAATGCATTTTGTGGAGAGGCTTTGTTGGGTGGATTCGTTTTATCTATCAGTTATGTCGGTCACGACAGTTGGGTATGGTGACAGGGCATTCAAATCCTTGTCGGGTCGTATTTTTGCTTCAATTTGGTTGCTTGTTTCAACACTGGCGGTTGCTCGAGCCTTTCTGTACTTGGCCGAGGCAAGAGTGGATAAGCGGCATAGAATGATGGCAAAGTGGATTCTTGGTCAGGATATGACTGTTTCTGAGTTTCTTGCTGCTGACATTGATAACAATGGATTTGTGAGGTATACATTTGTCTCGATTATCTTTTGAACCTCTCTAAACTTGATTAGGATTGGCTTTTCGATGCTTTGAGAAGTCCTATAGTTTCTATTGGAATTGGCACTGTATAAACTGAATGTCGTCCTCAAGCATATGAGTTCGTGGTATATTTTTGTTCATCTTAACAGTAAGAACTAACATTCTTGTTGAGACTAAGCAAACCCCCTTTCCAGTAGGGTTTGGACGCTACATATTGTTCATATTATAGCTGAAAGAATAAAATTCTGTAAACTGAAAGCCTAAGCGATATTTATAGGTTAAACTTAATAATGTACCGTGTCATCATAACTCGCAAAAAGAAATTAAAACATTATAGACTTGGTCTTCAATCTAAAACATCACAATGGATATGAATCCCCTATTGTGCTACAAACGCTAACTAAAAGCATCTTCTAGGTGAAGACTCCAATACTCTATTTTTATAATACAGTATAAAGAGTTGTATCCTATAAAAAAAAAAAAAAGTTGTAAGCGTTCATTATCTTTAAAATGCATTGCAGCATTGGTAATATATTGTACGCACATCATAATAAAGCATTCTTCTGTGAAGCTTTTTGTGTCCTATGCACATTTACAGTTTGTGTCAAGGTTGGGGATCATGAGGATCCCGACTCTGTTTTCGTGGCACGAATGGACTCGCGCCTATGGTATGAAGAACATGATAAGCAATTGTGCAATTTTGTAAGCCTACTTGGGTATTGAGCATTTACCTATCACAGCTGAATAACTTGCATTTGCTTGATTTGCACTCGAGTGAGCCAACCTCTATGGACCATACGCTAATGGTCACCTCTGGCTTTTAGTTCTATACCATCACACATTCATTTCATTCATTAGGCCAAAAACATTTTAAGACATTTCATGCATTCGTATATCATCTTCTTCTCTGAAAACCTGATCTGAGGCTTCAAGCAGAAACCTGAGAGCAGGAAATTTGGTTCTTTTGTGGTTTGGAGCTGTCAAGGACTAAGTTTTGATTGTTGAAAGGTATGCCTTATCAAATAAGGATATATCAAGGTTAAAGGATCATGATAGGGTCTGGTTCCGGGTTTGAAATGGATGATGAAAGTGCTGAAAATCACAGGGAAGGGGAGGAAAGAAAGATGGAGAATAAATCTCATTATTAAACTGTTATGATCTTTGTATGTAACTCCGATATTTACAGGTATGCAAAATTTTCTTATTCTAGTAGGTGTTGGACTTCCTCATTTCAGAAATTTGACCAATAAACCAAGCTAGCCATGTTCTGCTAGTGCCATCTTCCATCAACCATTAAAATTACAAAAATACTCTTCTCGATAAACATGGCTAGAAGTTCAAGATCACATGGATTTATGCATTAGTTTTTAATGTCAGGCTATGAGGAATTGTACCTGTGGTGTAATGAGTGAATGCATGGAAAATGAAATCTACAGTTGCATCACAGCCATAGATTGGATGATTTTCTGCCTATATCTTTCCACCAAAAAGAAGAAAAATCAACAGGGCTCTTGATTATTGTCGCTTCTCTGCTCTATGATTTTGTTTCCATTGTTATTCTGTTTATGTTTAGGATCTGTCACGAAATCTTGTTAGAGTTTCATAATACTTTTTTCTGTAAAGGAATAACTTAAATAGTTATGTTTGGCTAATAGTTATGGTATCTTTGGATTTATACTAAAAGGAAGGTAGGTATAATGTGGCATCTTGATGACGATATTAAAGAAGGCAAGGCATTCCATGTTCAGGCTACTTGTTATCTGTCTGCTCTTATTTTGGCTTGAAAGCAGAGGTCTGTTAGTAATGCAAAACAGTGAGTGATAAAAGCCCACAGGCCTCAGATTTATCATCTTCTTTCTGATTAAATTATTTTCTTCAAGATACTAACTTGTGTCTTTATTGTGTCATACTTCCTAGTTCACTCTCATCTTGCTCTATTTGATCTCTGATATCACCATCAGTTTTCATTCTTTCTATTTCTCAGCTATTCATGTTATCTCCATTTGTCTTGATTTGAAATGAACCCAAACAGTTAGGTTGAGTATTTATGCTGTTTTATATATGCAGTAAATCAGAATACGTCGTATACAAGCTCAAGGAGATGGGAAAGGTATCGGAGAAAGACATTATGCAGATCTGCAATAAATTTGATAGGCTAGACACCGGAAACTGTGGAAAGATAACTCTTGCTGATCTCATGGAGACTCATCATTGACATTAAAGTACCCTTGGTAAGGTTATTCTTATAGCACCAGCGAAAGGCAGGAGAGAAATACTATATGTTTTCTATTCAAGTTGCAGAAGATGATAGAGGAACTTCACTACCTTATCAGTTGTTCCAGTTGCAAGTTCGCACTATTCAACCTGGTCATGGATGCTGGAGTGCTGGGTTTTGGTTCGAGTTTATTCAACCATAATGAGAGCATATGAAAGTATGATCGTTACAATTGCATGACAAAACACCACCTCCCGGCAGTTTTGTTGCCCGCCCACTCGTGTGGTAAGATGGTGAACATTACCATCTGCCAACTTGCTCCTATCCGTCATGGTATGCATGGTGGATCAGGTGTTTGGATATGCGGAAGAATTTTGCCCAATGGAAGCTATATTTGCTTTTGCTCAAGTTATTTTGGGAGTATTTTGTACAAAGGTTGGGATTTATTCTTTTGCAGAAACCTGGGGGGTAAAAGATTAAGCTCAATACTTGTAAAGTTTATCAACGGTTCGTCTCTGGCTCCCAAGAGAATTGTATTATGCATTGGAATGATCACACCTTGGATTATGCATCTTTGAACCAAATAATAATAAAATACAAAAAATAGACCATCCAACTGCCAACCAAAATACGAAAAATTGCTTATTTCCGTACAAATTCAAATGTCAACCAAAATAAATTCCATACAAATTCACAACTTAATACAATGTAATTTCATACAAATTAAGCTGTCAACCAAAATAAATTTTATACAGATTTAAATAAATTCCATGTATCATGTGCTCAAATTTTATGTATCATCAACTTAATATAAATTTCATGTATTAAAATCAACTTAATAGTAATTTCATAAAGTTGATTTTAATACAAATTCATATTCAAAGTTGATTTTAATACAAAATCCACAAATTCCAAAAATGATACAAATCAACAAGTTTTTCCACAACAGCTCCACAACAGTTTCCATGTCGTTAATAGCGACCAGCAGTACAAAAAATGATGGGATTGGTATGCAACTAGCAATACAACAATACCCAAAATATATCGCCACACAGTCAAAACAATTACAAATCACCATCAGACAAACAAACAACTATGTACGAGATATGACCTTGTTCCTTTGTTCCTCAATAATTTCTATTTGAAGATTATGGAAGTACTCTTGCTGCACATAATTTATGGAATCAATATCTAATTTCATAATTTACATATAAGTTTTTTTCTTCTTAAGAGCTACTAATTCAGATATATCTTCTTTAGCCTTAATTTCCAAATCAAGTTTTCTCTTCTTAACAAGTAGTAACTCAAATATTTCATTCTCATACTTCAATTGTGATTCTCTTCTCTCCATCATACAAGTCCTTCTATCATATTTCATTTGCAAGACCTCATTAATTACATTATTTTGTCTTTCGTTACATTTTCTTTGTTTCTCTCTTGTTTTTTCAACCTTCTTGCCCGAAGGTCTCTCACAATCCACGAGCATATTTTCCATGTATTCCCCTAAACGTATTGAGTTTGGAGTAATAACTGAAAGTGCAACATTGTCTTTTTTTCTTACGAGGTCCATGTGTGCTTGCCATTTCAGTTGGTGCCTCAAAATATTCCAACAATGATCCATGTTAAAGTTTGTTTTTTGAGTCTCTCGGTACAAGATTTTTGCCTTATCAATCTACAAAATAGTGGAACAATTAGTTGGGCTATGTCATTGCAAATACTTAATAATTAGAACAATAAAACATCTAATTAATCATTATACATTGTCTAGGTTGGTCGCACCGCTTGGATGCATTCCTTCAACTTGGGTTATGTTACCACAAAATCTATTGACGCATTTTTTAATGATTGACCACCGATTGGTCAAAGAGGGGATAGATCGTTCTTTACTATTAAGTTTTTTATAGGTGGAGTAGTACTCATAAATTCTGCTCCACAATTATGTAGAGGATTGGTTAGTCCCCCGTATGGAGTCCATACTAATGTTAAGCCAAGCTGAAACAATGAGAGTATATTCTTCCGCAGTAAATGACATACCCCGCTGGATTTTTTGTTTCCTTTTTTCCCGTTGGGGTTGTGTCGCTTGGACATCAACATTTGCACTGTTTATAGGGGTTTGTTAATACCACCATCACCACTTTCCAACAATGTGGTGAAGAAGGGATCCTCATCAATTAAATAGTTTATCCTTCATCAAAATATTGAAGGATAAAATGTTACTAAAATAGCACATGGGAAAAGTATGTATGCATGAAAGTGCAAAACAAAAGGGAAAAATATTCACTGAAGAGAATAAGATGAAAAAATGAATATCAATATATCTGCCAAGAATGAAGTAATCTAAATGACAGTATATTTGCCAAAAAAAAATGAAGTAATCAATATATCTGCCAAGCATGCTTCCTAAATACAAAATACCAAAATCATGTACACTGTGGTCTAGTATGTACACTATAAGTAGATCAGTCCTAGAAAAACCAAACCCGGTTAATTTTAATATCATGTAATTAAACATCTAATTCCTGGTTGAAATAAAAATAATTTACTCCTCATTGCATGTTCCCTAGCTATAGACAACAAAGCTACATTCTTTCTCTTTTTCCATGACTGCAAATTCTGTCAAATTCTCATTCCCTGAGTTTACTACCTTCTTTCTCTCTCACCTTAGCTTGGTCCAATCTACCACCAAACACCATCATGTTTGTTGGTGACAACATCGTAAAATCTGTTCAAGGGCACATGCCACGTTTTACCAAATTTCTGTTATACTAATTGGCAATACCTACGTAGGTGATTTAGACAGCAAGGGACACCATACAACAATTCCATTAAATTGGAGTATCAACAAGTCAATTTATAGTTCATTGAAGGATTTTAACTGGGGTAGTGGGGTGATAGTTTGGAGTAGTCAAGTGTAGTTTTTTTTTTTTTTTTTTTTGTGTCAAGAAGGCAAGTTTTGGGCATGGCGCTTAGTATTCCTTGCTTAGATGCTCCTAATTCTATCAAACTTCCTCAACCTCCATGATGTTTTCCTCCATCCCTTTCTAAAACTTCTAGGTTCTTCCTCTTTCTCATCACCCTACAATTATTTTTTTAAATGGCCCTGCTGTCTACAATGATAACAGAACAAGGGGACTTTTTTGTATACTATTTGTTGCCAAAAACCCTTTAACTCAAACACTCCAATCTTTAATTTGATCACTAAACAGTCACAAAGTATAAACCTAACCAAATCAGCAAAACCTAACTAAGAGACGAAAAATTGAGTACTGGCTACAAGAAGAGGTCGTCGTTGATGAGCACTGTCCACAGGGCAAGGAACCGCAAAACCTAACCAAGAGATGGAAATCTATTCACAGGCCATTGTTGTCGAAGAGAGAAGAGATGAGTACTGCCCATAGGCTGTTGTCGTCGAAGAGATACAAATTTGTCAAGAGTTGTTCCCTGGTGCCAGAGAAGAGATACAAATATGTTTGTGTCGAGAGAGAGAGAGAGAGAGAGAGAGTTGTTCCCTAGTACCTTCGTTGTCAAAGAAAGAGAGAAAGCAAGGAGAGAGAAGTGTTCGAGAGAGTTCCGTTGGAGACAAAGTTTGAGAGAGCCAATGGAACACTGCTTGGGGAGAGAGAGAAAAAACATTAAAAATAATGTTTGGGGAGTGAACAGTGTTTCTTCGAATTTAAAGAAACATTGTTCATAGCTATGCAAAAATTTAAAGATGCATAATTCAATGTAGATGAATTTGAAAAGATAATATGAAAATATAAAGACGAATATGAGGATGCATAAGCCATTGCCAATGCTTTAAGCGTTTCTTCTTCTTCTTGTTGTTGTTTGGGGGTGGGGGGAGTTTCACATTGTAAATATTTGTAACTTCTTTGAATGAAAAACAGTTTTGTTGATATTAAGCATGAAGCATATAAAATCTCTCTCATATGTCCTCGTCGCACCAACTGATTGGGTTTCATTCCTCTTATGACTTATTATTGTAAAACTATGTCATAACATAGCCCTGAAGTGTTTCTTTGGGATTCCTGGGAAGTGTTTTTGCATTTGGTGGAAGGCATCTTGAAGGGTAATTTCAAGTTATATCTTGGTTTCAGAATTGTTGTTGCCATCATCTATTTCAGTCTGGTTGTGATCATATATTGTATGTGACTTGGATCGTGAAGTTTGATCTATTAACTATAGGCGGCATCTACTTTCTGAAATGGGAGGGGATCGAGAGATCAATTTAGAGTTGAGAAATTTGACTTTCCTAACTTACATTGCAAATCTAAACGTGGAAATGCACTCTCACGTGCATGGGCGGATCTAGGATTTGGTGTTTGGGGGCGATTAGCAAAGTGTGTCGTATGTAGGGATGAACAGTAACCGACATTTAATATAGCAAAGTGTGTCACCGACATTTAACATTAACCATATAAGTTTGTTATCTAGGGACAGACTAAATTATTAAAGCCATCTATCTAAACTTCTCACTTGAACTCCATCGGACTCAAGTGAACGATAAAAATTAAGATAGAAATAGCTATATAAGATTTTTTTAAAGCAAATGATAAAAATTAAGTAAATAAAGATAAACTTTTTTGTTGAATCTAAAATTGAATTAATATTGTAAAATCTCTATAATATAGATATAAATAGGTATGTGAGATTTGTTGCCTTCACTCCTAATTGTTAACTCAATGGTAATATATATGTACTTACTAACAAAACTAATTCAAATAAGCTAACTAGTGGAAGATTTGAAAGCAAAAGTGTAAATAAATATAAAAAATGAGGTTGTAAATTTACCAAATAGCTTATGAAAAGAGACCAAAATATTTTTTCGCCTCTTATGAGATGTAAAAACAAAATGCGAACGTGAGATTTTATTAATGACAAAAAATAGGTGTAAGTATGAAAAAATTGTTGAAAAACTAAAAGAAGCATAAAGAACTAAGTACAAAGTGGGAATTTTATATATATATATATATATATATATATATATATATACATACATGGGGAGGGGGATTTTTTATTCTTGAACCCAAGACCTCCATTTTAGAGGCTGGAGGTTTATGCTGATTAGGCCACATGCCTTTGGCGTATTAAGTGAGATTTTTGAAAATGGGTTTTTTTTTTTTTTTTTTTTTTGGAGGGGGAGAATTATCTTTATATTAGGACAGCTTTACAAAAACGGCCATCAACTAAAGCATGCTTTTTTTTTCTTTTTTCTTTTTTTGGGGGGGACGCCCCCCAACCATACGTTCCGCCCCTGCTCACGTGCAGATCGAGTTCTAGTAGTATAGTTTTTCAGAAGAATCCATGATTCCCCAGCACCAGTTTTTCCTTTTTCATTATTTTTGAGTGGGGGGCTGAGTTCACCTGTCGATGATCATGAGGCCATTCGGGTCCTAGTATTATTGAAAGATATCGTATCGAATACAATGTTGTCGATAACTTGGTCGGCAGCTTCTATGAGATCGATCCCTTTCACAATTCTTCCACAATCCAAGCCGAGCTTCGATTTTTGAATGAACCATTGCCTTTTCTTTTTGGCACCTCCTGTTAAGAATGAAGTATTTCACAAGACCTAATACTATGTAGCTAATGTGAAGAGATTTATTTTATTATTTAATTTATATCTTAACACAGTACCAAATAATTTTGAATTTCTCCAATGTATTCACTTTATGAAATCATAAAAAATTGATCTTAGATAGCAGAAGAAAGGCACATAATTAAATAGACCGTACAATATTTATTATTCTTTGAATAATATTCGAAATATTTATAGTGACAACATTAAATACTGTAAAGTTTACTAGACATTTAAATTTAGACAAAAACTTGGAGAAAGCCTTGTCATTTTATTTAGGTGCACAGCACTCTGCCTTTGGAGCTTCAAGTTCTGGAACGTCTGATTATACAGCATGCAATGCAAGTAAACGCACTGCCGTTGGCTACTTCATGAATCATGTTGTTGTGGCCCCCCTTTTTTTTTGTCATTTCTTTTACCAATCGTGAAAAGAGTGAGACCCATGGATTCATATGTGCCGGCATTGTCGTAGATAACACATGCGTCTGTCTACGTCGCGTGCACATGAAACATGCATGCATGATTAATGGAATATTATGCGCGCACCTCGATCGGGGGTCGTAGGGTCCAAACTAAAGCGACGGTGCTAACAGAAAGTAAAAAAAAAAAAAAAAAAAAAAAGTCAGATTTTTATTCGAGAAATCTATTTAAATTATGAAAATTTGTGAGATTATTTTTATATAATTTTTTTATTGATAGATAAATTTATCTAACAATAACAAATAATATTGCAAGATTCTCTCTCCTATTTGAAATCTTCAAATTTGAATAAAAAAACTCGAAAAAATATCGATCCAAAACTCAAAATTAATTTAACTTAGAAGGGAATCCTACTACTAATAAAGAATAATGTAAAGAGTATCAATGACTTGCATGTGTATATAAGTATAAGTATCATGGTTTTTCAAGAGTGAAACTAGAGAGTAAGAAACAGTACCGACGGTGTTCCGGCCACCAATCAAGAGAAAGAAACTTTTATTTTTATTATTATTATTATTATTTTATCTCGAATTGACAGCAAATCAGGCCGCATTCATAATATTTTCGGAGCGGTGTTACAATCATTGAAATAGTGTCTCGAATGTAGTCACCGAATAATGTATTTCAATTTTTTTATTTTTTTAATGTATTTTTTTAATTATTATAAACATTTTTTTAAAAAATAAAAAATTCACAATATCATTAAAAAACACTTCTTTAATTACTAAGTAAAAAAAAAAAAAATCTTTCGGGACACAAATTCGGTTCCAAAGCATTTCTGATATTTTCGTGACTCTTAAGTAATGCAATTAAAGCATGCAATTCCTAATTGGTTCGAAATCCAGCATTCAGTGAACTTGAATGCATGATCATGGCATTGATCGATGGCTTTTCCTTCAAAGTTTGCATAAAATTCGCATGAACACCTTTGCATGCATTAAGATCATGATCTTGTTTGAACTTTGATTTTATTTGGCTAAAAAATTTATTTGTCAGCACGCAGCTGCTTATTGACACATCAAATTAACATGACATGATTACTGATGTGGGTTTGTACCGGAAGGTTCAAACACATGATTAATTACATGATTAAGTAGTATAATTCTTGTTTGAGTTTGATTAAGGTTCACCATGCATGCAACTGTTTCAACACAAGTTTTCACACTCAAGATCCTTTTAGCACCTCAACCCAAGTCTGATCTCTTTTTCTCAATTACTTAATTAATTGAAGAATCTTACCCCAACTTTTTGAATTCAAATGAAGAGGACTACTGTAATGAGTAATCTTCAAGCAAAGAATATTCCATTATAAAGCATTTTCCCAAAACAAAAAAAAAAAAAAGGAGGAGAAGAAGACAAAAGATGTTCAGATATTATAGCATGGATCCAGTCAACTCATCCCCTTGACTCAATAATTAATAAAATAATAATTTAGGGAAAAAATAGGTCTTTTTATAATTTCTCAAGATTCTTGTTCACTAGTTGATACATGGTGGGGGCATATTATTAGAAAATTCGTATGTAAGAAATGAATTATCTTAAATATTAAAAAAAAAAGTCCAATCGAATTGGTCACGTTTGGATGTTGAGATGAGTTGTGAATATTAATATTTTATGAGTCCTGTTGAGATGAGTTTAGAATACGTTTGGAAACCAAACTCAACTCAACTATCATTACAATTTTTTTAAATTTCAACACAAAATATAATAAATAATTCAATTTTTTCAAATATCAAAATAATAATAATATAAAAAAATATTTTAACAATATTTTATCATCTCAACTCAACTCAAATCAACTCACTTCAACATCTAAACGTAGCCTTAATATTTTTAGGTTGAGATGAGTTTAACTTTTTAAGTTGAAATGCATATATGAAGTAGGCTGAGATGAATATAACTTTTTTATAAGAAATTGAAAAAGTATCGAGTCTCATAAATGATTAGTTTGAGATGAGTTCAGCAACCAAACACAAAGCAGTAAAATAAAATCTTGACCTATGGAAGAATCAAGCCAGAAGAAAGACCTTTCACATTAGAAGCAATAGCTCTAGTACTTGAACAGTAGCTAGGTTGATTAGAAAAAGCCAGATCACGTGTTTTGCTTATTAAATCTGCAATGTGATGTTTTAAAAAACCGGAAATTTTGACCCATTTTGGAACATTTTAAGTGGAGTGGATGACTGACTGCTGCATGTTGACTTTCTCTTTCCAGTCACCGGAAATAATCAACATTTGAAACAAAAAATAAATTAAAAAATTAAACGTGTCAAAAGTTTCAACGAGGTACTACATTGATGCCTCATTATTATATGCTGGAATAGATGAAAAATCATATTAAAACTTACTTTAACGAGCAATCTTATTCTTCATCTTAGATTAATTTTATTATCTTCTATCGCACCTATTGAAAATAATTAACTTATGTGACTAGGATCAGTAAAAATTAAAATGAAAAACACAACCGATATAGGCTGTGTTTCAGAGCTTAAACCATCTCAAAGTCAGATTACTTCAATACTATTCACAAACTATTTCACTAGTACGATTCACAGATGATTTGAGATACTATTAACATCCAAATGTAATCGTATGTGTATTCATCATGGTAAAACCTAAATGAATATGTGGTATGTGAGTAGGGGTGTCAAATCGTGTTAATGGGTCGTATTCGTGTCGTGTCAAGACATATATATTATACTATATAGGTCAACCTTAACCCGACCCGTTAAGTTTATCGTGTCAAAATCTCAAACCCTAACACGACCCATTAACATAACGGGTCGTGTCGTGTCGTGTCAACCCGTTTTGACCCGTTTATATAAATGGGTTCAACAAACCCAAAATTAACCCGTTTGATTTAGTTAAATTTAACATAATTTTATATAAATGTTAAAATCATAATATCTATAAAAAAAAATATAAAACTAACTATAAGTTCAAAATTACAATCCAAACAATAAAAATATCGAAATTAAAATCCCAACAATTTTATTTTTTAGGTATAAGGGTATAATTTTAAATTTAACTTTCTTAACAGGTCATAATGGGTTGACCCGTTATCAACCCTTTAAGCTATCGTGTCTTAACGGATCAACCCGTTTTGACCCGAATCTGTTAAGGCTAAACTCTAACTCGCTTTTATCATGTCGTGTACGTGTTGGATTAATAGGTCGTGTTATATATTGCCACCTCTATATGTGAGACACATGCTACAACCATTATATATAGTACCAATTAGGGAAAATCATGTTTGGTTTTCTCTCAATTAGCAATAATGTACTGATCAACAGAAAGTCTCAAGCAAATTAATCATGTTTGGGTCGAAAAGACCATCATGAGCATGATAAATGATCGATACAATTCTGGTTGTTCCCATTTTCCAGCATTTCATAGTCATATACAGGACAGGGTTAGGCAAATGAAAGCAGTGACGTCGTATGCTGGGATGGATGTGAAATGAGAAGAGACATGCAATGAGTGCATCATTAAGACTTTAATTAGGGATGGGATTAATTGGGGTTCTCTAATCAAAATATTAATGTGTCTGCATCTCAAAGATAGTTTTTCTCATACTTCACACCTAACAAAAAACCTGCCCTCTTTTTGTATCGATAGTGATTTCCATTATCATTATCGACCTATAACGTCATTTTCTTAATATTAAATATTCGGCAAAATTAATCGTATTTTTTTAAAAATGGGCAAAACCAAAAATTTCATTTTGGGAATTATGGAAAATTATAAAAAACAAATGGGGGTAAAATTAATCTGATCTACAGAATAAAAATTATAAAAAAAATTAGAAAACTAATTATTTTAACCTCATCCAATAAAGGAAACAAAACCAATCTTACTCTTCTAAATTCAACGTCCTGACATCCATTGTCTATGCTAGTAAGCTACCACTTGATTAATTTAATAAATTTGTGTTATGCAGGTGACGTATAAGTAGTCATCTTTGCGTCATGTTTTCTAATTTCTATCATTTTTTTTTTCCTAAGCAAGCAAATATATTATTCACATCAACAAAAAAAAAAAAAAATGAGATACACAAGGAGGGTATGAGGTTTCTCAACAAATATCCTATTTCAACAACCACATCACAAAAGTATAAAAAGAAAAAAAAAGGTAAAAAAAAAAAGAAAAGAAAAGAAAAGAGTTTTAGGATCAAGTACTTTGTCCTCACCCATACCCTGCAAAGAGGATGCCGTCTTAAATGAATATTTTTTTGCAGTTCGCACAACTGTGCGAATTATGAAGCCACCGTTGGAGGCAGTGAAAATTGAAGGTGTACTACGGTTTGTTGTCTCGAGATGTTTCCTAAAGAGATCTGTATTCCCTTCCTCAATATCATCGGTTAAAGAAAGTAGAAATAACATAGTAAGAAGATTGGCATCAGATAGGCTGGATTGCGGCGGGCCAAGTTTCTTCACGCGCACCTTGGTGGCTTGTGGAGACCACTCGAGTGGTGATTGTGAGATGGGGTGGGGCAGATTTGGAAGATCTGGAGGTGGAGAATCTACTGGTGCGGCGCATGTAACCGACAGACGCATTATGGCACGGTGGCGCATGACGGCTACGAATGGAACAAGTCGTGCGTGAGTGTCACGGGCCTAGATTTTCGCCGCGTTTCCACTTCGTCCTAATAGATTGGCGACTGAGGAGTTGCGTGGTGGGGCGCGTGTCAATAGTCGGTTGTCGGAGTGCAATAGATCTGATCAAAACCAAATCGATGGAAATGAGAGATAAAAAAATATTTGCATAAAAACATATATACAGATCGGTATTGTAAAAGGAATAGAGAATTTCATCAAGAACCTCCTCCCTGGTGGAAACACTCAGAAATGATGAGTAGCTTTTTTACAGAGAATGTGAAGTTTCTCTTTCCAGAAACGAAACAAACGAAGAGTTCTATACCCTCATTTATAATTTCTATCTAAACGAAGAGTTCAATAATATTTATTGAACATTTAATATTATCTAAGAAAATCATTTCGACAACTATAAATATTATATGATATATTTTATACGTCTATCTCTCTCATACTTTGAATCTAGAGTTTGAATTCGGTTTAAAAATTCTAAAAGATCCAAACCCATCCTAAATGGATGTTTGACTAGTTGAATGACAAACAAAGAAATAGGCTAGCCATGTAATTGGCAGGGCAGCAAAAGAACTTTTTACCTATTTGATTTTTCAAAGCTAGTCTATTTTTGACTAAATCACATAATTTATCGGCTGGATTGTCATGTCTTGTTCCATGATGAGTGTCTGAAAGAAAATGCAATGCTGTTGACTATATTATAAAGTTAGGACGTGTTTAGATCTCTATTTTTTTTCCTTATTGTATTGTATTGTATATTGTATATTGATCATGAAGAATATTTTTCAAGAGTTGCCTTCACGTATCTCATGGCTGGCCTTGTGGTTGTGCTCATGAATGGACTGCATTGGTCAATATCAGTGGGGTCACTACCAATAAACTAAGTCATTGTAACTTATATTTTTTTTCCTTTTAGGCGGTAAAAATGAACGGTGCATGAACAATAAATAAAAAATACATTATTTTGTATAAACCTTTAAGTTTTTCAAAAATAATATGCGCATGGCCGGACTTTTCATGGTACCCATGTGTATAAGTGCTCTAAAATTTTGGAGGGTCATGATGGTTTTCACAATCGATCCCCCTTTTAACTCCATACACATTTTTCATGTCAAAAAGTACTATTGACACTATAAGAAAAATGAATTTTTGAGATTAATTTATTATAACTAAAAAATTATTCGCAATCAATTTTAATTACAAATAATCATTTTGTTAAAATTAACTGGTCGTAAATAAACAGTTTTCTTACCGTGTCCTCGTCTTAACAATGGTGCAAAAATATTTGAAACAACATTTGATATATAATAGGGAAATAGCGGCCTGAGAGTGTCTCACATCATGCCCATGTGTACGTCGGCTACGGTCAAATATTGCCGGTGGCCATGGGTTTAGGACACGTGTAATCCTCTCCCCAAAAGACCCAAAATTGTCGCTAGACAAAAAGACAAGCAGGCAACCGCCGTGACTGATTGCACCGCCGATAAATTGCCGTAGTACGTGCGCTTTGACCTTTCCGAACCATATATTATATGTATGGGCATTTTCAAAAAACATGTTAAATCATCGATCGAGTTCATTTTCCCTAAGGTTTGTTGTAATAGTGATGAGTCCGAATGAGTTTGATATGGCCTCGTTCCGGTTGTCGACTTTGGGATTTTGTCTAAATTTTAAGATTTAAATTAATAAAAAGCCCAACACTAAAACATGAATTATTATTTATACTTGGTGATATATATATATATATATATAATTATAACCATATGACCAAATCTAAATGGCCTAACTCGATCAAATTAATGAGTCAAATGCGTCGACTCAAGGTGAAAGTTGATTATTGACAAGGTAAAACATCATCCCAATGAGAGTCCTGGCCACTAGCTTTCTTAGCACGCCTCATGTATACATGATTGTCAACAAAACAACTCTCTGCATACCGAAATTGATCACGCATCGAGTCTTTTAATTAACGTATCATATCAAATTACGTAAATTTTAAAAATAATACTTCTTTCTGTATATAAAAATTAAAATATTGAATTAAATCGAAGAATAAAATAGACGTCAAAGGAGACATTTGTCTACAAATTATATCGATAATCACTCTGATCATAATCTCTAAGATTTTGCCAATTCCTTTCAGCTGATCTCCATAGTGGTCTACTTTAATGTTAGGGTATATATATCATGAGGACTTGAAATTTTGGAGCATACTCCTAAAGTTTCATCACGACCATCTCAATTATATATTGTATTGTAGGTCTCCTCGTATATCGATAACACTTAGAAATTTGTTGGCCCGAGACCAAAGAATCAACTGAGTTTTCATGTATATAAAATTAATGAGTTTTAGAAACTCGGGGAGAGTGATCAGGCCAAAATATTAATTTAAATTGAAAGGAGAGAATCTTAATCATTACATTAAATTATGAATATTGTCCTATATATCCTCTTTTATTTATTTATTACTAAAAACTAAAAAATTAAAAAAAAAACTTGTATTTGTCGTAGGACTTTGTTTGGATACAAAAGTTCGCTGGTTTAACTTATAATTGAGCAGACAATGTGACGAACATTCGGTGCAGTAAAAATTGTCGAGAAAGATCAAATCTGACAATTTTAGGGGTTATTTCCGGCGATTTTTTACGCTGAGTCTTTTTCTTGTAGTGATATTAAGAGTATCTTAAATCATCTGTGAATAATAGTGAAATCGTTTATAAATAATAGTGAATATTTTCTAAATAGTAGTAAACTGTATATAAATAGTAGTGAAATAATCTGGGAAGGTCAACCGAGAACAATTATGTTTCCAAACATAGCTTAAGGAAAAAACAATTAAAATTTATTCTATTATCAAGTCGGTGTGTAGAGCACACCATATATCCACGTCATTTAAATAGTAAAATTTAATTCGTAAGATTCAATTTTTTATGAAAATCTATATTTTAAATTAGTATATAGTATAGAGAACTTAGAACAAGGGTATTGAAAAACTAAATAAGACTACTGTTACATCTGAAAGTCACTTTTTGGACTTGTGACTTGGAGGGTGTTTTGTCAACCTCCTTTTTAAAGTGATATTATAGCATAAGACCTATTCAAACCTAGACTCCTTCTGCTCTTTTCTTCTATATATAAAACTCCTAATCACATTACCAGAGATACAAAGTGTAGAGATTGGAGAAATACTAGTAGTCATAGAACGAAAGGACCCTTAAAAGCAGCTTAATTCTTCCTGTCAAAGCTTCCTTTTTCCTAATTCTTCTTCCTCGATCCTCCTCCATGTCTGATGAACCTAAAGACCTTTTCTACCATTACCTATTACAAGATAATCAGCATCTTGAAAGTGGGACTGGCAGCTCATACTATGAAAAGCCTCCTTACAATAATTATTCACAAGGATTTGATGATGATCCTTCTAATTACATCATGAGCAGCTTCAATGATCAGTGTTTGCAACGACCTGTGGTTTATAATTCAATGGCAAGCGCCTTTGGTTTGTCACGGCCTTCATCATCCCGAGTATTTGCTTCAGTTGAAAGCAATCCGAAGCCAAGGGAAGTTGGAGATTTAGGTGGTGGTAGTGGTGATGTTCTTGTGACTGCAAACTCTTCGATCTCTTCCTCTTCAACTGAGGCTGGTGCTGAAGAAGATTCAGATCACAAGAGTAGCAAAGATAGGCAACCAAAAGAATTGGAAGATGGAGGGGAAAGCTCTAAGAAAGTGTAAGTTTGAATATTCTTGGTGTGTACGTAAATCAATGGCAAATTTTTTTTTTTTTTTTTTTTTCAAGGATGGTGCAAGCAATATTAATATATGGGAGTTAAATCAACAGGCCGAGCAAAGCAAAGAAGAAAGGAGAGAAAAAGCAAAGGGAGCCACGGCTCGCTTTCATGACCAAGAGTGAGGTTGATCATCTGGAAGATGGATATAGATGGAGAAAATATGGACAGAAGGCTGTCAAGAACAGCCCTTATCCAAGGTAAGCTATCATTTTCTTGCACCCAAAAGCAAATTAATTTGCATATATGCTTGGCTTCTTACATTAATTCCTTATGTTGGCTCCTTTCCAAACTACATGGGATCAAAAGAATAGATCCGAAACCTGAAGTTTTACTGCAAGATATATGTTGTTTGACCGTATAAATTAGTCTGATCAATATTCCTTTCCCATCTGCATGCATGTGGATCATCTTTTGTTTCCATGTAATTAAAGAAACCCTAAAGTGTTCTGAAACCTAAAGAAGCATTGAATAGATATATGGTGTGATAATCTGATGTCTTGGGTCTCGAAGAAGATCAACTTGATCGATCTGAGAACTGAAATGGTTAATTTCCAAAAGCAGGAGCTATTACAGGTGTACAACTCAGAAGTGCATAGTCAAGAAACGAGTTGAGAGGTCATATCAAGATCCAACCATTGTGATCACGACATATGAAGGTCAGCACAACCACCCAATTCCCGCAACGCTTAGAGGTAGTAGTACTGCGGCTGCAGCAATTTTCTCACCTTACTGCATGTTCACACAGCCGACAGCAGCAGCAAGACCAGTACCAACCTTTCCTCCACACTATTTTGCGGCTCATGCTCAGATCATGCCTGCTCAAACAATGAATAGCCAGCATCATGAGCAAAATCCACCTAATAACCCTCATCATGATCATCAACTTCCCGACTACGGATTATTACAAGACATAATTCCCACGATGTTCCTTAAACAATATAATTATGAGCCATGAATTAGCTGATCATGTTTCTTGATCCTTTCTTGATTGGTTTCTCTCGTTGACAAACAATTTCAAGATACGTAACTACATATGTTTTTCTCTAGTACTTCTTGTTGTTCCCGAGAAGGCGGCCACTACTTTCACACACGCTAGCTAGCTTGGTTTAGAAGTAACGTTGAAATATCTCTAGATTATTTAAGTTAGTGGCCACTTTTGGTTACACAGTTTAAATGAGATGAGATGAGATGAGATGTTTTGTTGAAAATTAAATACATGAATATTGTTATAATATAATTTTTAATACTATTATTGTTTTGGAATTTGAAAAAAATTAAATTTTTAATATTATATTTTGTGTGAGATTTTGAGAAAATTGTAATGATGAGATGAGATGAAGTTTGTAATTAAATTTTCTTGAATTGCCTCTCTGGGAAATGCATGGAATTAAGAAGATCATGAGGTTTGGTACGTTGTGTGTAGTTTAGTGATTTTAGACATCAAAAAGGAAAAAACGAAAAAGAAAAAAAAGAGAGACATGTACGACACATTCAGTGTAATCTGAGCTTGTATAAGTACTACGTAATATATATATATATATATATATATATATATATATATATATATCCAGCTAGCTATACGGTGTATGTATGTATAATCCTTTTGTGATTTTCAAGTAGGAGAGATTATATATTCTTCCTCCGTTTTCCTTTGATTTGTTCAATTAAAGGGTTTTCTTTGCCTTTGAATTTTCAGATCAATATCGACCTTTGATTCGATTCTCCAATTGCATTAATAATTAATGCATGAAAATGTATGTAGGAATTATGTACCCTTTTACTCCTACTGTTGAATCTTTCAAATGAATTAAAAAGGCAGAGCACGCTATCCACCAAAAAAGGGAGATCAAAGGGATCTATATATGTGCCAAAACCAAAACGTTCAAAAATAAAAAGCATACATGCACGAAAGATGACCAGCTCCAAGTTCTATATATATATGGTCGATAGATATTTCTGTCTCCAAAAGCAGAGTCAATTTCAATCTGGGTCCGGGGGACCCAAATAACATGCAAATTTCTACGGTCTCCGGCCATAAATCAACGTCCAGGAAGTTCCTTACCAAGTAATCTGGACATACGTACGGGGGGTGATTAATTTGAAAAAAAAAAAAAGAGGTAGAAAAAATCCTAACACCCATTAATACATTCAGCTGTCATATTTTAATTTTCTTCATATAAGACCACGTCTCATGATAATGTATAACATGAGGAAGAAATACGAACACGATTGAGCACTTGTCGGGCCGGGACATGAGGTCATGGGTTAATAGTAGTGTTATAAGAAATACTTATCAAAATACAGCAGCTTCTTCCATTTTGCCCTAAATTCATGTTCTAATCTCTCTCGCTCTCAAATATTTTAGTTCTCTTTAATCCCGACATTTAGGTTGTGAAATACGTGAGTGTATCATGTTGTTCTAGTATGAGTGCATGTTGTGTCTTGATCATATTTACTACATAGCATACTCCACCACTGAAGAAGATTATAACATCAGATCATCATCAAAGATATATGTAGAACATTAATCGCTTGAAAGTAATTAAACACTTCCAATATTGTCCACTCTGATCTATATATAATTTCTAACAAATAGTACCTAAAAGCTAGAAAATTAAAAGTAAGGTTGACATATGTGGAGGGTGATCTTGTGGAGGGGAAAAACTAATAATTCAAATTAATTTTAAATCGATTTTATTAGTTAATCAAATTATCTTATATTTTAATTAGTGGTTTGAGTATGCGCAGTCTATTTAGACTTATTTATATATTAATATAATAAGTTGATTTTTGTGGTAATTAAAAACAGGAGAGGTAATTAGAAAGCCAATGGAATTAATGAGTAGGGCTGACATGATTAATACATAATATTGTTGTATCGGATTTCGGTCGTATCAAGTTTCAGTACGTACTTGTGTCGTATAGGAGTTAATCTTAACTTGATTCATTTAATCCAATGAGTTATAAGATCCATCAACTCTAACAATATGCTAATTTTGTGCAGAGTTTATGAGTTAAAACAATTACTAGCTTTAATTGAAACTCATATATATATATATATATATATATATATATATAATAAATATAGATAGAAGTCACTGTTGGGAGTAACCATTTTGCACACATGATGTGGCATCATGTAGATCACACATCTCTCACGTCTAAAAAAAAGAAGTAGAGAACTAGAAGTAGTCATGTAGTGAATGCAAAGTGTGCACTGCTACAGTGACTTCTCTCTAGCATTACTATATATATATATATATATATATATATATATATATATATAGAGGGTTGTTCAACTCATGTCAAATAGTTGTATAGGAGTCAATCTTAATTCAATTCTTTTAATTAAACGAGTCAGATCCCTTAATCCTATTTATGAATTAATTCGTGCAATCCATGATGAACCGTATGTTGTGATGTATTTGCTTTGCTCATAGTGCAGCTTATTCAAACGAGATTTTAAATTTCTTGGACCTTTCAAATCATTTAGTGAATTTATAAATTAAAAATAAATATTTATGATAAATTATTTACTATAAAAATCAACAAATAAACCATTTTAATATTAAATTACATGAATATTAATTTACAGTATATGATATTCTTTCTCGCGGGAATGTCATCTCTTTTACTGGTTGGCATCGATCGATCAGGTGTTTTACTATGCACATTAATTAATTTGTTGAGTTTTCTCATCTTGATCATGTCATGAGATGCTTAATTTCTGAAAGTATATGCATGCAGCTAGCTAGCTAGCTTTGGTACCTCCGTACCATGTGTGCTTTTGCATTGATCGAGTTGCATGCAGACAAAGCAATTGAACTGATGATCACTTTCTTTGAAAAAAAAAAAAAATTAAGGTTGGTCCTGATGATCACCATATATTGATAGCATTTATACGCGATGAGATAGGGACCAATCAACTTGATCAGTTAGTCGTAGCATAACGACCCTGATGATCTTCGAGCATCATGGCCATGATGAAGATTCAAATTCAAGACTTTAATTCCATCGACCATTAAGCAACTCAAGAAGAAGTACTCGATCATGATCATGATCTCTTACTACCAACACGTACAGAGATCCTCTGGGGAAACATGAACATCAAAGCCCTAATTGATCAGCTGATCTATTCCCTCGCCCTTTCATTAAAAAGAAAAAAGAAAAATTGAAAATCCTACGTACCCACGATCGAGGACATGCATTTGATCACCAACTAATTAAATTACTAGTCATGGAGATATATAGCGCCTTTACTCTCTATATGTAAAATCTGAATTAAAGCATGCATGCAAGTAATCATTCAATTTCTCATGATTTGAAAATATATCATTTATTTTTTATCAGACGTAGAAAATATTATACATAAGCTGATTTTGTGACAAATTAGATATATCCTATCATGACTTTAAATATATATTAACAAGATGGTCCTTAATGTTCAAGATCACCTAATTATTTTTTCTTGGAAAACATATATATTTCTAATTTTGAATAAAAATTAAGAAATTAACGTTTGGATATTTTAAAAAATGAAAATAAAACCCATAATTTCGGTACTTAGTAATTCTACACGTAAGTCTTAACAAGCTAGGGAAGACGGACTCGATGATTATCATGTGAAACCCGTGATTGTTTGGTTCCTTAATTAGTAATGGTACGTGTACGTGTATGTGTATGTGTGTGTATGTGTGTGTATATATATATATATATATATATATATATATATATATATGTTAAATTTATTGTTAATGCCAAAAATTGCACAATAGGCCAGAATGAGAGAGTGTCAATCTCGACCCGCTGAAGTGATCCAAGACTAGATGAGGCAGTTCGGAGTCCACGATGGCACCAGCTAGAAAAAGTAGTACGGTGCCCTTACTTACATCCATAGCAGTAAATAGAAAATAGATACAAGAAGTATAAATAGAGATGAAGACACAATTTACGTGGTTTGGCAGAAGGCCTATGTCCACGGGTCGTTTGGAGGGCAAATCCATTATAATATGATTATTTTATAGTATCTTATTTTTCTCTATACAATGGAGGCCAGAGACCTTTTTTCCTGGAGAAGATTCTATCTCTAGAGCTCTCGTCGTGGGGTTGAAGATGACCTCTCTTCTGCCCCCCCGCTTAGCTATCTAGAAGTCATTTTTATTCTTGCCCCTGTCAGTAGTAGATGAAAAAGTCAACTTTATCCCACTTCTCATTGCGTGTCTTGACTTGTTTTTCCCCCTTTCTCATTTTTCTCTCTTTTTTGTCACATTCCCTCTTTTCTCTCTTACATTTCTTTTTCTTTGTCCACTCATTGTCTTTTTCCTCTTACTTCCTTATGGTGGCCCTTTGAGCTAGGCCTGGGATGCCTTTTACGCTAGGGGGATTTTAACCCATAACAAATGCCCTTGATTCTTAAGGCTAGCTTGCTCAACAAAAAGGTCTTGATAATCTTCAAGTTAAATTGCGACGAAGATAGCCTGCATAAGACTATAGAAAAATAAATTCCAAGAGCAGGTCTCCGGTTTTCTATTTTGTTTGTGTTAAGTGATGAAGATTTCCGTGCGCAGAACTCGGCTTGTAGAGCTAAGCGGGAGATGTACTCAACCATGCTAGTGGCGAGCGTGGAGCTTGGCTTGGGTGGATGATGTACTCGATCGCATTGGATGCGAGCGCGAAACTTAGTCTAGGCGGGAGATGTTTCAAGTATACAAGTCTCGTTCAGATCCTTTGTAAAAAAGTAGACTCTGCCTAGGGCTGAGCAAATATCCGAAAATCTAACTTCGCTTCGATTCTGACTTCGACTTTTCCCTCTGATGTATTTATCTATATATTTATCATATATACTAGTATACTTATATAACTAGAACTTATATAGTTAAATTCAATAATATACTAGTATGAGCTAATTATTATAAAACAATATACTTATACACTATAATATAAATAGACTAATGATAGTTTAGTATATGTAAACATTATAGTACTATTACAATACATAATCAAGTATAGAAATAAGTTAGACACTAGTATTTAAATAAGTCTAGTATAATAAGTTAATAATATATAATAATTTACTAAAGTATAATAACATATAATTAGACACTATAGAATAAATCTTATATAGATAAATTAAACACTAGTATAGAAATAACTTATAAGTCTAGTACAATAAGTTAATAACACATAATACCAAATTTATTAGAGTATAATAACATGTAATTAGACACTAGAAATAAGTCTAGCATAGAAAAAAGTTATAAATAAGTTAGACACTAGTATAATATAATAGCATATAATACTATAGTATAATAACATGTAATTAGACACTATAGTATATGTCTAGTATAAAAATAATTTAGATATTAGTATAGAGGTAAATTAGTAGTGAATGATTTAGTTTTAATTTTTAATTTTTCAAAAAATTGATATTTGAAAGCTCACAAAAGATTCTTTTTTAAATGAGCTAAATATGAAGCTAAAAAAGAAGAAGCCCAAAGCTAAAAGCCCAAATTCGACTATGCTCCAAAAAGTCGGAGTCGGAGTCGGAGTCGGATTTAGGAAAATACGACTCCAACTAAGTCGGTATTCACCCCTCCACCATGAAAAAGTGTAATATATATATATATATATACACACACATACAAATATACATACACCATGTAATTTTTATCAGCATTCTTTAGGCTGACTAGTCTTGAGCTTTAGGTTCATGTATCAAACTGTCATAACGAAATCATATTGATCTTGTGATAATTGCCTAAAAAAAGCTAATGAATTTTAGCAGTTGCACGTCCTGATCAATACAAAGCAAGCTGCAATCATGTGGGGTTACATTGATTTATAAGTGGGTTTCTTCAAATGCACTTCTGCAAGTTTAAGTTTGGTGGTACCCCTCATTACTGTTAAATCTTTAGATCTAGCTAGGACTTTAGGTAGAACAACAGCTTTTAATATATATGTGTGTATATATATATATATATATCGTAGAAAGCAAGTCAGATTAATAATGCTATATATGCTTAATAATTACTATCATAATCCTAATAAAGTACTCTTACCATCCATGGCTTGCCCACAAAGGTTTTTGAATAGAGGAGGGAGTGTTAGGACACCCTTTCTTTGCATGACCAACTTAACCCACAAAATGTTTTTGTGCATGGCGCCATAATTTGTACCTGTTTGAGAATACAACTGTTTTTAGATATTATCAGACTATTTTATTATTATTCACAAATCATCTGAGATACTCTTTTATCCCATTGGAGCCTTATAATCTTGTAGTAAGAAATTATTACCAACAAAAACTATTATTTGACTAATCAACTCTAACCGGCCTCTATGCTCTTTAAACTATGGGTGCGGCTACTATGCCGCCCCATTTTGACCGCTGGGCGGTATGCCTAGCGTAAAATTTATTTTATTTTATTTTTTATTTTCACATTTTTTTAACATATTTAAATACATTTAAAAAATAAAAAAATACACCAATACATTTAAAATCACTTCCTTAATCACTAAGTAAAATAAAAAAAATAAAAAATTTTGACCAGCGGTCAAATGGAGGTATCAACTTGGGGAGGCAAAGTAGACTTTCTCTTAAACTAGTATTTACAAACTATTACGAGCTAATTCTCTTCCCACAGCCAGGCCATTTTCTTTCCCTCCCATAAATCATTATACTCCTTATATATCCATCGATATTCAATATCCAACTGGAAACAGCAGCATGACCAAAAGCCAAAAGATAGGCATGCATGTGATTTTTACATGCCATCTTTGTTTTCGGACCCCCTTAAAGTACACTACATGCACTACATGACTGCATGGAGGTTTACCGTTTACATCGACATTAATTATATTAGAAATGATTTTTACAATCGTGGAATGCGTAACATTACTCTATGACTATATGTAATATTATTCTATATATATATATACATCAAAACAACATATCATTATGTAGTGCCCATTTTCCTAATTATATCAATACCCAAATTACTATTTCAATCTTCTCCTTTTTGTCTTAGCTGAAAAATATGAATCCAAATCCAATTTATGGGTGCGTTTGAATGTTGAAGTGAGTTGAGTTGAGTTGAGTTGAGATAATAAAATATTGTTAGAATATTATTTATTATTATTATTATTATTTTGGGATTTGAAAAAGTTGAATTGTTTATTATATTTTGTATTGGGATTTGAAAAAGTTGTAATGATGAGTTGAGATGAGTTGGGAAGATTTTTGATTCCAAACGAAGCCTGAATTCATTCCCCTTTTTTATTTTGTCTATTTGCACTTCCTCCAATATAATATAATTTTTGTTGGGATTACCTGCCCCCTTCTCTTGTATTCTTCATTTTATTTTAATGCAATTATTGATTAAAACAAAAAACTATAATTTATTATCAGAATCTACCCCACCCCAATGTTTTTTTTTTTTTTAGTAGACAGGTGTCAACCTTCATTAAGAGAGGACTTACAAAGTTGATTTGAAAAACAAATCAATTACAATCGTTAATAACTCCCCAGTACACTTTCGTGACTGACATGGTCTAGTCCAGACAGTAAATCTCCAAAGACTTAAATCTTCAGAGAAAATACCCCTCTGTCCACGACAGAGATAACAAAGCCCCATACCCTGACTAAGCAGGGTAGGGTATACCAAACCCCAACAACCCCGACAGCGCGGAGGGGTGACTAATACTCCATTCGGACCAAAGTCCGAAGGTACTAATTTTTTTGGATTTTTATTTAACCTAGAGACTACATTACACAAAAAAAACTACAAAGAAAACACTGCAACAAAACAGAATACAGGGGCTGCTGTGGCGCGTGCAGTACACGCGCCACTCTGGGGAGGGAACCGCCAGTCGACCTTGGAGATCTCGGACTCACAGACTCCAAAAACGCCGCACGTGGTGTTGGCAGAGGGCTCCCGGGTGGTGCGTGGAGGCCAAGCGCCGAACGACGCTAAAACTTCGAGCCGCGCGTGCGGGCTACTCGCCGCTCCGTTTGGTGCCGCATTCGGTGGTCTTTAAGATCGGCAGCAGGGCATCACCATGGCGGGGCGCGTGCTGGCTTGTGGCGGCGGGAAGACCCCGATCGGCGATTCACACTTATTTCCTCTGAAAAAATACAAAAACACAAAACAAAACCTACATAGAAGAGAAGGGAAGGAGGAGGAGGAGGGAGGGAGGGGAAGGGAGCCGAAGCTCCCACCCCTCAAGCCGGATCTGCGAACGAGTTTTAGGTTTCGGCGAGAGAGCTAGTTGGACGAGAGAGTTTGAGTAAGACAAAAAGAGGTTTGAGAGTACCGATCGACAACCCATGAAACTCTTTTTTTTAATCGGTAAATCAAATCTTATTGATAGTAAAGATAGACAAAAGTTGAATTGATATTTGCAGTAGTAAGTGTTGTATATTCTTTTTATTAAATGAATAAATATGAAATTTATATTAATAAATTTATATTTTATAAATAATATTAAATATAATCATGTAAATGTTGTACATTTAAAAAAAAAATTATTATTAAAAAATTAATTTAATTTTTTTGAAAATAATAGACAAGACTTGCTATTACAAAGAGTAATGCTACTCATCATCCTAAGTTTCATCATTTTGTGATGTGATATTAGGTGATTAGAAATTACTTATTATATTTTACTTATAAATTTATTATCTAATATCGTATCAGTTTGGATGATTGCTTTCAGAAAAATTTAAGCTGAATACCGAGTCAAGTGAGGAGTGACTGATTGAGAACAAAAGCACAACCACGACTCAACCCACCGCAACCGCTATCAACCGCTATAAACAGATCCAGATAGAGTGAGAGGGACTCACCCTCCGACATTTTCTCCATTCTTTAAGCGAAGGATTTCTCCTCCTCCTCCTTCTTCTACTCCTCCTGCTCGCTCCTCTTGCATTTGGATCTCTCTCTCTCTCTTCCATCTCTAGCTAGGGTACTTCTCCGCTCCATCTGCCATTCGAATTTCACAATTCTACTTTTTATAATGTATTTTTGGTTGCCATATGGTTACAATGACTGCATTGGTATCCATTGACGTGGTTAATTTTTCTTGTGGTTTTGGCAGTTTCCAACCGTTTTGTGGGACCGGAAATGGTGGTTTCCGAGCCACTTACGCCCGGTCAGGTGAGGTTTCATGCATGCTTTTGTGTCATATTCTCAATTTTCTGCTCATTTTTGGGTGGATGTTGAGAACATTGGACAGACATGGTTGAATTGAATGGTGAATTGGTAGTTGATATTATTGGCTAATAATGTGGTTCGGGCTGAAGTCTGTTTGTACCTAATGAATTTTGTCGAGCTTGCAAGTCTTTTTCTTTTGTAACATTTTCTTGGAAATTAGAGAGCGTACTTGATCTGAAGAGGAATCCATTCATCATGCAATGTGTAGATTATCATTTTTAAACTTACCAGTATGTTAGTGTTTATGTGTCTCTTAGCATGTGCAAGTTTTTGTTCAGATTGTTTATTTGCTTCTTCTAAATTCATGCCTTTGGTTCTACGTGGCAAGTTGTTTCTTTTGATGCATTTATTGCAAACTCCAAATTAATGTTCATGTTTTTATTTATCTACGAATGGATCCATTCATGGTTCATTTTTTCCACTGTCAATTGGTATTTACCTTTTCAGCTCAATAGGGTGCTTGTTAAATTGGTGGCTAGTATTTTTGAGAGAGAAAAGTTACCGCCTCATCTCATCAATAGTTTGTTCAGCCTAAATATTATTTGAGCAATTCCAGCTAGTGACGAAATTGGGTTCAATGATGGTAAATTGCTTACATGGAAACTGCAATAAGAGCTAGCAATTTGGCCCTAAATAATTTGAATTGTCTCTTTCGTGTGACAATGAGCTATATTGAAATCCTTTGAACTTGCTTGAGGCACCTTCCTCAAATTTGCTACACTCCTTGGATTCATGTGTATTGTTTTTCAAGATTTGCTACCAATTTTGTTGAGATGTGTCCACGATACTGCTTCTTGCGACCACTTTAAAACAAGCCTGCATGGTGTGATGTTGAATATTTAAGACTTGAGTGTGCCTTCCTTTAGTTTTTTATTGGCACCGGGTGTCCGGAAACAGCGCCCTGAGAGTGTGCCTTCCTTAATAGCAATTGGTTTTAGGTAGAGTGGCAACTCACGGTCTGACAATTAGTATCAGAGTTAGAAGTCATTGATTCAAGTCACAGGAGCATCATCATAAGAGAGAGATTGTTGGATGTCCACAATAACACTCTTTGCGACCGCTCTAAAAATAGACTTTTGGGTGTGAGATCGAATTCTGTAAAAGACTAGAGTGCATCTTCCCTGATCCCAATTGCTTTTAGGATGCCATATTGCTTCTTCCCCAATCCCAATTCTGTAAGAGACTTCACTGTTCGGCAAATGTGCATGTCATATTGCTTCTTGTGCTTTTTTTTTTTTTCTTACGCTTCCATATTAATTTGGAATTCCCCCAACGATTATATTTTGATGCTAGCCCAATATGAAAATCTGGTACTGATTATTGGCAGCTCAATTTTTTGCCGTTGTTTTCCTAATCAACATCTATTCCATTAGAACAAGTTTTTTTTTTTCCAGAATTTATTGAGGGACTGTCCTCTTTCTTGTTCTGTTTGCCTGTCTCTGTTTAGTTATTTTCTCCTTTGACAAAACTTTTCCCGTTATTAATGGATATTCCTTAATATTTTCTAGGTGTCCTTTTTGCTTGGAATAGTACAAATTTTTGTCGCATGGATATACTCAGAGTTCCTTGAATATAGGAAATCTTCTCATCCTTCCAAAGTGTAAGTTTCTTCTCTCAAGATGGGGGGCTACAGATTTTATGGATTGGGATTATTTGAATCTTTGGTGGTTTCGATTGGCTTCCAGATACTTGTATGTTACATATTTTAACCAATACTGAATTTCAATCTGCTTCCCTTCTTTTACTTGTCCATAATTGTATACTTGGATTATGATACTATGGTTGGTGGCTATACCAAACCCTCTTCTCTGTTAGAATGGTTGAAGGAGTCAAGCAGCTGCCTCCGAATAGGGTGAGAAATTTAGAATTGTTTCGTTGCTAGTTTTCTTGCTCTATTGAGCAAAACTGCCTGTTAAAGATAAAGTGCAAGCAGAAGAGGCATCATCTTAGATTGAAGATTCTATTTTTTGGTTGGCTAGCAGTTCACTAACTTAAAAATTTGCTAATATTTCCTCTGATTTATGCTAATTATTTATCCCATATGATCACGTTTTGATGCCAATGTAAAGTAAAAATCTCCACTTTAAAACACTAAACAAAAAGTAAGCTTCTGATTGTGCATAGAAAAAGAAATTTGAAGGTATAAAAACCTCTCTTAATGAGTCTCATCTAGGATTGGGGAAACTCAATCCCTTCCTACCAGTTTATGTTCCTTTAGCATCATTTTTCTTGGCACCCAAGCAGAAAGAAACCACCTTTAACCCCAAAGCTGAAAAGTGAGACAAATCAATTGTGAGGAAAAGAAACTGAAACCCATGTTTCCTATTGAGAGAGGGAGGGAGGGGGGGTGGGGTGGGGGAGAGAGAGAGAACTAACAGATCCTACTAATTTTTTTCTTTATACCATGTGTCTCAATTTAAAAGGGTTTGATCTCCATTTGATGCTGCAATTTCTTAAGTTTTATTGAAATTGGTTTTCTAATATTTAATTTAATGCCTAATTAATTTTTTCACTTTTCTCCTTCGGGCACAGATGCTAAGTCTCATCTTCTGTTTGATATATTTTCAAAATTTAGGAGATTGTTATTCGGGAAATTGAGAGGAAGAAATAATGTTACTTTAGATAGAATATTCTCTGATGATAAGTTTTATTGGTTGCAGTCATTCAGACATTAATATGGTTGAATTGGGAAAGGAGACAATCAAAGTAGATGATCGGACTACTTTGCTGGAAGGAGGTCTCACAAGATCAGCATCTGCAAAGTCTCATAGTTTATCAATAAAAACGAATCTAATTAGGTCACTTACTGTGTTTCATCCTTATGGAGTTTCATTTTTTATTGTCTCAAGTGTTCTTACCTTCTGCTTTTCATGTTTGTAGGTTCCTGACCATGGACGACTCCTTTTTGCTAGAAAATAGAGCAACTTTAAGAGCAATGTAAGTCACAATCTTTTTTTATTGAGATACAAAACTTAGCCTTCTCTCTTTCTTATATCACATTACACTCACATAGGTCTGAATTGGGCGCAATTCTGCTGTATTTCTACATATGTGATCGTACAAATTTACTGGGAGGATCTACAAAGGTGCTTTTGTCTTGCTTTGACTATGTTTCCTTAGTCCCATCCATGATTCTGTTTAGGATAGTTTTTATCCTCAGATGCTACCCCAAGATATTATGGTGCATAATTATCTCCACAAGGTGCTTTTTTTCCTATATAATTCTGGACACTTGGTTCTTTTGTTCTTGAGTATAGTACTGCTTCATTCCAGACAACTTACTTTTTGATGACATGAATTTTCATTTGGTAAAACATTAGATAATAGTATAACATTAACTTTTTAGGAAAATCACACTTTACAGTCTTTACCCCCTCAAACTACCATTCTTTTTGCAATATGACTACAAAACTACCAAAGTTGTGATTTAGCCCCCCATTTTGAAAATTAGTGATGTGGCACGATCTTTAAGATTTTGATCTTAAAGAAGGGCTAAATTACACAGAGTGGTAGTTTGGAGAGTAAAGTTGTTCAAAGGGGTTGATTGAAATTTTCCCTACTTTTTTCTTTTTTTGTATACTGTATGCTTAAAATTCAGATGATGATACACACCATTGGCTGGAATATATTACTAACAATTTTGATAATCTTTGTCAATTCTTTCCTTGGGCAGAAATACAATCGTGATCTTTTCCTCTTTCTCTACATTCTCCTTATCATAGTTTCAGCAATGACTTCTTTGAAGAAGCATAATGATGTGTCAGCATTCTCTGGAAAATCCTTACTTTACCTCAATCGGCATCAAACTGAGGAATGGAAAGGATGGATGCAGGCAAGTAGTCTTCAAAGCTCACAACTTGTGATTAGTAGTAACGTTTAACTTTCACTTAAGAAAAGAAATCTAAGTGCTTTCATTCTTTTGTAGTATGTGTTCTTGCATTACTTGTGTTCCTATGTCTGCGAAACTGCTTTATTTACCTTCGATTATATTCGTTTTTTCTAACATAGTAAAACTTTCTCACCTGTGGTCTATTTTATTTCATTCCAGCCATGCATTATGGTTTGGATAATAAAAGCTACTGAGAAATTGTGAAACTATTTGGTTTTGGTTTTTCTTTTCTTGGAATGTTAAGGTTTTGATAATGCGACAACCTTTTGGGATTGACATCAGTTTAATGTCTGAAGTGGCATCTACATTTCTTTTTATGTTTTTGCAGGTCTTATTTCTAATGTACCATTATTTTGCTGCAACGGAGATATACAATGCAATACGTATGTTTATTGCTGCATATGTTTGGATGACTGGATTTGGCAACTTTTCCTATTATTACATTAGAAAGGATTTTAGCATTGCACGCTTTGCTCAGGTAATAGACCGTATAACCATTTAACTCAAACAACCATTGACAGCTTTATTTTCTTTGTATGTTTTTAATCTAAGATCTTCTAAGTCGTCGTTTATATTATGCAGATGATGTGGCGGCTAAATTTCTTTGTAGCATTTTGTTGCATTGTTCTGAACAATGACTATATGCTGTACTACATCTGTCCAATGCACACGCTTTTCACATTAATGGTGTATGGAACCCTTGGTATTTTTAACAAGTACAATGAGATACGCTCAGTGATGGCTGTGAAGATTCTTGGATGCTTTCTTGTGGTTATCTTGATTTGGGAAATTCCTGGAGTTTTTTACATATTCTGGCGTCCACTAGCCTTCATTTTAGGTTAGTAACCAATTTTGTGTTGCCTTTTGTCCTTTATTTTTTACTTGCTCCTACATCAATATTAATCTGAAATTTAGCGAGTCATTTCATAGCTCAGCTAGTCAGCTTCTTTAGTTTAGTTCTTTAAGTGAACTTTGCCGAAGTTGGAGAGCACCCAACTCATACTTGGATTTAAAGCTTTAGTTTGTGGGCTTCAGGTTTGGGAGCGATTTGATTAGAGTGATCTAGTCGGTTTACTTATCAGTGTTATCACCCTTGAACTTCGATCGTTCACCACCTTTTCCTTTTAATGCGAATTTGTTTATGGACTCATAGTCCGTGTAATAATATTGGTAAAGACATGCTTATAAAAAAAAAGTAATATTGGTGAAGACATTTTGTATGGATTTAATATGATAAATTGAATTTTGTTAAGCTTACTCCATTGGCAAAAGTTCAAGGTATTGTTTAGAATAAATATATGATTATGTCTACTGGCTTCATATGCGTGACGTTACTTTTAATGACAGGGTATACTGATCCTGCAAAACCAGATCTCCCTCGTCTGCATGAATGGCATTTCAGATCTGGACTTGACCGGTATATATGGATCAATGGAATGATATATGCATATTATCACCCCAATGTAATTTCTTGAATGTCTGATCATCTGGTATTTCTTGCTTTCTTGGTGTGCCAACCACTAAAAGTTTCAAATACGTGAACATGCTAGGTTGAGAAATGGATGGAGAAATTGGAGGAATGTGAGATCAAAAGGAGAATCTCCATCAAAGCAAGCATTGTTGCAGTTTCTTTATTTGTGAGTTGCCTGATTTTGTGACCACAGTATACTTATTATCTGTTTACACATTATTGTTTATCTATTTTGGGTTTCTCGTTGTCTTTATTTCATTTTAATTTTTTTTCTAGGTTGGTTACTTGTGGTATGAATGTATTTATAAGCTGGACAAGGTTACATACAACAAATACCATCCCTACACATCGTGGATTCCCATAACGTGAGTATTGATTAGTTACTTTATTTTTCCTATTCTAATGTTACTTTCCCATATAGAATGTGCAATCAAGTAACTCTTTCTTGTTCATTTTCCAGCATCTTACTATTTGCCTTCTTTGTGATATCAGAGTTTATATTTGCTTGCGAAATTTCACTCAGCAGTTTCGGAGTTTCTCATTGACTCTTTTTGCGTATGTTCTCTTATCTGTACAATTGAACCATTTTAATACTTGAACCACCCCCTTTACAGGAATATTGAATGGCTTTTTGTATATGAACTTAAATGTATTCTGCTACCATATTTTGAGGTTTATATTGTTCCACATGGTATTATTAGGTGGCTGGGCAAGATTACTTTGGAGACCTATATTTCGCAGTTCCATATCTGGTTGAGGTTTGTAAATTTATTCATTCATTTATATTTCACCGATTTGCCAAGTGCTACGTTATACTAACATTATAATAAATATGTGTTTATTTATTTTGAAAACATCTTTATTGAGTCAATCCGCCTACACGTCTTGCTTTTACTGGTTAGATGATGCCATTTTTTAAGTCTTGGTGTATGTTGTATTATATAAGTCTGTAAACTCATGTAACCATTATTGGGAGTAAATTAATACCATGAATTCAAAAACATTTCCTTATTTTTACTTTTTGGATGTGGTATTTAAGCTTTCTTCTTAAAACTTCCAAGAAGTACTTGAAAATTTCATTTTTAATTATATAAATTAATATCAAAGCAAACGTCATGTCCCTTCCCAAGTCTAAATAAAAAGAATGGGGAGAATCCAAGGCACTGAGCACAAGTGGATATCTTTTCCTTGTCTCACTTCTTCTGGCATTACCAGGAAAAGTCCTAAAAACTCACAAACATGCAAATGCACGGATAAAGAAATTGACAGAGGCAAAATGCTGATTCAACTCAGTTGTGTTTCTAACTTCCTTATATGCATCTGCAGATCAAGCGTGCCTAATGGACAGCCGAAGTGGCTTCTTTCTCTTGTCCCAGAATATCCCCTGCTTAACTTCATGCTCACTACTGCCATTTATGTCCTTGTAAGCATATTTCTTCTCGACCCTTCATTCAATTCTTCATATGCCACTAGTACTAACCATGACCCACTTTTGTTACATTTTTTTGCTGCTCTCTGGACTTGCTTATGCAGGTATCTCTTCGGATTTTTGAATTAACTAATACACTGAAGACGGTTTTCATACCCACAAAAGACAACAAGCGGCTGCTATATAATTTTCTTGCTGGGGCTGCCATTTTCCTGTCGTTGTATTTCATCTCATTCATTCTCCTACAGATCCCTCATGCATAGGTAATCCTCTTCATGGCACTTAATTGTTTTTAGATTGAAATCTCATACTTGGGATTTGCGAAGGGCTTTTATCATAATTGTGGGTAGAAGATTCTGGTACCTAATATACACAAATTTTTTTAGAGGATCGCCGAGCTCATTTTAATTCCCTTACCCACATACAATGATCAATAATTGGAAGTACTCTTACAGGCCTGACAAATCAAGACTTAGATAGAGCTACATAGATATTTCCAAACCATAGAAGTGGGAATTAAATAAGGGGACTTTGGAAGATGCTGGTTGCAAGTCTAGCTGCCAAAGCAAATTTTGCAATGGGCTCAAGAGCCCTGATTGCTGTTATCAGAGCTGAAAGTAGAAGTTGATATGCATTGCAGCGTATGTCAAGAGTGCAGGAAATGACGGCAAATATTCTTTCTTTCTTTCTTTCTTTTTGCCTTTCTGTAATATTTGTAATTGCGCATATAAATTCGTTCTCGATCTTGTTCAATCATCGAAGAAAATGTAGTTTCCTGTGGCATATAATTACGTGTCTAGCATCAAAGAAATGCAAGATATAATACTAATGAACTTTGATTGTCCTGGAGCATATACGAACTCGGTGTATTCAAATAGGAAGTATTTTTCCATTTATGAAGAAAAATTCTTCTCATCGGTCACTATATTGTCGTCTTATATATACACTTCCTCGGAAAACTTCCTCTCTTGACCTTAGCTCCGGCCTATGTTGTTGCATGCATGAACTCCCTGTGCACAATTATTTCAGAAACGATATTCCCTGTTACCAAGATGAACAAGGGAATCATAAGATAAGATGGGTATCAATCGAAGTTGGACAAGATTAGTGTATGTATGTATTGAAGCATGCAATGGAAAAAACGAATGAGTAGATGTTAAGGGAAAATATGCACGGTCCCATTGTAGAAGCCAAGGATTCTCTTGGTTCTGAAGGTCTTGGTCTTGTTGGCTTCAAAGGAGTAGGCCTAGGTCTCAGATGTGCCTCTAGTTAGTTTGGAGCTTGGATTTTAAGGCGCTTGTAAAAGAGAGCCGCTTTGAACAGGACGCGGTGCAAAAGGTACCGGAGATCGACAGAAAGATAACCACACCGGACGTCAGCAGCCTTGCACCACGATGGAGATAGACAGAGAGTGACTTTGATGTCCTTGAGAGAACGACGGGCTTGAGGACAGAGATTAAGAGCATTGGTATTGGCTTCATCAAAGTCATTTTCAAAATTTGATAAAAAAGACATGTTTTCCATAAATTCAAAACCTCTCTATCTATAACCTCACATTAGATTAGCTATTGAATTCATTAAAATAATAATATAATATTATTTTTTTAATAATAATTTTTTTAATTTTTTTTTTCAAATTTTGCAATTACACTAATCATATGTACATTAATAATTTAATTTGATACTTAAATTATTATTTTCCAACTATTTTTTTCTCAACGTAATTACTCACATCATACTTCTGTGGCCTCATCATCTATTACTTGTTTACTATAGTTATTGCTTGTCAGTTTCAATGACTCATTCCATCACTATATGACAAGTACTTGTTTACCTGTATTGGTACCTACACACGAAAAATTAAAAGAAAATTGTAAACCGGAATTAAAAACACATTTTGGTAGTGAACAATAACACTTTAAATATGAAGGAAAATAGTGTTTTAATGTAGCTCAAAGTTTTCAATTTATCTTTTGGCTAATCTAATTCAGCTGTGTTCGGAAGAAATAAGTTATATTTTGCATTTGGGTAGAATTTTGATGAAGCCAATGTCAATGCTCTAGAAAGGGAAGGGAAGATGTAAAAAGATTTTTATCACTTGTATTTGGGTATAAGGTAAAAATAATAGAAAGATGACGTGTCGTCCTCCCATTAGGGGTGTGAAATTCACCTTCACACCACAGTTTTCCCAATAGAAATCGGGCCCAAACAAAACACATCGATGGTACTTTTACCAAACATTGAATTTTTTGAAGGGACCAAAAAGCCTTAGATTTGCAGCAAAAGTCTAGGCAGTCTGTTGCTTTACACTTTGAATGCAATCTTGAGCATATCATTGATAATAAAAACTCGTGCCCGATTAGTTAGCAGGTTACCAAAAGTTGAAGCAGAATGGGCATCTAATAATATCTGCCTTTTAGTTTTGGTCAATCTCACCCACTACATACAGTACTAGTGATGACAGCCACTGATGTTTTGAAATTCTTGCTCTATTCGAAGTGTGAACAGAAACTTAAAATAATAAAAGTGCAGACAATGAGAAATCAAGCTCCTGATAATGGGGCTTAGCTGCTCCAACTTGGTAGTTTTTTTTTTTTTTCTTTACCCTTTTGACCTCTTTTCATGTATTTCTCGTTCTAGTGGTAATATTAGTTTCTTGACCACAAACAGAAAGAGAGTGAGCGTGTAGGAATTTTGTGTGAAATATGAGAATGACCTCATTGCTTTCCTTGTAGGAATTTTGTGTGAAATATGAGAATGACCTCATTGCTTTCCTTGTAGGATTTACACTCTAATCATCCACAAACAATGAACATCTTTGCAAGAATGAAACTATAAAATATCTTGCCACCATCTCAATCAATGAAAGAAACCAGCACCTCAGTTTTTCAGGAATTGGGTGTAAGTAGCTGGAAAATTATATCCCCTAGAGTCCACAATTCAACTATAACGACCTTCTTAGACCCACCAAGGCATGTGATCACCATATATATATATATATATATATATATATATATATATATATATATACATACATACATACATACACATACATGTGTGTGTGTGCGTGTCTATCATGTATATGATTACAGCTGCTAAAAAACAAGTAGGTGTCCTCATCCCCTCAAATAATTTGTAGCCTTGGAAAATTGGTTGAGAGACATAGCAAAGAAGGATAAGCAGCCCAATAGTACATCATTGTGCTATTTAATGATGGTAATTAACTAGTTGTTCATCACAAAACATATGAATTTAATTACACAATATTTCATCTTAACCACATATACACTACATTATTTTACAAGGAAATTGACATGGCCGGCTGCATTGAGTTTGAGTGGGGTAATTGTAAAAGCTTCACAGAATTTTTAAATAATTTAGGATATGACAACTTTTCAAGATTAATTTAGAACATCCCAATCCCTTTCAAAACAGTCAAAAGTGTTACAAGAAATGATAGAAATAATATAAGAAAATGTTTATTGCACCACTACAGCTACACCTATGAGCTACCAAAATTGCATCTTTTAAATGCTTCGTTTTCAGTCTCTCTCTCTCTCTCTCATCTTTAGAACTTCTTGATATTCAACATGGGAGAAGCTCAAGAAGTGCAGCTCCACATCATGAGTAAGTGTTCATATATTAACTAGCAAGAGAGAAATTTCTTTTCATTTTTACATTAGTCAAAGTTACTAGGGGTAGATAAATTTAGCTTGATTTGGCACGGTTTACAAGAGCTCTGTTTCTATTTCTAGTTTACTTCAGTAATGATAGAAACAGACAGATAATTCAAAACTGTCTAGCAGTAGAATTGCTGAATATGCATCAGCTTTGACTTTGAGTGAGATGTTGTATCACATATGGATGTGGGTTTTAAGTTTTGAAGAAAGAAATCCTTGTGTCCCCAAAGAATAAGTTATGTGCCTTTTCTTTTCAGTTTTTGAAACTTGTAGACCATAAGAGGGTACCAATCCAGGAAAAACCTCATCTCTGTAAATGTAACATATAGATAGAGATGCTGCCTATATATCTAGGATCCTGGGCAAGAAAAACGTCAGCCACCTAATCATTTTTCAGAAAAGAAAAAGGAAAGTCAGAAAGAGAGAACCGAAACTATGTTGTTTCTAGCTCGAACCTAGGTGGTGGAACATAAAGATATAACACTGCTCCAGCAGTTAGAATTTCATAGTACTCCTGGTCAACATGGCAAAACCTTTCTTCTATACATTATAATACAATTTGAGGGGGAAAAACAAAAGCCTCAAGACCATGCTGAAGTCCAAGAAACTCCAGCGTTTATTGGAACAAGGAATTATGTGTACAACTTGAATTTCTCATGTTTTACTTGGCGTGATTTGAGGAGAGCGGAAAAAAGGCTTTTTGGAATTTAATTGAGAGGTATACCAACAGGTCTATAAAAAGGGAAAACCGCAGCATCAAAGACCAAAAACATTTAATACCTCACTAGTGATGGATTCTTGGGTTCTGATGTAGATCAGTCTAGAGACATCATCCACTTGAATGAAATATCTTTCCTAAGAACACCAAAACATGCAAGTTAAGAGAGAATATAAGAACATCCCGGATTGAGTGTGCAAAACAGTCTGTCATATACCTTTTTTTGGGGGAAAAAGTCTTCTCACGCTTTTCCTCAAATTTGAACGCCTTAGTAGGAGAGATAGACATATGTAGTGGACTCTACAACATTTCTTACTATTGTGTGGATTTTTTGGACAGCATAATGCTCAATAATTATAGTCCAGAGCCCATTTCATATCAATCTCTCTTCCACTTGTCCTCAATTAGGATAGTAACTAAAACTTACCTTGATCTCCTTTTTGATACTCTACTAATCCTTTCACTGCGGTCCTAGCAGCTGAGATAGGCAAACAAGCAAACTCAACTGAGCAAATGCATACCAGCAGCCTATCCACAATCGGCAAACGAAGAAACTATAAGAGGTGGCTCCGAATGGCCATATATACACTCTTTCTCCTCTTTGGGCAGTCAACAGCTTTAATACTGGGAAGATTATATTACACAAAAGGTGGAAAGAGCAAATGGTTAGGAACCCTTGCGCAGCTTGGAGGCTTCCCACTCCTCCTTCCATACTACTTCATCTCAGCACCCAAAAACAAACCCCCCAAAGAAGAAACAGTCATCTCAAAACCACCATCAGCCTTGACACTTACAACCGTTTATGTATTCCTTGGCCTACTTGTAGCAGTAGATTGCTTCTTGTTTTCGACTGGGCTAATGTACCTTCCAGTCTCTACTTACTCCCTTATTAGTTCCTCAACATTGGGGTTCAATGCTTTATTCTCCTTCTTCCTCAATTCCCAGAAGTTCACTCCTTTCATACTCAATTCTCTAGTCCTTCTCACCATATCCTCCATTCTCCTTGTTCTTCAAACACATTCTGCAGACCCCACAGCTGGAGTCTCTAAAGGGAAGTATATAATTGGGTTCATTTGCACACTTGGTGCATCTGCTGGATATGGGTTGGTGCTTTCCCTCACACAGCTTGCCTTTAAGAGGGTTCTGAAAAGGGAGACATTTTCAGCAATCATGGACATGATAGTTTACCAATCACTTGTTGCAACCTCAGCTACTTTGGTGGGACTTTTCGCCAGCGGAGAGTGGAAGGGTTTAAACAGAGAGATGGAAGAGTTTGAACTGGGGAAGGTCTCGTATCTCATGACTGTGATTTGGGCAGCCATATTGTGGCAGGTTTTCTCTGTTGGTTGCATGGGATTGGTTTTTGAGGTTTCTTCCCTCTTCTCCAATGCCATAAGTGTTCTGGGTTTGCCTATTGTTCCGGTTCTTGCCGTGATCTTTTTCCACGACAAACTTGGTGGAATAAAGGTGGTCTCCATGGTGTTAGCTATTTGGGGCTTTATTTCGTATGTCTATCAGCAGTACCTCGACGATTATCAGTCCAAGCCTGAAGACAGAACTTCCAATGAAGTTTCCGATTAATGCTTCCAAACATGGAGAGGTTGATGGATGAATAAGTTTCCTTTTGTTTTAGGCTGCAATCTATAGTGCTGGATAAAACACATACTTAGATCAATGTGAGGCTAATGCAAGTAACATTTTTAGGCTTATGCATGGAATGGCTATTAGTAGAAGACGAGCAGATGTCCTTATCCCTATTAAATGTGTGGTCAAATTATTTTGCCATGTAATTGTTATATTGAAAATGATCCTCTCAAGTTCTTGTCCTAATTTGATGATACCAGTTAAGAGAGATAGATGCATAAAGTAACATAAAATTGGGAAGGCATTCATAAATTGTATGAAAATAGATGAAAATGTAACATAAAATCACATTTTTTTTGGATAAATAGTCAAGATTAAACGGAAGGCATCACAGGTAGCCCAACAAAAGAGAATCACGAAAGTGTCGTGGACTCGTGATACAAGCAACAACCAACCAACTGGAATAGATTTTGGACATAAAGTTCCCCTCGCTTTCTCCTTTAATCAATGTATATTTATGTAAAGAACATCTCTGGACTAATTCCCAAGCACGCCTGAATAATTATTTTCTGTTCAAAATGATAAGAGATTAAAACTGAAATCATAAATTTTTTGAACTCTGGGTTATCAAACGTACAGCAGAAAAGTAGTTATCCCTCTTCCTCATGGCTTCAATTCACGAAACAATTAAAGTTCACATTACCATACACATCTAGTGAGCAACTCTAGTTGGGCAAAGAGAACATAGATAGGCTATAGATAAACTTCGACAATCTTGACTGCATTGCAAAACTTGGAGGTTGAAGAGATAATACCAATGTTGACAGCTGCATTCGATAAACTACATGAGACAACCAACATAGTGAGCTCGTGGATATTGTCTCTGCAGTTGTGGCCACTGCACAAAGAACTGATCAGCTATTTTCAACTTGTAAAGAAGCAAGCCACTTAATGAGAGCCTTCTCACTCTTGCTATACTCTCGACGTAGAAAACAGATGACCATCTAACCCCCACAATCTGCAGTCAAGGCTAAAAGGTTAACTCCAACATCATCTCACATAAGACCACGAGACCAGAGGCAAAAAGGCTTAATCCATCCACACCTTGAAAAAGAACGCAATAGCACATAGTGGAACACAAGTCCCTGGCCCATTGCAGAGAATCTGAGGTTACGCAAAAAGTTAATTACAAATTAATTAACTATCCCAGAATATGCCCGTGTGTGGGTAATGTGTACAAGACATAAATGTCTGGAAGTATAAAAATGGATAGAGAGAATACCACTTGGGGTCTAATTTTAGTCATTAACCACAGTGCATGAGCCATAGCAACTAAAGTTGTCCACACAGAGGTGAAATATGATTGACCAACTTCCCTACTTCGATAGATCTGCATGAACCGAGCAGTTTGAACCTCCTTGAGCCCATTCTGCAGTAGAAACCATTTCAAAAAAGAAACTTTTGTTGACAAACCTGCAACAATCAAATAAAAATAAAATGCAGTGCAGAACTAACTCTCAATGAGAAGCACATTATTTGCTTACTTCCTATAGAAACAAAGTTGGACACACTGACAAACTATGCTCTCATAACTCATTTATTTTTTGTCCGTTTCCATTTTTTTCTATAATATTTCACTTCTTCAACGGAGTGTAAATAAAAAGCTAGAGAAATTGGATGAAAAATGATACAGGTCACAACCAAATAATCCCTTCCTTTTGTGGGTGTGAACAGTGATCAATTTCCTCTCCATACGAAGCCCTAACCCGTGCGAGAACAGTGAGTTGAGAGAAACCCTAACCCTGATCTCCCGCCGCCACCCCCCACCCACCATCGATCGGAGAGGTACACCGCAGTCATAGACGAGACCGATGGGCCCCGGCGTCCTCGCTGAGGACCGTTGGCATCGGTTTCCTCGCCGGCTAACTCTTTATGTGTTCTTCTTTGCTGGCGTCGGTCGCCGTGCACTTTGAATCAGTCACAGATTTGATTGACTGACCCAGACGACTCCGTTGTGGGGTCTCCGACGTCGGTCCTTCTCCGGTGACTGGGATTTTTCTGCTACTCTTCCGTTACCTCCTTCGGCAAACAGTGATTTGAGCCTTTCCACTAGCCACGGCTACATACTGTTTCGACGAACTCCGGCGACTGGTAGTTTTCTCCGTTAACTCAAGGCCTCCTTCATATCTGCATTTTTTTACCTTAAGACGATGAAGCGGGAACAGTAGGGAGCAGTGGGAATAGATTTGCAGTGGGTTTTGACAATGACGACGAAGCACGATGCAGTTTCGTCCCAGTTGGAAGGTGAGAGGTGGTTGAAAGTTGAATAAAAAAGTTTCGTTTTTACGAAAGAGGGAGGAAATATCTTTCGTATTTCTAAACGTAGCAAAAAGATAGCTAAGTTCATGTATCTAGGGGGGACGACAACTTCGTGGGTGGCTAAAGGGATTGAGGATTGTTTAGAACTTAAATGCCATGAAGGTTTCTTCAGAGAGCTAAGGATGGGTAATGGAGTTTTTAGCATTCAACATCATGTTAATGTAAGGGACAGTTTTCTGCAGCTCTCAAAATTCTGAAATGGAAGGAGGAAATGTTTGTTGGTGATTCTGGAGGGTGCAAATGGCATTGGATGGAAAGGCTTTCTACTGTCCATTCTAAGTGTCACTGAATCCAAAGCCATTACTAGAAGTGGGGAGATTGTTGATGGAAAAAAAGTGGGAAGGCCTTCCTCAACCAAAGGTGCTTCGTACGCAGCAGTGTTGAGGTCATTGGCGGGTAGTCAAGCCGAGATCAGCTCAGCGGCAGAAAGAAAGGGCAATGCACTTATAGGAGACAAAAGACCTCAAGTGACATTGGGAGAGTTGGAGGGAGTCTTGTGGGAGGTCAAATCTCAATTGAAGGGAGTTATGGATTATGTAAGAGATCTAATGATTAACGTGGATAAGGGGCTGGACCTAGTTGTGGTACAAGTGTGCTAGCAAGTGTGCCGGAAAGTGTGCAGGCAAAGGGTGTGTCAACGATAGGGTCGGTGGACGGTAATATCTTTGTTCATGCCAGTGTGACTATGCCTTCTGAGGGAGCTGTAGGATCTCAGGCACCAGTTGCAAATGAAGCTGGTCCTTTTGTCTAGGGTTCATTTGTAGTTGAAGATGGGGGTCCCTCCAAGGTCTCGAGTATTTTGGAAGAAACAGTTGAGCCTCTTTTAGAAGATGCAAAAGGGGCAACAGAAGGTAGTGTGTAACATACGGGTCCAACTTTAGGGCTTAAAACTAGTATTTTATATTTTATTTATTTATTTTTATTGTCTTTATTAGGAAATATGCTATCTGTTATACGGTGATTCTTTTCCTATCAAAACTTTTGTATAGTTATCCATTAGTTTCCATATTAGATTAGTTTCCTAGTTTAAAACTACAACCGACTCTTCAAAATCCTCTTAGAATCTGACTCCTCGTAGGATAATGTTCCTAAAGTTTAGGCAATTTCGAATTATAGACAATCTCCTAAAGATTCACGTTGCTTCCCTCCCGTCGCCTATAAGAAACCCATAAGGCCTCTGAATTATACACACAGAAATCCCAGGAGAAAGGACTCTTTCACGTAGAGAAAGAAACTCACTCCCGTAAGCACCACGCAGCCTCCCTCCCGGCAACCAACAACCATCTTGACAGACCACCTCCCACAACACCACAAAAAACGCCGGCCAATCTATTCCCGTCACACCCACTACCTCAGGTAAGCCCTTGCCGTCGCACGACACCTTCCTCCCTCTCGGTTATTTGAGTTTCTAATTCTACCTCTCTAAAACTCTCTTCCTTTTTCCCTCTCTCGGTGTCACACCACCATAGGGACCTCCCAGTTATACCGACGTCACGATCAGCCACCCTGAACCGCCGTCGCACTCAGTCCCTCTCTCGGTGAGTCACTCGTTTTCGCACAGCCATCCCTCTGTGTCCCGCATGTTTTATTTTCCGTGGGATTAATTTGTGTCATAGCGGGCCTTTGGCCCTAAGGCCATACAGCTAAGTCTATTCGTAAAATAACCAGTGTGTTGGGCTTACTTTAAATAGTCTTGTGTTTTTAATTGGGCTTAATTTTATTATACTGTTTTAGTAATTTTATAGGGCTGGTTATATTTTCAGAAAAAACATTACTCTTCCATGGGCTTTATCTATTTGAATAATTATGAGCCCATAGGTGCAAATTTTATAAAAGTATTTGAGGGATTTTAAAGTATGTTTTTTTTTTTTAGAGTTTGCTATGAAGCCTATTATTTTAGTTAAGTTCCATTATACATATTTAATTACTTGGAGTATTACAACACGCTTTTCTAGGAAATTAGTAACGTCTAGTACCTCGTATAGGTAACTAGCTACAAGTTGGAAATCAAGAAGCAGTGCTAAGAGGTAAATAATATGATCACATAAATGCATGCGTACTGTGAATATTATTATTATGTATGAAAATATGATATGCTTATGATTGTTAACTACGCTACGCTAAGAGGCAAGTCAAGGTTAGATTCATTTTTCAATCTTTGATGAAATATGAGATTATGCTTGAATGAATGAATTTTTTGTTCGATTGATTGAATGTTACTAAAATCATATGAAAGCCATGAGATTTTCATGTAGTAATTCAAAGTCAAGTATGCCATGTAATGGAATAGCCATGTCCATGTAATATTTAGATTATGTATGCCATATTCATGTAGTACTTAGATCATGTATGCCATGGAATGTCATAAAACGTTTAGAGCATGTTATGTCATGTCATGTTATGCTATGTCATGTATAAGAATATGTCATGCTATGCTATGCCATGTACAAGAATATACCATGTAAAAGAATATGCCATGTCATGCTATACCATGTACAAGAATATGCCATGCTATGCTATGCCATGTACAAAAATATGCCATGTTAGAAATGTTCATGAAGCCTAATAAAATCTCATGCATTAAGAAAGATAAGAAATGTTACGGTGCCACGGACTCAAGCGTGGTTAACCACAAGTTAAGTGAAACACGGACCCAAGCGTGTCTCACACCATGTTATGCAAGTTAGGTAAAACACGGACTCAAGCGTGTCTCACTCCATGTTATGCAAGTTAGGTAAAACACGGACTCAAACGTGTTTCACTCCATGTTAAGACAAGATAAACAAGATATTATGCATTCAAGTTACATGTTTGCCATGATTATATATGTTTCCGCTCATGTTAATGATGAATACATATGCTATATGAATCTGTGACGATATATGTATGTAAAGTCTTTCCGAAAGTCATGTTACGTGTATGATTGTAAATCTATGAAACTATATGTATGTTATGAAGAGTCTTAAGAAATTAAGTCCATGTTAGGCCAAATTATATTTTACGGTGTGATGTGCTACTTACTAAGTATTCAACTCATTTTGTTTGTCTTCTTGTTTTCTTCCATGTTTAATTCTCACAGATGGTGATTATGATGACGCAGAGCTGGATGACTAGGAATAGATCTAGTACAAAGACTTAGAAAGAAATAAGTGATATTCACACAAGATTTTATGTCATTCATAGGATTAGTTTATATTCTTTTGTTTTTCGTTCAGTTTTCAAAACAATCATATTCAATTCAGTTTTAACATTTTAATGCTTTTCAATAAATAAGGTATTTCAGGAAATGAATCTCTTTATCGGGCATCATGTTATGAATGTTAGTAACATCTCTATCCTACGGGAACGGGGTGTTACATAGTGCTTCCTCTCTTGAAGAAGTAGTAGGATCAGACAAAGTGGTACGACAAGGATCGTTGAGGGGTGGAGCAAATACACACAATGTTGATGGAGGGGAGGAATCTGTAATGGTAACAGATGGAGGGGACAACAACCATATCGATGTCGAGCAACCATTTGGCGGGAAGGAAATTATCGATTTGTCATTGGTGCCTCGTGTGGGGGAAGGTTTAGAGTCGGGAGTGCAGTCGGGTACTGTGGCTGGGGATAATGTTGTTCCCCTGGTTTCTCTTCCTCCGATTAACAATATAGCGGGTTCAACTTTGGATTGGATTCTAAATAAAGATAACGGGTTTCTACAAACCCTGGAACTTTCATATGGAGAACAGGGAGAATATGAAGACCAATTTAAAACACTACTCACTGCAATTGATGCAAGCCACGCGCTTGAAACCAAATCTAAGTTCAAGTAAAACAGGGAGTTAAAAGAATTTTTCATGGGCAATCAACTACGATGGTAAGGGAGGTAGCTCAAGTCGAGTAGGCTAAAGGGAGGGCTTTGTGATGTTCAGGTTGAGGATTAGTTTTACGGAATCTAGGGGATGGGGTCGAGGAGGTGTAATGATAGTTTTCCAATTCGGGTTTGGTGTATTTTGTGTAGGTTTTCATGGGCTTTTGGGTCATTATGGGCTTTCTTGTATGGGCTAGGTGTTTTTCTTGTATACGTCCAATGTACTTGGTTACTCTTATTGATAGATATATATATATATATATAATATTATTACTTATTAAAAAAAAAAAAACCAAAAGTGCATAACAACAAGGAATCTATGCACTCAACAAATCCTGCAAATATTATGAAACTGCTATATAGGGCTGAAAAGGTACCCATAACAGAAGACTATTACCAATATTCTAACCGTTGCTCTTCAACTATCCCAGGGGTTCATAACTCCTTAACAAAAAAAATTATCAACGATCAAACCTAAAATGCTTCCTTCCGACTCCTCTCACTTTATAAGTACAACTAAAAAATGGCTTACCTCCTACCACATACTCTTAATTTCAACAATGATAACACTTCTTGAATATATATATATATATATATAGTTGTATATTAACATCTAAGAATGGACTCTATCTAATCCCCAACTTGGACCTTTTCCATGTATCATTGAAGAACTCACATTTAAGACTAAGGAGTGGTTTTGATTCAGAGATGAGTTGAGATGGTTTGTGAATAGTAGAGAAAAAGTTGAATTGTTTATTATATTTTGTGTGGGAATTTGAGAAATTTATTTTGGGATTTGAAAAAGTTGAATTGTTTATTATATTTTGTGTAGAAATTTAGAAAAGTTGTAATGATAAGATGAGATGAATTGAAATGAGTTGAGGTGGGTTTTGAATTCAAACGAGGCCTAAACCTAATATTATTATTACTACTAACCTCATCGATCAAGTTGTTCTCCAGCGTGCGAGCTTTTTGGAGGCTCATATTATCAGTACCGGCAGCAATGTAGAATCTAGGACTAAACCTCTCTTTTTGCAGCACCAACAACAGATTAATCATCTCAGCCGTGTGACCCCCTACAATGGTAATAACAGCCAATAAATAACTACTCAAGTTTACATCGTGATTCAGTAATGAAACCAGCTCCATGGCTCACCTGAACCTAAAATAATGAGGGTACTGAGTGCTCCTGGAGCTTCTGTTCGAAGAGGTTTGCCACTCCGGTATATAACATACAGGACACGAAACAGCATCAAGGTGAGGCTAATAATGGTGAAAGTAATAGCAACTTCTCCATTGCCCTTCTCCATTTCTGAATAAAGAAGAATTCTACCAAAAAAGAGTAACAATTAGAAAATCAGATTTGTAATTCCGAATTAGACCATGGCATCAATTTCACACTTCACCAGAAATTCAAATCCATTGAAGAGAATGGCAAACGATGGCATCGAATCTGAAAATTTCAACGGATCTATGCGAAGGAGTTTTTCTACTAATCAGCCACTGTTCATCAACAAACACCCCCACACCTGACGTGGCTGTCCTTTTTTTTCACTAAAAAACGCACGTTTTGAAGACCTACTTTTACAATTTCGAATTTCAACCCATTTGAATCCAGCGTCGCCCCTTCTCTGCCCAGCACCCCTCGTGCTCCCTCTGCCCAGCGCTGTAGCCCGTCGCGGCTCCCTCTGCCGTGTATGTACAAAGAGAAAATATAAATACAATCCTACTGTTTACAACAGCCGCATCACACCCAGTGAATTGGGTGAAAAAAAAAAAAAAAATTACCACTGGTGTGGTGCGGCTTTCGGCTGCTCTCCAGCATGCCTCATGTACAAATGGGTATTAATTTTAACGCTGCAAAAACACTATAATCTTGTTGTGGACTTCTTTTAGGGTATCACACAAAGAATCAATCAAAACATCTATCTCGGAGAAGAATGAACGGCACTTTCACAACTTCTCTATATGAATAACAGACGACACAAACCAATCGAGATCAAATGGACCATGAGAGACTACAAGCACTTGTCACAAACCCAAAAAAAATTTCGTCCAGACTACAATCACCAGGTATTTTTCCATCACAAACCCAAACTAATCGAGCATTGGCATATTATTTTTAGGTTTACCCGAGTGAGTAAAAGTCCTCTGTGGCCGCAGATCTCTGTACTTTCGTTCTCTTCCGCAGATCTCTGGATGCGGGGTGGTCGAGAGGGATGAAGCACGCTGCAGAAGAGGGAGGGTGGACTTAGACCAGATGAAGAACCGGCTGATGAGGAGATGAAGGTCTCGCCGCTGAAGAAAAGAGGGGGGAGATGACCTGCTGAAGAGAGGAGAGGAGGAGGGGGAGGGGGAGGGGGAGGGGGAGGGGGATGGTCGGGGCGTGAGTGGGGGTTTAGGGCAAAACCGGTTCACCTGTTTTGAACCGGTTTTGCCACGTAGAGTATGTGGTGTGTGATTGTGAACCGGTTTAACATTTTTTCTTCTTCCAGAAAACTATGTAGCCTAGCAGAGGAAGGACAAGAGCGAGATTCGAACAAGAAGGCTTTGGAGGAGAGAGTAAACGGCGTAACATCGGTGTTAATGAATGTCGTGTTAACGTATTGACGTTTGGATTGATTTTAGAGTTTTGTCACGTATAAATAAATTTACGTATCAATCTGTATATTAATATTGTTGTCTTTATATTCTAAATTTTAATTAGTATTATTTTCAATCAAATTTAATTTTTGACCAATCATATTAAATAGGTACGTATGTTAATACGCAGAATTACTTACAATTAAATTTTTAGTTGATTTTATATACGTGGATATTATTTCTGCAAAATCGGTGTAAACCGGTGGAGGTGAGCCGAGCCGCCCATTCTCTATAGCCCTGTCCGGGACGTCCGTTTCAATTCTTGGTCCAGTTACATTCAGGGTGTCCGTCATGCGGTGGGTCCGTTACACGTGTTCTGTGGTGAAACGTCCGTAATTTTTCCTCCATGACCGTCGCGGGTTTGTCTCTTTTTATTTTTTCGTTTTTTTGTTCTATTTGAGAATTCTTTGTCCAATATTCTCTAAACAATGATCGACCGATAACTGTAAAGAATAGGAAATAATCCTATTATTACTCATTTATTATTTTTTTTGTATTTAATTTTTTTAATTTTTAATTTTATTTAATAATTAAAAAAGTGACTATTAGAAAAATTATATATATTTTTTTAATTTTTTTAATAATTAAGAATGTTAAAAAAATACTTAAAAGAAAATGATAAAAAAATAAAAAACTTTAAATACATTATAAGTAGTAAATGGATAGTAATAGGGTAGTAACCCACTATCCTTAAAAGAAAATTAATTTTTCAATAATACTTAAATACATTTATCTATAGTATAAATAATCAACTCAAAGAAAATAATTCCCCCTAAAAAATGTGACTTAGGCTCTGTTTGGATAGTAAGATAAAATTAGATAGTTTTAACTGAAAGTTGAGTGAAATATTGTTAAAATATTATTTTTTTCAATATTATTATTGTTTTAGGATTTGAAAAAGTTTAATTGTTTATTATATTTTATATAGGAACTTGAAAAAATTATAATGATGAAATGAGATGAGATGAGATAAAACCGTTTATGTATCCAAACGGACCCTTAAAATACAATGTTTCAAGACTCTCATTTAATTTCATATCTAATCAAAGTGGAATTAATAGAACAAGAACTTGAGAGAAAATTAGTACAATGGGATTGACAAATTTTTTAATTGGTCTTTGGTATTAAAAAAAGTTTTATAACAATTCAAATTAATACCTATATATTAAAATGAGTAGTGCATACAATTTACTTACAAATATAAGTGCAAGACTCATTTTATCAAGTTTATAATTTTCAACGTTTCAATAGGTGACACGCGCGTGTAGAATTGAGTTTTTTTTTGTACATTTTTCTTAAGTACAATTAGTATTTTTTATTTATTAAAATAACAAAATTCATAAGTATATATTTTTTTCTTTAGTGATTGCAAGAGTATTTAACTATGTATACTTAATGAAATTCAAATTTTTTCTAACAACTTGCTAAAATTATTGGTTAAGAGCCCATCTTTATACATAACAAATCTCCGCTCTAAGATTAAGTTATTAGCATGAAGTTATACTATATAGTATTGTATTTTTATTCCATTTATATTTTATTATTGTGTTGACTAGAATTGTTTATTACTTTTTGAGAAATATTTTAGTCACAAAGTAATTACTTTAAAATAGTCACACAAACTGATCATATGGTTTGATGTAGTTTATCAAATTGTAAAGTTATTTTTATTATAAAATATATAAGACAAATCACATGAAATTACGTCAATTTATGAGATTTATTTTTTAAAAGTAGAAACTGATACGAAGGTTATACATAATGACACGTCAGAAAAATAGAAAAATAATAAGTAGGATCAGAGTACTATACAGCATTTTCCTGCATCCTTGATCACTTCAATTCAAAAGTTTAGTCGCATCCTTGAGGTTGTTGCACAGATTTTGCTTCAAAGTTGAAACTTCTCAACATCAGGAAAAACAACTTTTAGACAGTGAGAATAAGCAGGTAGGGAGCTATGTTAATTGAAAAAAGGAAAATACTATTCTTATTATTCATTTTTAGCACTATAATTTTTTATTTATTTATTTTACTTTATGATTAAGTAAGTATTTTTTTTAAAAATATTGTAATTATTTTTATTTTTTTAAAAAATATTTAAAAGTGTTAAAAAATACATAAATGAAAAAGCAAAAAAAATATAAAAAAAATACAAAAATCCTATACTAACGGTAGCTCTCATGAGCTACCGCTCCCGCGGTGCTGTAGTGCCACTCTTGAAGAAAATCTCCCCAAGTATCTGTATCCAAAGATTATGGAATTGGTCGATTTTAGGCGACTTGGGGCATGGCGATTACACATCAGAAGTAATGCCAATGTTCACCCGAGGTGAGCTAACCCAGAACATGATCATCATAGATACTGGGATCAAGATTCAAGAAATTAGCCAAGTTTCCATGGATAAAGTTACAACTCGAAATGATGAATTTTCATGGCTGGGTCTGATCTTGAGAATCTGGACCATTAGCAGTTTATGTGGAAAGATGTCACCAACATTTATGATCAATATAGGTACTACTAGAACACAAAATTCAGATCAAGCTCTCCATTGATTTTTTCAAACAAACAAATAATTACATCGCCAACATCAGTCTAAAAGGAAAATTTGACATTTCTTTTACAAAAGCTCACTTTCCAGGGACAAAGTTTGTGGCATATGCCCAGGCATTGTTGTTCACGGGGTCTGCAAGGTGGTCAGCCAGGTTCTCCAAGGGTCCCTTCCCTGTCACGATGGCTTGCACAAAGAATCCAAACATGGAGAACATAGCCAATCTACCGTTCTTGAGCTCCTTCACCTTCAACTCGGCAAAAGCCTCTGGGTCATCAGCAAGACCAAGTGGGTCAAAGCTTCCACCTGGGTAAATTGGATCGGTTACCTCACCTAGTGGCCCACCGGCAATACGATATCCCTCGACGGCACCCATCAAGATAACCTGTGTAGCCCAAATGGCCAGGATGCTTTGTGCATGGACCAAGCTTGGGTTGCCCAAGTAGTCAAGTCCACCCTCACTGAAGATCTGTGCTCCAGCCTTGAACCAGACAGCCTCGCCGAATTTGACTCCATTGCGAGCCAAGAGTTCAGGGAAGACACATCCAAGGGCTCCAAGCATTGCCCACCTAGAGTGGATGACTTCGAGCTCACGGTTCTTGGCAAAAGTTTCTGGATCAGCTGACAAGCCAGCAGTGTCCCAACCATAGTCACCTGGAAATTCTCCGGTAAGGTAAGACGGGGGCTCGCCAGAGAATGGACCCAAATACTTGACACGGTCTGGACCGTACCATGGGCTTCCAGAGGAAACAGACTTGGAGGCGGTTTTCCTCATGCTGACACGAGCAACACCGAGCTCGGGGGTTGATGGAGCAAGCTGCACTGCCTTGCCAGCGAAAGATGGGGAGGAGAGAGCCATGGTTGAGGCGGCCATTGTTGAATGAGAAAGAAAGAAAGCTTTGTTCTTGAACTAATTCTGGTGGTGGAAATGAATCGTTATTTAATACCATATATATAGTAGGTTTTGAGCTAGGCTTCTTATCTTCTAATATCCAAATCTTCAACCCCATTGGTTGTTCAAGATTTTGCTCTTGTACGTTTCACTCTCTAATCCACCAGTTCTTGGTTTCAATTTTGCAATTTCCAACCAATGAAGGTGCAACAAGTGTAACTTTGAGATAACACTCACCAAGATGTTTGAATATTATTTGAACTCACAGATAAAATAATAGAAACTTTAAATCTCTGCATGATACTTGTAAGTTAGTGCAACAGACGTATTATGGGTGTAGGAGATTTTTCTTTCGATATGATGGTAATGTGGGTTGGAATGGACCACAAAACAAAAGAGAAATATCTTATGGCTGCAGTATTGTGGGACCGGTTAGAATTGACCACAAAGCAGAGCCATATATATATATATATATATATATATATATATATATCTGGTGGTTGCAGTCGTATGGCATCACATCCACATACATTCATAAAATATCTTTCAAACGGTTGTATTGATCATTGGATTATTACTGAAATAGAATTACTAGTTAAGAATAAATCGTGTGTAATCAATAAAGCTACTGAAACAATTTTTTTTTATAGAGAATATTAGATTACACACGAAAAATGAAGTAAAGAATAAATAATTCAGTATTTTTATGATCAGTTATGGATTAATGTTTACACAGTCTCCCCTACTTTTACCGATGGAACGAAAGCTTTCTTCTCCTGAGCACGCAATTTGCAGGAGGCCGGGTTTTCCTGGGTACATCTCTGATGCATTTCTTGAGCGATTCAGCACAGACCTTTGCCGACCTCACGGCAAAAACATACCCTTTTGCGTTCATGCATGCTAGCATCCGCAGGTTATCTTCTGACCATGTTTGGGGATTGCATAATTTCTTATGTTACAAATGCTAGCAACAGAGAAGCTAGAGTCCTGGTCGTGGAAGAAGGAAGGACGCGGCCGGAGGAACGAGCTAAAGAGTTGCATATATATGAATGAACTAAACCCAGAGTTCTTGATCAGGACGTCGTCTCTTGGAGACACCATACTACTCATCCTCGCCCTGTGCTTTCATTCTGTATTTGAGGGTACTGCCGTGGGAGTTGCAGGTAAAATTAATATTGGTGCATTGATGCATGATTTATCGTTGAGTTTTCATAACATAAATTTAGGGTTAATATATATGGGAAAATATGTCCTCTCAAGCGTTATTGCCGCAACTTGATCTCCGCCACATGCATGATGTTAGAGCCAACCCCATAGCATAGTGAGAAGATCATGCAAAAAGTGGCCAGCTACGAATTTCGATCGATCCCGGCCCTCTGCGCGCATCATCTCTAGTCACTAGTACTCCAGTGTACCCCCACCACGTACACAAGCGGCCTGCTGATTGAGTTCCCAAAACTATTAGGGTGATGCTACAGCCCCCGTGGGGTGTAGTGTTATTTTAATGTGTTTTGTTTAATTTTTTATATAGATCTTTTATTATTTTAAAATATTTTAAAAAAATAAAATAAATTTAAAACATCATTTAGAAAATATTTTCTTAATCAGAAAGTAAAAAAATATATATTAAAAAATACTTTCTTAATCATGAACTAAAATAAAAAATTATAAAAAATATTTTAAAAAAAATAAAATAAATTTGAACATCATTAAAAATACTTCCTTAATTAGAAATAAAAAAAATTCATTAAAATATACTTTCTTAATCACGAATAAAATAAAAAAATATTTTTTTAGAATTTTACTTCATTAAGAAAGTATTTTTTAATAATATTTTAAATTTTTTTATTTTTTAAAAATATTTAAAATTATTAAAAAAATCTATATAAAAAATAATTTAACCATAAAAACACTAATCTCCAGTAGGAGATATAGCATTTCCCACTATTAATACGTAGTACGTATCCACATTTAATTAGTTTAACTTAACAGTCTCAATTGATGTTGGCATTCCATATATTGATTTGATCATCAGTATTAGAACCTGAATTTGGCGATCCACTTTGAGTATAATTACTTGCATTATATATACCTTGCTATATTATTATTATTAATATTGGCGATGATCATCAATGGGAATAGCTAGCACTACTCAGAATGCTACCAAAGAGGCCATTTCTGACAACTGCAGCTTATACTTTTGCCTTTGCCATATCGAGCTAGCCCCGATGGAGTAGGGATAGGCATTGCCATTGATGCCACGACTCAAGGATCAACAGCAGATTGGATCTATACCATCTCAATGGGGCTTGCTGTTTTCGTATATGTGGCCATCAAGCATCTTATCGCCAAAGGCTTCAAACCTGAATGCTATTTCGACACCCCCTTCTTCAAATTTCTTGCTGTGTTTCTTGGAGTGCCTGTTATTGCCGTCGTGATCATGTTGAGCTAGCTAGCTAGCTAGCTGGATATTGGGTTTGATATCGTTATTCTCAAGGCGCGGTTCCAGAAGCACGCGCGTACGATTACATGGAAGGAATATTGACATTAATTAGCAAGCAACTGATTGAAATAAATCTTGAAGTATAAAAAAAGAATTCATGACCGGGCAAGGACGTCTATAATAATTTTTCATTAACATTGTGATCATGATCAATTGATTAGGGACAACAATATGTGACACAACCTGTTAACTCAATACAAACATGACACAACAAAAGTGGATTAGGGTTTAAACTTAAGGGGTTCGGGTCAAAACGAGTTGACCTGTTATAATCCATTATAACCCGTTAAAGTTACAATTATACCCTTATACCTAAAAATAAAATTGTTGATATTTTTATTTCGATATTTTTATTATTTGAATTGTAATTTTAGACTTGTAATTAGTTTTATATATTTTATAAATATTATGATTTTAACATTTATATAAAATTATGCTAAATTTAACTAGGTCAAACAAGTTAATTTAGGATTTGTTTAACCCATTTACATAAACAGGTTGACACAACACGACATGTTATATTAATGGGTCGTGTTAGGATTTGAGATTTTGACACGATAAGCTTAACGGGTCGTGTTAGGGTTAACTCATATAGTATAATATATATACATGTTTTGACACAAGCCGAAAACGACCTGTTAACATGATTTGACACTCCTACAGTTGATTTCTTAATTATATATTCAGGTTACAAGCATGCATATGGATTTAATTTGGAAGAAGATATATAATATTTGTCATCAAGAACAGCTATCGATCGATATTCTTTATATAATTAATTTATCGAGTTGATTTCCATTGGCTGATCATGCAAGCTCCGGAAATTAGCTATCTATATAATATTAAAAAATATTTAGCTTATAACCCGAGCATAATTATGAAGATCAAGGTGGTGCATTTAGTCATGTACGTAAATATCTAAATTAGATATATATATATATATATATATATATATATATATATATATATATAGTCATGTACTGACCTTATACGGATAAATCATGTATTAATTAAAGAGTTGATCTGCTAGCTAGGTTACACGCAGGCGTGTCCCAAGCATTTTTGTTAATTAAACTATTGCCCCAATTTGGCGTTAACAAAATGTTTAGAATAGGAGAGAGATAGAACATGAAATAGGTTCCATATATAATATTTATTGAGTCTAATTTAATGCCGCCAAAGGATTCATCTAGGCAACTATAAATTTGGTGGAGTCCAATTCGTGTATGCTTGTCCTCTATAGCTACCACTCTAAACTCTTGATTTTGGTAAAAAACACTAAGAGATCAAGATCTACAAGTATAAACATATTATATACTCATGACAAGTTTGATCTAGTAAAAAGACATGCATTCTCTCTTTAAAGTATGAATTGCCTGGGTTTTAGGAATTTTAACATGCATTTCAAGTACTATCTTTAACAAATTAATCACTTTGGTTAATGGTCGGGAAGCGGAGACATTGTTTTGGAAGGAGGCAAGGCCGGGGCGGAAAAGCCAGTAACTGGGTGGAGGGTCACCCCTTTTCAACTATAGTTTTCGGAAGTGCATATATATAAAAATCTTGCAATTGTGGAGGTTCGAAAATAATTGGGTCATGTTAGAAGACGATCGTGTATATCTTTAGATCACAACCCAAGAAGGGTAGTGCATGCCGCATGGGAAGGGTAGTACTTGCACTTGACGTAGTTAGGTAGGCCTAGTTTTATGAGGTAACCGCTGTTGGTCTATATATATCAACCGAATTGATCATCCTATTTCATTTAGCAATTTGCTTGATCACGTTTTTCCATCTTTAACTTGAAGACATTAAGATTGGTAACTAGGAAAATATATAATAGTAGATATAAAATAAGACACTTTGCTGGTAGTATCTAGGGTTGTAACCGGTCCGGTTCGATCCAGTTTTAGACATATTTTAGAACCAAACCGATATACACTAGTTTTAAAATTTAAAGAACCGATACTGCACCGATTACACCCCTAAATCGGTACTTCCAGTTTTACCGGCTCCGGTCTAATTTTTCCGGTATATTATATATATAGATATGATATATATATTATAGTATATTATAATATAGTAGTAAGGGGATTTTTCCCATTGCACAAGGCCCACTCGACCTCAACCCAATGGCTGGCCTAAGGGCCCCAAGCCTGCACAAGGGGCAGAACATCTACAGGGGGCACCGAATAGTCGACAAGACAGATAAGCCTGACAGTCTGTGACCGCTTTCAAAACCCAGAGACTTGCACAGGGCACATCGGGAAATGCAGAGGGCCCTCGATCCATTGGTAGCAGACCATCCACGGCTCATAAAGGCCAGACGTGAAGTCAGGATACCATGCCGCATTAATGGCACCGCTACTGAGTTACATGCCACATTTATGGAGCCGTCACAGAGCCACATTGCACTAAAGAAGGTTTGACAACATAAACAGAAAGGAAGGCACAGATTTTGTGGAGACAAAGACGATTTACACCCCCAACCCACAATATAAATAGCCAACTCCAGGTACGAAAAAGCTCTCTGATCTCTAGACTCTTTTACTTATTTACAAACTTCTAAGAATATTTATTGACTTTGGCATCGAAGGTTACCCGGCCTCAAGGCCGCCCTCTCCAAGTTGCACTTCTCTCAATCTTTTACAGACTCATTTCCGAAGACCTGAGTTGTCAGAGCCTGACCCAAAGATGTGCGAAACACGACGTTAACAATAGTGATAATATATTGTAGTATATTATAATATATATTATAATTGTATTATAGACTATAGTGATATATTATAATATATAATGATATTGTATTAATATAACTATTAATACTATATACTATAGTGATAATACATAGTTATTTATATAGGATTTTAAAATTTAATATTATTTTAATTAGTAATTTAGCATATAATACAAAATTATTTTATATATAATTATATATATTGATATAAAAATTATAAATAATATAAAAAATTAAAATATATATTTATATGAACGGGTCTAGTCCGCTATTAGAAAAAGAAAAATCGGAATCAGATCGATTTCAACTGGTTTGAAAAAAAATGAAACGGGTACTGGACCGAACCGATTTAGAACCGGACCGTACTCACCGGTTCAGTCCGATTCGCCCTTTTTTTTCACCCTTAGTAGTATCTATCTATTTAACAACTCGTTTAATATAACTTGCTTGGCGTAATTAGCAGTATTTGATCAATCGAAGAATTTGGATGCTCTGATGATCACCTCCCTAGTTGTAGCTCCCAATTGCAAGCACTACTACTCAGAGCTAATTACCACAAATTTATAACAATGTACGTTGGAGAGGCTTTTTTATGCACATCATACGAGCCCAACAATACTGAGTAATGCCCATATGGGAAGTCCAACAAGCTGGAAGTCCTCAGGACGTGCGGTGTACTTACCACCAAGAAACCACCTAGTAGGATCAATATGGTAACTGTCGCTGATAGCTGGAGGTGCCTCCTGCTAAGGAAACAACGAGATATCTACCTAAGCAAGGTAACTTATTCCTTCTATATTCAAATCTTGGGATTCGATAATTGAAGCCCCGAAATCAAGGGAAGAAATTAAGCCGTTAATCGATTCTTATCGGTACGTAAGAGTCCTCATCTATATAAAAAACTAGTGCTGGTAATCCGAGGTAATTTTTTCCTGATTCCTCATTGCAAGGCAACCTACGTATATTTCTAATTTAGACATTTTAGGTGCATTAGGCACACTGGACCATTATCTTTCCTTGTCATAGGTTTACAGGTCAGCAGACGGTGAAACATGTCCAAAACATACGCCATGCATGGTAGGTTTGGTGTCGGCCGGACTCTACCAACCACTTATGATATATAGGAAGATCAACAGCCAGCCTTCTACTATACCGTAAGGGGATAATTAAGGATCTTCTACATTTCACTTGATATGGCCATATATAACAGCTATCCATGTGTGATACCCCCATATGATATGGATAAGGGTAGGTGGTATATGGGATCCCACATTGCTTGGGAAGGAGATGTTCTTGCTCTTTATAAGGTTCTAATGGGACTCTAATTGTATAATTGACTAGTCCTTTTAGAGTATAGGTCATGTGGTTTGGGCCTTCCATTGGGGCGTTACACCATAGATATATAATATCTATTTCATTGTAAAACGATGTGTTTTGATCATGATTTTACCTGTACATCGATAGTCTAATGCACTAATATTTAGAAATACGAAATTGGTTCTCTATAACATTTTCACGTGTCTTATGGCAAGAAATATCCTCTGATTTATTTCATGTGTCTCTCCCACACATGTTTAATCCGGCTTCAACATACTCACAATTAATTTTGTTTAAAAGACGTACTTTCGTCCATTACTTTACTGATCTAGATAAGGTTGGTCTCTATATCTTTGTGTAAATATGTCAAAAAAGGATAAACCTTAAATGGCTGAATTCCGTACGTACTCTCAATAGTGAAATGGGGAAGGCATTAATTATTAAATGCATATTCCATCAATATCATGATTTGACTTCTATTACTTATGGATTATAAGTGCTGCCCAAGTACTTCACCAAATATAGAATCTGTGGATCATTTGTATGAAAATGGGAGTTTAGCTACCAAAGTATGGAAGCGTTTTGCACTTATTTTTGGTTGCTCATCTTTATTAAGTTTTTAATGGAGAATGCGCATATTACAATGGTGGTAACTTTCTAAAAAGAAAGATCAAGTTAGTTATATGCTTGCAACTATGTTACCGATGATCATTCATTGGGAATTGTGGTTGTCAAGAAATAATTGTGTATTCAATGAAGTTTAATATTGATGACTCGCCCCTTGGAAACCCAACCCTTATTGGTTGTGGTGGTGTATTGAGGGATGATAATGGAGGTTTTATTTTCAGTTTTTCTCTTCATTTAGGAGAAGACTCGAATATGTTTGCTGAATTAATGGCGTTGAAACGAGGTTTGTTATACTGTTTACATCTTGGATTTACTGATGTTATATTTGAGTCTGACTCTACAGAATTGGTTCAATCAAGTTTCCTCTCCACTTTGGAGATTTTATAGATTTGGGATGATATAATTGCTTTTGGTTAGTCTTTATCTTCCTCATTGCAGCACATATACAGGAAAGGTAATTTAACTACAGACCAACTAGTGAAAGTAGGTGCTAAAGGATTGTCTCAAGCTTTTTCTTCTTGCCTTTATTGTGCGCGCCCCCGACCCCCCACATACGGAAATTCGAGAATCGAGACGTCAAAATGATGACAATACAGTCACACATTCTAATGATAAGTGTCAAGTGTGTATACATGCAACAGTATACAACAAAACAAAGCAGCAATGCAAATAATTTAAATAAGCCAACTAAATACCAGAATTGTTTAATACAAATTCACTTAAACCAAAGCGTTTTAAAGAACTATACAGTTATCCCATAAAAACATAATAATACCAAATACATAATTCAAAACGGGAAACAATTCCCAAACACGAGCGAGTGATCCCAAATCACTCCTCTAGCGGATCAAATCCTCAGGCTCAACATCAGCATCTGCATCAAAATCTACGATATCATAAAATGATACCGCAGGGTAAGGAATACCACATGAGATGTGAATCTCAGTAAGTAACAATCCAAACAACCCACGAGATAAAAATATATTGATACAACCAACAATTATGCATGCATAAGATGAAATATGCATGAGACCCAAAAACATCATTTTTTTCGAAAATGATTATTTTCCAACGCACGCCAAAATGGGATTTTGGCCCAAAACATTCCATTAAAACGTTTCTCGCCATTTTCCTTGAAAATGGCCCAAAAGTAAGTAATCCACCATTTTTCCAGAAAATGGTTCACATAAAATCATTTTTTTTTATCAAAGTCCACCATTTTCCCTAAAATGGGCCCAAATATCTAATTCAACCGTATGCACCATGATCTTCCCTATGGACCATCCGCACACTCTGGCTCCCTTCGTCACACCATGGGTAATGACTGTGCGAGTGACTTCGTAACGAGCGATGCCCAGTTCCGCGCACAGCGTGTTCGTGGCCATGCATCCTTTAGCCCCCGCAAGCAAGAGGGGCCACGGAGTCGGCACGAGAGCGTTATCATCCCGTCCGATCCTGTTGTCGCCCAGCGACAACCCAGGGGATGTCACTCAATATATTCCGCTCTCGAGTGACCAGATGAGCTCCACCGATATAATATCTCATCTCGGCTTGGGGTCGTGATACACACGCACCAAAAAACTATTTCTCACATGAAAACCCAGTTTCCAATTAAACACGTGAACATGCATGCAATTATGCGAAAATCCAGTTTTTATTTACAAACACGAATGTGCGTGCAATTATGCAATGATAAATGACACGACACAAATGTTCACAGCCAACAAATCCCAACATAATCTAATCACACAAACAACTCCATCCTCAAATCCAACCGACCCCCTTACTCCTCAGATTTAGTCTGGCACAACCAACCAATTCACAATAAATACGGGTTAGCACAAAAATATAATTAAATCTCAAAAGTTCTTTGGAAATATACTTACAACGCTACAATATAATTTTCGGAGGATCAAGGAGGTGATAGAAGTGGCGGCACAGCAACGCAACAGTGCAAAATGGACAAAGGTCGTGGGTCTAAAAAATCCAACTTTTGAATGGGGACAAACGAAGACTTGGGATGACTAGGGAATGGCTTAGGGGTGTTGGTGAAGCCATTGGTGGTGGTTGGCCTTGGGTGGTAGCGTGGGCAGTGGTCGAAAGTAAAAAAAACACAAATCGAAAAATGCAATGGATAGGCTTCATCGGTGGCGGATCGGAGCTGGAGAAGGATGGTTTGGGTGGCTGGAGGGCCGATGGTGCTGTGGTGAAGAGATGGTGGCCAATGGTGGCAGGACGGCGATGTTGGAGTGAAAACGCCGCGCGGCTTCCAACTGTGTGTGGGGGCTAACAGCGGCACGAGGTGGGTTGAAAATGGGTGGGGGTGTGCGCCGGCCAGAGAGGAAGAAGATGGGAGGGGCGGTGTGGCTCACGCTGGCGTGCGGCGGCGCACAAGAGGTTGACAAGACTGACGGGAGAGAGGGGAGGGTGGCTCGCGTGGGAGGAAGGAAAGCAGAGGAAAAAAAAAAAAGAAGAAGGAAAAGAAAATGAGGGAAAAAGAAAAAGCGAGGGAAAGAAGTGAGGCTCAGTCCTCACAACTTGGGTAACAAAATTGATCAAGCGAAAAGAATTTCAAAACAGTAATTTGAATAAAACAATTTAAACGTAGTGACTAGCTAAAATAAAATAATAATAAAATTTCAACAACACAATAATTTTAAAGCCAACAAGCAAACTAATTTAAATTAAAGAGCAATTTAAATGCAAAACAATAATTAATATTAAGAAAGCATATCAAAATAAATTTCACAACTTAAAAATCATAAAAATAAACCAACAAGAAATCCGATAAATTTAAAACAAGAGAATCAATATTTGAATTAATTAAAATACTCATTTAATTAAAATACACTAAAATACAGGATATCACATTTATTCTTGCATATATTAGTATTGGATGAATTAAAATTGAATCCAACTAGTTTTCCAAAATATAGGCATAGATTGTAGTTACTACTAATTTCCATGTGCTTTAATTTTAAATGGTGGTTACTTTAGTATTTTACATTTTAGTGCCTTGTGTTGTAGCTCTTAGGTTGTTTGGATAGAGAGAAAATCTCATCTCAACCTATCTCATCTCATCTCAATATCCAAACACCACAAACTCAAACACTTTTCAATTTCAAATTTTTAATTTTTTTATTTAATCATTACCTAATTATTATAACCTCCCCAAACTTCCAAACAAAACACAAAAAATAATTCAACTTTTTCAAATTTCAAAACAAAAATAATATTAAAAAATAATATTATAAAAATATTTCAATTTTATAATATTTTTGTTACAATTTTTCTCTCATTTCTCAAAATTCCATAAAATATTTTAACTCAATCCATTTCACTATTATTCACAAATCATCTTACTACTATTTACAAAAAATCTCAACTCATGCTATAGTACTTTTAGTTTACATTTTAATATTGTATTGATAGTTGAAATAGTTTTAGTTTGTTCAGGACTGGATTTGGGATTTTTTAACCCCCAAGTTCTTGCTTTGTACATGGTATTCCTCAGGTAAAAGTGATGGCTATTAATAAAATTAGAGCTATTGTCTCTCTTCCTTAAAAATCAAAGATAAGCTCAATTGTGTAACGGGAAAACAAACAAGAAGTTAATTAAAGATAAGGTTTTTGTTTCCTCAAAAGCTTGACATGTATGAATTTCTACTATCGTGCGTTTCAAACCTTGTGTTTTGCTATATTTTTCTCATAATCGAGACCAGTTTTAGTAACTTGAACCGATGTACTTAATATTAAAATAGATATAAATGTAAATTTATTTATTTTCATTAGCTTAAACTTTTTGGACAAATAGTAATTTCTCATTCCACACATAATTCACCTATTACTCATGCTAATTTGTGGCAAGATTCAACTTCCTGCTTCTTGGCTGTTGTGGACTTGTTTTGTACTCATGCCGAACGTCTTTAGCAACCTGCAACCAGAGGATAAAGGTGGCTTGGCGCGGCGAGGGACATGTTCGATGCCTAAATCAACAATATTGGAATTTGTAAGTGGCTTTTCCAATTTTTATTCAAGTCAGTCCTTTTGGTACGTACCTTAACCTGAATGTCCCTATTTGGTTAGGCTTGCCTTCGGCGTGGTTCCTTGTGATCCTTCCTGGAATGCAGAATGTCAAGGCTTTAATTTTGCTTATACGAGAGATTTACATATGGGAGACATTAATGGTGGGGGCAAATATATATGGGTGTCAAATAGAGTGGGTATAGTAGTGTTTTTCAATAGAGAAATTTTATTTGCAGTCTCCACTTTGGGACTGTATGTGCAGACCCTTTATTAAATGAGAAAAAACATCATTTTAGGAAGGATAGTTTTGTAATTTTAAAAAATTTTAAAACTAAAATAGCCTAGGCTTGCATTGTAGTTCCCAAATGGGGACTGTACCTAGCATTGCTCTTTTCAATATAGGTGCGGCTACTATGCCGCCCCATCTTGACCGCTGGGTGGTAAAAAAGTTTTTTTTTTTTCACATTTTTGTAACATATTTAAATATATTTAAAAATAAATAAATAAATAAATACATTTAAAATCACTTCTTTAATCACTAAGTAAAAAAAAAAGGAAAAAGATAAGCAATCAAATAGAGGTGTCAAATAGAGTAGTGTTTTTCAATGTATATTGTGGGTGAGTATCACGCTGGGGTCATTTCCACCCCCTCGTCGCCTGTTACGTCATCAAGTCTCCATGAATGACGACTATTTCTGAATTCTGTACCATTGCATATTCTGCAGTTTGCAATCTTAGTCAGGCTTATGGTTTTCGAGCCCGTGGGCCCAAGCCTACCTCTCTTTGGAGAATATTCGGCCTACCATCGGCATCAGTATTATAGTGAGCACTTCTTTAGAATTAAGGAATGCATGTGGTAAATCTCACACGTACGTTTTTATTAAAAGTTGCATATACATATACATATACAAAATATATAGTTGATATAGTATCTATATATATATCGAAGTTGTAGGTAAGAGGTGTAAATCGTAGTGATAGATATACATGAGGGTAGTTGGAACAACTACAAAATTTTAATATATATATATATATATAGTATTATATGGTACAGAACTTTAATTCGAAACTGATGATCATCAGTTAAGTGAAAATTATATGTTCGGCGATAAAGTCAATTACGCGTACTCTTGATCCAGAAGCTTATTATTTTGATAAGAGGTTGATCATGATCGATCCCTAGCTCCATGCAGTGTCACTACAAGAAAAATGAATTTTTGTGGCCATTTAATTGAGGTAAAAAGATTATTTGTGACCAAAACAGACTCATTTTAACTGTAAATAATCATTTTGTTAGAATTAACTGACTACAAATAAACAATTTTCTTGTAATGCGTATTGATTCAATTAACTTCATGATGGAGCTAGCTAGCTAGCCTCACTACTACGTACTCCTGATCACTAGTTTAATTGGTTAGCTAGCTTGGGTAAAGAAATAACGAAACGTGAACAGAAATCGATCCGGCCCGTCATAATAATTACTTTAATTGCTTAAAATTAGAATGTGTAGGTAGGCGGGTCAAATGTCCTTCTCTTTCGAAGACTTTCATAATCTTAAGGCAACATTGAGATTAGGAGGCCTGTCAAACACCAACCGGGAGTATCCATATTGATCCCTTTCCCTACTAGACGAACTGATCTTTCACGAAAGTGATCGATCGATCGAGATGATGAATAAATACTAGAGAACGTTAAAATGACGTAAAATCAAGAAAAACTCTACTTACAACTGGCTGTGGAAACCCCCGCATAATCGGGCTCACTTTTTATAAAAAAAATTATTTTTTCTACTTCTCTCTCTTCATTTCGTTCACCTCCACGACTCTTCAACTCTATCTGTTCTTCAAAAATCTTTTAAGTCGCATAAAACTAGCAAACGAGAAGAGCAAAATTGACGAGGCAGAAATCGAGACGACCCACGAAGCCGAAATCTATAACCTCAGTTCCCCTTTGAAACCGAAATCTTCCCACTCCCTTCGAAGCTGAAAGCTCTGCCTCTCCCTTCGATCATCTGCCTCCCCCATTTCTTCCAGTCCTTTTTTGGTCGCGGGGTCGAGTTTTTGTGGGAGGAGAAAAAGCAGAGGCTTCGAGTTTTGGTCGCTGGGTTGTCAACAAACACAGAGTAATAATTTGTGATTTTTGTATTTTTGGTTGCAGAGGCTGCTGGTGAGGTGAAAGTTTCAAATGAGGTAGATGAAAACGATGAGGAAAATAAGCAGTCAAAGAGCAAAACTGACGAGGCAGAGAATGAATCTTTAGCGCATGCATGAGGTGAATGCTGTGGAGTTTCATGGCAAATGGGGATATAATAGGGATATAATCTAGTTGAGGGGACATGATTCTCTTATGTAGATCTTACCCGATGCAAATGAATATGATTTATTGAATTAAAAATACAATTGAGTTTATCTCTCTCTCAATCTCTCTCGTGGTTGATTATTAGTAACTTGTTGCTGCGTGCTCTTTTGACTGCATCTCCTGCACCCATTATCGGCAAAACATCATTTTGAAAGGAAACGAATGGGAGAGATGGGGCAGTTGAGGAAGGAGAGAGAATGGAAGGAAGAGAGGGATTTGAGGGCGGTGAAGGAAAGAACGACGTCATCTGTAGAGCAGTTGGAGAGGGAGAGGAAAAGGAGGTGGCAGAAGGGCTTGGAGGAGTCACAGAGGAGGGTGGCATTGTTCTTGCTTTGGCATGGGTCCTTTGCCTTTTACTTTTTGCTTTTTGTTTTTTTTTTTAATTCCACGTAAGGATTATGTATGGCCGATTACCTCCCGATTCCGCATGGCGGTCGTCCGTAGCAGATTTGGGGTACATGAGTTTGACAAGGAGTCATGGGATCCAGATGGTAACGGGTCTTTGATATTTAATGTCTTTTTCACCAACCTCCAATGAACGGGTTTTTTGGATGAGAGTATTCATGATCAAATGATAAAAATGACGATGCTATTTATTCATCTTAACTGCATACTTAGATCAAAAGCATGATACACTTAAAATGCATGTGACATTGCCAATATATCAACATATATATATATATATATATATATATATATATATATATATCATCATTGAAGATGATAAAAATTAAGATGAAAAGTAACATTATATACTCGACACAATTCATTATATCTAATCATAGAATATAACGTCTTTCAAAATTGCTAAATCGATCGATCTTGTCCAGCCCTCAGTTGATCATCTCCTTCTCTTAATTCTTTTTCTTTTGATCTTTTGGTTAGAGTACTATACACAACAAATATCTAATTCCAACAGTTTATGTCATAACTGGTTGAATCCCATGTCTCTATGTACTCGGCTATCTTTCAAAAATGGTTTCGATGAGCTCAAAATTAAGATTAGTAATTCAAGCTGTATCTGTCAGCCAGCTGATTACTAGTTTTTTTCCTGAATACTTTCTTTTTCCCTGAAACTAGTTGATCAACCCCATATTTTCCAGAAGTAAATTTAGATTAACTAACGAACCGTACTTATAAGGACCTAACGAGGGTAGCGATGGCCGACTGATCAATAACATCAAATTGACAAAAAAATGAACTGAATCAACTTTAGTTAATGACACTCCAACAACGCACGTACATGCAGTTGGTAATTGTCGTCTTTCCCAAACCCGCAACTAATTAATTAGACTGTACCTAATCAACCAAACATCCCCATGCGCGCAGCTGCACTGGTTATGCATGTCTATATAAGCAACCCTTACAGGCTTTGGTGAACCACTGCAGGGCTAAAGGACGCCAAGCTAATTAAGGTAGTACTGGTTCTCTCTTCGTGTCTGGTCTTAATAAGATTGTCAAAGATTTTGTCGGTCGACCAAGAAAAATGGGTGCTTCTCATCCAGCATCACCGGCATTTGTTGTGGCTTTTCTCTTTGCCATTAACTCTGTCTGGGTCTTTCCTGAGGTTGCTGTTGCAAAGCATGCCGGCGTTACAAGGCACTACAAATTTGATGTACGGACTAGTTACCTTGGCTCTTTCTTAGATAATTTTGTGTTTAGATGTGGCTCCTAAATTCGGATAACTTACTTTTTTTTAAATCCCAGATAAGGTTGCAAAATGTCACCCGATTGTGCCATACAAAGAGCATGGTGACAGTTAATGGGAAGTTCCCCGGGCCTCGAGTTTTTGCTAGAGAAGGCGACAGATTGGTAGTTAAGGTGGTCAATCACGTTCCAAACAACATCAGCATCCATTGGTACGATACCACATATTTCTAATTAGACTCGATCGAAACTTGCTTGCTAGATATTCAATACTGCTAGCTGCACTATTATCATATAATTTCCATGCACGATCTTTGAAAAAGTGTAGATAATTTTATCAATTTGTAATGTTTTTGGTGAATGTTGGCATGGATGAAAAATTAAAACAGGCATGGAATCAGACAACTCAGGAGCGGATGGTTCGATGGGCCATCATATATAACACAATGCCCTATTCAAACTGGGCAGAGTTATGTGTACAACTTCACCATTGTTGGCCAAAGAGGAACTCTCTTCTGGCATGCCCACATCTCATGGCTTAGAGCTACCGTCTATGGATCCCTTATCATCCTCCCCAAGCGCAATGCATCCTACCCTTTTGCCAAACCACACAAGGAGGTCCCGCCCATCATATTTGGTAGATCATTAATTTTCAGATTGAATATGACCAAATGAATAATTATACTTATAACTGACTGTAAATTACTTACTGATTAACTATATATATATATAATAGGAGAGTGGTGGAATGTTGATCCCGAGGCAGTTATTAGCCAGGCTCTTCAGACTGGAGCCGCTCCAAATGTTTCCGATGCCTACACCATTAATGGACTTCCCGGACCTTTGTACAATTGTTCTAAGAAAGGTACTTAATTATCAGTTTAGTTTTCTCCATGACCAGGCCATTAATGCTATTGCGCTTTGCAGATACGTACAGGCTAAAGGTAAAGCCGGGGAAGACATATCTTCTCCGTTTGATCAACGCCGCACTCAATGACGAGCTCTTTTTCAGCATAGCAAACCACAGCCTAACCATTGTCGAAGCAGATGCAGTTTACATCAAGCCTTTCAAGACCAATGTACTGGTCCTCACACCAGGACAGACCACTAATGTTCTTCTGAAGACAAAGCCCCATGACCCCAATACCACATTCCTCATGTTAGCCAGACCATATTTCACCGGTATGGGCACCTTCGATAACTCCACGGTGGCCGGCATTCTTGAGTACGAGAATCCATCAACTTCTTCTTCTCCTCCCACCCCTTTGAAAAAACGACCACTTCTCAGACCCAAACTCCCTCCAATGAATTCCACTATCTCCACTTCCTTCGTCATGAATTTCACCAGGAAATTTCGAAGCTTGGCCAATGCTAAATTCCCTGCCAACGTACCCCAAACTGTGCAGAAGCGGTTCTTCTTCACCGTAGGTCTCGGAAGCAACCCTTGCCCCAAAAACCAAACCTGCCAAGGTCCCAACAACAGCTCCAAGTTTGCAGCGTCAGTTAATAACGTCTCCTTTATTCTCCCCACAACAGCACTCCTCCAAGCACATTTCTCTGGGAGATCAAATGGGGTTTACACCACTGATTTTCCAAGCTCTCCTCTCCGACCATTCAACTACACCGGCACTCCACCCAACAACACACGTGTGAGCAATGGAACCAAAGTGGTGGTGCTGCAATATAACACAAGTGTGGAGTTAGTGATGCAGGACACTAGCATTTTGGGTGCCGAGAGCCATCCTCTCCATCTTCATGGCTTCAACTTCTTTGTTGTTGGCCAAGGTTTTGGCAACTTTAATCCCAACAAAGACCCTGCCAACTTTAACCTCGTTGACCCGGTTGAAAGGAACACCGTTGGTGTGCCAGCCGGTGGTTGGGTGGCGATTCGATTCATTGCAGACAACCCAGGTGAAAAAAGATTAACCATTTCTTTTCTTAATTAATGATTACGACATTAGGTATATCTAATGATGGACATTCTGTCCCTTTCACAAATCCAACCTTCTAATCTATCTAGGAGGTCATGCGTAACGAATTTGTCTTTATCATGATCTTCTGTTTTTTGACATAAAACAGGTGTTTGGTTTATGCATTGCCACTTCGATGTCCATCTCAGCTGGGGTTTAAGGATGGCCTGGATTGTCCAGGATGGGAAACTCCCTAATCAGAAGTTGCCTCCTCCACCGTCGGACTATCCCAAATGTTGACCTTTGACTTTGAGCCTTCTGCATGGGAGACTGAATGCATGCAGGCGACAAGCTTTCTTTTGGTAATTTATTTATAAGGTCGTGTTATGCAATATTAATTTGCCTCTCAAAGAGCACTAGGGAAAACCCACATTGATATTCAACAAAATATTATTCATTAATGTTTGTCCGGCTTGCATGCCTCTCTTAATATTTTTCTAGGATATTACTCCACCGAGAAATTAATAGGAGATCCAAAAAAAGGGTGGAGGAGTTTTTTGTATACCATATATATACATATTTCAATGTTTTTGTTTGAGAATAAATAACATGAGCAATATTCATATCAACTCTACCTGCAAAGCCCCAATTAATTAGTAGTGGTACGTAAGTACTGATCCCATTATATCAAATGTGAGATTAGGAAGTCCAATCTCCATAATTACCAATGAAGGTGCAACAAGTGTAACTTTGAGATAGCACTCACTAGATATTTTAATATTATTTGAATTCACAGATAAAATAATAGGTTAATTACACTTTGCCCCTCGAACTTTCAGTCAATTTATAATGTGTCTCTGAAACTAATAATTGAATCAAAGTGGACCCTCGAACTTTCAAAACTTCTCAACCTCCCATTTCGTCTACCAGTAGCGTCAAATCTAACGGAAATTCATTGTAAAGATATAATTTTCATCTAATTTATTAGTATTGACCATATAAAATATAAAATAATATATGCTATCAATTAATAATAAATCATTAATCATTAACCATATATAAAATTATTTTATACTTAAGTTACAAGCAAGTATGAATAATTTATGTACACAATTAAATTATTTGATATTCATTAACCGTATATAAATTACTAAAAAAAATTATTTAATGATTTATGATTTATTATTAATTGATAGCATATATTATTTTATATTTTATATAGTCAATGATAATAAATTAAATGAAAATTACATCTTTACAGTGAATGTTATGCATATGAGCAGCACGAGCAATAAATTTCTATTAGATTTAACGCTGCTGGTAGACGGAAGGGGCCAAGGGGGATTGAGAAGTTTTGAAAGTTCAAGAGTCCACTTTGATGCAATTATTAGTTTCGGAGGCACATTATGAATTGAATGAAAGTTTAAGGGAGCAAAATGTAATTAACCCTAAAATAATAGAAACTTTAACATCTCTACATGATACTTGTAAGTTAGTGCAACATGAGATGTATCATTCATGACTTCTTGAGATGTATTAAGCTGCAAATTCATGCATATATATAAATACATAAAATTTAAGGGGAGAATATATAATAAAATTTGGTTATATCGATTTTTTAGATCATTCATTAATCAGATGATACAAAATTAGAAGACAAAATCAACTTACTGGAACTTCTTCTTCTTCGGTATTTTAAAATCAAGTTCAACCTCTTGTACGCTGGACCAGTCTTCTAAGTACGGGTAACGAGTTTAATTTGGACAATTTTTAATCTTCAGTTTCCTTAATGTTCTAGCTTTTTTTTTTTTTGAAGAATAGAACCTTTATTAAAAAATCCTCACTGAGGCAGAAGAATAACCATATACATCTAATCAAGACTCAATGACTTATCTACGTAAATAAGACAATTCCAAACAATCCGTCCGCAAAAGACCATGCAAATGCCCAGGGCCAACGTCATTGCCGTCAAAAGGCATGATCTTATTTTTAGCACCTTCATTTGCTAAAAACTTTGCTACCATGTTGGCTTCCTTATAGATATGACAAATACTGCAGTTCAACAACTGAAACCAAGTTTGAATTTCTTCCCAAAAATCCCACATGTACCAGAAATTGCAAGTACCAGACCTCAGCCAACCCACCACTAATGCCAAGCTGTTGTGCCATTTTCAAACAATCTAATAAAGCACATACCTCAGCAAGCGTGTTAGTCGAGACACCATATGAGTGCGCAAAACCTACCAAGTTATGGTCATGATCATCCCGAATAATGCCCCCACCACTAGCATGGCCTAGATTACCATTCAAACCACCATCTACATTAAGCTTGAACCACCTACTCCTTGGCCTTGACCAAGCTACTACTCTGGGAGGTTTGACAGTAATAGGCACAATAGGACAATTAAGCTCCTTCAGTATACTTGCATCTCTACTAGAGTCAGTCTTGTAAAGCGCCGAAGTTGAGAATAAATATCCAGTAAACATCCTTTCACAACACGGACCACCACCCTCCAATTCGACACTACATCTTTCATACTTGCCGCACACCTCGAGCGCCAAAGACCCAATTAATTAAAATGGGAGTAATGCCTCTACACAAACCAGCTTGTGAAGATAGGGATGCACAGAACCACCAAACATTCACAACTTTCTGCCAAGATCGCATCTGAGGAAGCCTTATACCAAAGACATCAGCAAAATAGTCCCACACTTTTCGCGCCACCTCGCCTTCACACAATACATGATTAATAGTTTCAATCTGAGGAGAACAGCAACAATTACATTTGAAAACTATTGGAATGCCAAGCTTCATAATCAAATAATCCACAGGTAATGCTTCTTTCTGGGCTTCCCAACAAACAAAATACATCTTTTTTGGAACATGCTTATGCCCAAGCCACTTCCGCCATGGACAAAAAATTCCTTTCTTGCGAATAATCTCCCATGCCTATTTAGTGCTAAAAACCCATTCAGTTGTCAACATCCAGATGAGTATATCCCTACCTGTTCGTAGTTGAACCTGTGATGCTACAATTTTATTCACAAATTCTGCAGGTACAAGATCATGTAACCTGTGTTCATCCCAACCAGAATTAGCAGGTATCGAATTAACTTTCAGACAAGGATCTCCCCTCACTTCAAGAGACGCTGCAAAAGCTCCATCCCCCAGCCAATTATCATACCAAAATTTGACATCCCCACGGCGAATAAATATTTTGTATTATTAATCACCAAAGGAAGCACAGACATAATACCCTTCCAGAATCTAGTGCCCCGCTGGTTACTCAAGACCGATGCTAGATGTGCTTCCCCCAACATATTTCTTTCTGAAAAATTCAGCCCATAAAGAATTTCCTACAAGCAATTTCATAAATACTGAAGATTGCACTTCTGAGAGATCCCTGATACCCAGACTACCCTCTTCAACCGAGAAACAAATTTTACGCCAAACCACCCATTTTCTTTTCTTTGAATCCTCACCAACACCGCAAAGAAAATTGGAAAAAATGGAAGTTAAAGCTTTATACACACTCTTTGGAAGATTCAACACTGATAAAATATGAATGGGCATACTACTTAGCACATGTTTGATAAGAATAATTTTTTCCCTAAAAGACAAAATTTTACTCTTCCAACCTGCCAGTTTTTTCTGCACTTTGATAATCAACGGATCAAACAAACGGATTGTTAGCCTCCCCACATGTAACAGAACTCCGAAATAATTACAAGGCCACTGCCCCTCCACAAATCTTGTAACCCAAAGTACCTCAACTTTCCTACTGAGAGGAAATTTGTTTGAAAAAAAAATAGAGGATTCGGTAGGACTTACAAGTTGATCCGAAATAGCTTCATAAGAGTGCAATGTGTTCATGATCTTCTAAATTGATCTCTATCCACCATTAGCAAAAAGAAGGAGATCATCTACATAAAACAAGTGATTGATTAGCGCTCCCCCAAGAGGATTGAACAGCTTAATAAAACCTTTGTTATACTCTTCTCAAATCATACGAGAAAGAATCTCTTCCAATAAAATAAAAAGGTACGGCGATAAAGGATCGCTTTGTCAAAGACCCCAAGGAGGCTTGAAAAAACCTTTAACCATCCCATTCAACATTATAGAACACATAGGAGAAGAGATACAATTGAAAACAAAGTCCCTCCATTTTGCTGAGAAACCCAATCGCCTCATAACTACCGTAAAAAATTTATACCGAACGCCCTTTAAGGAATGGCGATTGCTCTTCAGAAATCAAATTCGCCATTAACGGCACCAACCTGCTTACCATTATTTTCGTCAACACTTTATTCACTACTGAGCACAAGCTTATGGGATGAAATTTAGCAAAACTATCTGGAGCATCAACTTTTGGTATCAACACTATACTTGTAGCACCAAAGAAAGAAGAAAGTTGCTTTCCATCAAAAAATTAAATTCCATGTTCAAAAAATCCTCTTTAATAATATCCCAAGCATGTTGGAAAAGCTTGCTGAGAAACCATCAGGACTTGGGCTGCTATCTTGAGGGATCGACCAAAGAGCCTCCTTTACCTCCTCCATCAAAGGAGTCATGCACAAAAGAAAATTATCCTCATCTGAAATAGAAGGAGTTAATAACTCATGGCTTCCTCATCACCAAAAACCACAGACATCGAAAGGAGTTCCTGGAAAAAAGTCATTGCGCCATTATGAACATCATCCGCTGTATTAAGAACCCGACCATCTTTAAGTAACATGTGATCTATAATTTTATTCTTCCTCTTACACTTAAGCGACGCATGAAAGAATGCCATATTCAAATCACATTCCTTGAGTCATTTAATTCTCGACTTTTGACATCCCATAATTTCTTGGTGATGTAAATATTGAAGATGTTTTTGCTTACATAACAATAGCTCGAGCTTCTTGCAAGTAGTTATCAATCACGTTATGTTCTAAAGCAACCAAATCTTCTTCAATGAATTTAAGATCCATCTCAACCCTGCCAAAGACTTCAACAATCCACTTCCTCAACACCTGTTTCAATTTTTTCAGCTTCAAACTCACCCTCACCACAGCACAACCAGTGACTTCCTGCTCCCAACATTCACGTACAACCTCCAGAAAATTATTATGAGTGCACCACATGCACTGAAATCGGAAAGGTCGAGGCCCACTCCGTCGTTCACGAACCAACTCAGTAACCATCGGGCAGTGATCCAGTGATGTTCTAGATAAATATCTCATCCACCCATTTGCAAACGAGGCAAAGAACTTGGTATATATTAACACCCTATCAAGTCGTGCCCAAATTCTACCACCTCCTAACCTCCCAATGCACCATGAAAACCTCTGACCAGCCGAAGGAATATCAAGCAAACCACATGCTTGGATACAATTATTGAAATCCATAATGGCCCAAGAAGACCGGAAAATACCACCAAGTTTTTCATTTTCCACCCGAATTATATTAAAATCTCCTCCTAGAAACCATGGATAACCATCTACATTCATATCACAAAGATAACGCCAAAGAAACCGACGCTGCTGTTGGAAACAACTAGCATACACAAAAGTAGCTAATACACGAGTATGTCCACAAGAAAACTAGCCAATTAATGCTTGATCCATAATAGAGAGCAACTCAAATTCAATCCCATCATGCCAAAACAACAACACTTTACCTCCAGCTTCTATGTTATGACAAAAGTTTGGAAGATGAAACCACCTAGCCCAACGCTTGCACTTATTAACGAAAAGAAAAGGTTTAAATAAAGCCACCACAGATGGCCTATGTTTATTCATAATACGTCGCAATCTAGCCTTTGATGAACAAATACCCCTAATATTCCATGTAAAAATATTCATAAAAAAGGTTTATTAGAACGTGTAGTCCTTTCCAAAACTACAATTGCTTTCTTTTTTTTAACACCCTAAAGATGCTTAATCGAAACATTAACATCAATGTCTGACTCATAACATTTCGCAGCCAATTCTTCCATATCATCATCATCTTCCTCATCCGAAACTAAATTTATATACATCGACCATTCCTTCCTCCTCCTCCACTACCCTATCCGCTTCTCTACATAATTCATACTTCAAGGCTTCATCTATAATTTTCAACGAGCTTCTAGGGGATAAAAAGCCATCGTTCAGTTCATCAAAATTTGCCATAGTCGCTTCCTTTTCCGACTGATCAAACCAACTTTCATTAGATTTGTTCATCTTCAAATGAGAGATATCCTGATGCAAACTTTTATTCCCAGAATTTGAAATCAAACCACAAGCATATTAAAAAAAGATCATGGATCAGGTTCAAGGTGCAATTGATGTTGAGTGAACAATTCACCATTCAAACTTGCAAATAGAACCTCCGTCGAACGTTGAACCCCTTCACCTTTTCGACCACGAATCCCTACTAGAATCGCCTCTCATCTAGATTTATGCTCATCCACCTTTCCGAGATCATTCTCTACATCAAGAACTTTTTTTTGTCCCAACCACCATCCAAACTTGTTTCAAAATTCCCTTCCCACCATCCTCCTGCACAACCTTCGCCTTGCCTTTCTCCATAGATTTTTCTTTAAGCCCACACTTTGATTCAAGGTGACCTTGTTTCCGACATGACCACCCATAAAACGTCGGAATAGATTCATAAACGACCTCTTGATAATGACTTGACTCAAGCCCTAGGGGACCCAACCAGAAATGATGATGTAGAAGTTTAGAAACGTCCATTTCCACACAAATTCTCGTCGTTTCTGGCCTCGTAACACATGTAGTGGTATTATCACGTTTCAAAAAATGCCCAAATCCTTCTCCAATGCTCTTCAAGATTGAGACACGAAAACAATTTGGGGGTAATTCTGGCAAAGAGATCCAAACAGGCATCAAGGGAGAATCTTCTTCTTCATTGAAATCAGGAGTCCAATGAAAAACTCGAAAAGGAACACCTTGAATTTGCGTGTTACCCATCGCCATCACAATCACAAAATCTTCCTCATACAATAATCTAACCAGAAAATTACGAGGATTCTTCAACTGTCCCAGCACCGACATAGAATGTAAACCCCAACGACTTTTAATGAAGCCTCTCACATGATCCAACGAAGGTCTTCGACGTAGAAATTTCAGGACAACCGAGAAACGAAAAGATTCGGTTGATTTATTGATCTCTGCCTTAGAGAAAAGAAAGAGCATATCGCCATCATTAAATCGTGGTTCTCTAAACAAAAGATCAATCTCTGGTAAAGGCTTAGGCCTATTCACCACAGTATCTGCATAAAAATGACCCGCAACAGACGCTACAGGCTTACTAGACCCCATAATCTGCACCCACATGTTCTCCTGATTCTTTCTCGCATCATCGCAGGCCAGACTTGCCGAGGAGGTCAATGGGGCGACGGGCGTCACCATGCACGAAACCCTATGGCAAGCTCCAATCCTGAGAGAAAAAGCTCATACCCATCTAGGATTAATTTGGCATTGTTTAGGCAGTCCTTAATGTTCTAGCTCATATGATGAATCCCCTCCGGTAAAGATGATAACTCTTCACATCCAGTGATTCCAATGTCTCAAGTTATTTCAGAGTCGGCAAACATTTTGGCATGGCCTTAAAATTTTTTCAATGATTGATATGTAGGTTCCTTAAACTGTTTGCAGATGCTAGGAGCCATTCGGGTAGAACCTCCAACTTTGGTAAAAAAAATTCTTATCTCCAAGATTTGGAGTCTCAAGTTGAGATCTTGTAAGTCGAGATCACCACTTACAAGCAGTAACGTCTTACAATATTGAGTCATTTTCAACCTCCAAAATCAACTTAGTTAAGAAATTACTCCTCTATTTCATGTATTTAGTGTAACTGTATATTCTTTTGGTTGTTCATTCTTTATGGTTATATATAGCTATTTACATGTAGAAAAATAAAAGGAGGATAGATATCTAAGCCCATTGCTCTTATATATATATATGTGTGTGTGTGTGTGTGTGTGTGTGTGTGTGTGTGTGTGTAAGGGTGCTACTACTCTGCCTCCAAAGTGACCGTTCACTTTGACAGCTAATGCAAAAGTGTATTTTTTTAAAATATTAAAAAAAAACACACTTTGCACTAAACACCATCGGGAGCAACATATCATTTTCTTATATGTAATCGGGACTAAACATTGTTAAATATGGAAAAGTTGCCAAACTTGTTTGGATGACCACCATCGGCAGCCAAGTGCTTTCGAAGTAGGGTTTGTGATCGATGCAACTGATTTCATAACCATTATCCATCACCCATCATGATACTTAGCACTATTCACCCTACCTAGCCAAATAAATCATGTTCCAACCTGACCTGATTTAAGTGACTTCGGAAGAATAGGACTAGTTTTTCCTTTTCTTTTTTTTTACTAGAAAAAATTTGATTACCATTCTATGCAAAAAATAAAAATCCTTCTAACCAATTTTCGATTATTTCTTAATAGTACAAAGTTGACTCGAAGTGCACTCGTGGACCCATCAAAATGCATGGTATTTTAATTCTTGAACTTTTTAATCTTGAATAAGACGTCACGCGATAACTTCTTTCATCTTGTTTGTTTTTAGTCACATCAATCCTATGTCGTTATAAAACATAAATGGGAGTTGGATGTAAATGAGGAAATTATTGTATTGGCATATTGAGTTGCAATTAATTTGGAGAAAGTTTGGCTCGAGATCAAATAAATAATTAAAAAGTGTGATTGGCCAGGTTGAAGGCTGACTTGAAATTATGATAAATATTACGTTCAAAGAGTGATAGGAGATGAACGTGAGAAACCCAATTGACTTTTTGCAAATGTGTAAAACATTCAAAAACATATATATAAAATTAAGAAAATTATGCTAGTGTTTGTTTGAACACTTCGAGTATTCAAGAGGCATCAATTACAAACAACCATCATGAATAGGGGTGTAAATTTAAACCGGAAAACCGGTCCGAACCGGACCGGTTAGTCCGGTTTTGAACCGGTCCGGTCCGGAACCGGTTTCTATTTTATGAAAACTGGCCGGTTCCGATTCCGTAGTTTCCGGGACCGGACCGGACCGAACCGGACCGGTTGGAAAAAAAATATATAAAAATTAATTTTATATATTATACAAAATATTTATATATATAATATATAATTATATGTTAAATTTTTATATATAATATATATAATTATATATCATATATGAAAAATTTTCATATTATAATTTATAAATAATAACATAAAATGTTAATCTTAAATATGAACATTAGTAATTTATTTGATCATATGTTATTAATATAATTATATAGAAGATAATGTTGTTATAATTTACAAAATAAAAGTTTAATCTTAAAGATGAAAATTTAATTGATCATATGTTTTAAGCATAATATATATATTAAATTTTTAATAACATTTTTTAATAAGAATTAACACTTTATTATATGTTTTTTACATTTAAAAAAAACCGGGAAACCGGACCGGACCGGACCGGAAACCGGTAAAACCGGAGGTACCGGTTTAGGAGGGTAATCGGGGCGTAATCGGTTTTGAAAAATACAAAACCGGTACATACCGGTTCGGTCCTAAATTTTGTCCAAAACCGGACCGGACCGGACCGGTTACACCCCTAATCATGAAGGAGCGTTGATCAACTACAAATTGAATGGCCACTTCTTGTGATCTATCAAGCCATCCTCTCCCAACTTCAATGACTTTGCTATGGCCTTGTACAGAAGCTCTATCACAGACTTTATCCGTGTTCCATATTCATGAAAGAGCTCTCTGCAAGAAAATATCATAACATCATTATCTATCAGTAAGACCAAATGAATGATTGTTTCAGTGCTTTCACTGCTCAAAATCGGTATAGGACTTTGAAGATTAACAAAAAATGTAACATAACAGTTTACTATACAAGTCCCAATTATTGAGATTGATTAGGAGAAATAAATTATATTGGATATTGGATAAGCTCACGAGAAATAAATTATTGAAATTGATTAGGAGTTTTAATTAAACTCAATAACCAGGTTAAATCCCATTTATTATTTATTAAACGAGTTAGCTCATTTTAGAATGAACTACTAGATCATGTTTTTACACTCAAACTCTCTTCTTGAATGATTGTGACCGAGTCCGACTCAAACTCAAACTCCTCGGCATCCTATTCCAATAAGGATACAACTTTACAAGTCATCTTCACGTTAAAACTCTTTAACCTAGTCCAACTCAAACTGGTCGCCACTTTCTCCCAAATCTCTCTATAAATATCTTCCTTCCACTTGTTATTTGAAAAAAATCATAAAACTCCCAGTTCAGTGTCGTGATCTATTTTGTGTCAAAAATTTTAGGAAGTAACACTACAAGGTAAGTAACTTGATCATAAATTAGGATTAGTATACGTTAGCTAGTTATATATATTATTATTAAAACCAGTTCTTTCAAAACCAGTTGTTATGTACCACACATGTCATAATATTTGCAAGCACGTCATTCATCATGTTTCATTCTGCATATTATAGTTATGTATGTATTATACATCTCATGCATATCGCGTTGCATAAAACACATAATCTTTTATAAGATCAAGTGTAAAATGAACTCTAAACAGTTAATCAGATGATTATTCAGATGTAGGGTATCAATGCAGTTTCAAGGTAGAAGTGCAAGCCACAGATTCAAGTGTGGTCCACCGTAGTACACTAGAGTACTGCACAGTCGGCTTCCTTTGCTGCAGTAGGGGAAGTTAGTGCACAACCTTGCACACAAGCTTAAGTGTGTTGGCCAGCCAGATAAGTAAGATCAGTCAGATAAATCAGATCAATGAGTTAATTCAGATAAATCAATCATGCATAGCATAAGCATCAACATGATCAAACATGATTTTAAGTTCTCATCATGAATATTTTATGAAAAATCTTATGTTAAGTATGTTTATGTTATGATTGGTTTCTTATTGAGTCATCGACTCATTTTAGTTTATTTTTATGTTTTTAAACCACCTGAGGTCAGGATAATGATGAAGATAGAGCTTTAAGACAGGACGTAGTCCAGGGAGGCGTGACAGTGGCTTAGATCATATACAGATATTTAAGTTATAATTTTTATGGCACAGATTTTGAGAAATTTTAATAAATGTTTCCGCATACTTTCATTTATAATTTTAGTATTTTAATACAAAACGACTCTATTTATTATAAGAAATTTTTGTGCTTGGTGTTTCTTTTAGGAAAAAAAATATATATATGTTTTTAAGTCAGGTTCAATAGTAGCACTCCGACTTTCTCAAGAATTTCTAAAAGTGATTTTATTCTTAAACTTGGGAAGTTATTACATATATGTACTATGTGAAACAGTTACACAAATAAAGGATAAAAATGAAGTTCTAAATTTCATTCAAAACGCACTTTGAAGGCCTTTTAGGTGCAGATCCAACCAAACCACCATTTAAAATGAGTAGAAGGCCCCAAATCTTAACAAAAGGGTTGGGAAAAAGGAAAAGGAAAAAAGAGGTTTGCTCAATATCAACAACTACTAGGACTAGCTATAGGCAGAGAGGGCCATCCAAACTTGGAGGCACAAAGCTATCCAAATTAATTACATTAGAAATTGATTCAGAATGTGACGAAGGTATAGGTTCCATCAAGCTCAACTGAAATTTAAGATAAAGCAAGCATCATTAAGAAAGCACCATGCAACAGAACTACAACATGAAGACAAAGCACCAAGAGCATATTAACAGAAGCTAAATAAATAGGACTAAATCCATATGCGTAAAAAGGGAACTCACCCAACAAAGTGGGAAAATGAATAAACAAAAATTATACTGTAACAAAGTAATATGATCATATCAGAAACAGAAGTAAAAGCTAAGTGCACAACCCATTGAAGCTATTCCCTACTAGAAACTCTCATTTCCTTTGGTGTTGACACTGTCTGTAACATATAAGGGAAGTTGATGCAAATCAGGAAATTTAAAGAAGCTAATTCAAAGCCAAGAATCATGGACACAACTGCTGTAATATGTACTTGCCGAGAATCATGTAATATATTCTTTGTAATTATGTAATTAGTAACTGATGTCATTACTGTCATTAAGTTTGTATATTTCCTAAATTAGAATTGAGTCCTGTATAAAAATGTTAGTCAATATCAATAAAAGTGTGTTGAAGTTTCCATTGAAATTATCCTTGTGTCTCAGATTCTATATGGTATCCAGAGCCTAAATTCTAACGAGACCTCGATCCTTTTTTTTTCCTGCCATGTCTTCCCCAACCCCAATCAACCCAAACACTCAGCCACTCTCTTCCACCGATACACCACTTGTTGTTTTTAATATCACTGCCCAAATCAATAAGAAACTCACACCCTCCACCTTTCCACAGTGGCGTGCCCAATTCGAAGCTCTTCTAATTGGTTATGACCTCATGGACTATGTTAATGGTGACTCTCTGTGTCCAACCTCTGATGGTACCTCCTCTTCCATCTCTCGCAGAAATAATTGGGTTCGGCAAGACAGACTTATTTTAAGTGTTGTTCTTGCCTCTACATCCCCTACCATCACTCCACTCATCGCCACTGCTAAGACCTCTCATGAGGCATGGAAAAAATTAACAACCATGTATGCAAGTAGATCGCGTACAAGAGCTATGTAACTCAAGGAAGAACTCACCTTGATCCAGTGTGGCAATCGATCGGTTCCAGATTATTCACATGCTGTCAAAGCTCTAGCCGATGAAATTGCTCTCATAGATCACCCGATCTCCGACGACGATCTCACTCTATATGTCCTCAACAACTTGGGTCCCGATTTTAGGGAAATTGCTGCTCCCATTCGGGCAAGGGAAAAATCTCTTGCCTTTGAAGAATTGCACGACCTGCTTGTGGGGCACGAAAATTACTTGAGGCGAATGGAAGCTGCGACCAGCAGCTTGTTGCTGCGGCTAACTTCACGAGCAAGAAGACTGATTCATCTAGAGGTCAACACCAGAAAGGCTTCAATAAGTCGAATGGGTCCTCACGGCAGCAGGGCTCAAATCGTTACTCTCCTGGACAACCCAAGGACCAGCGCCGTTTCAGCCCAAATTCGGGCAAGCCCAATTCCAATCAACGGCGTTTTCAGCCCAAATGCCAGTTTTGTGATCAATTGGGCCATACAACCAAGACTTGTCCACAGCTGCAGCAACATGAAGTGACGGTAAATTGTGCTACCTCCTCCAATGCCAATGAAAACAAATGGCTCCTTGATTCGGCAGCTTCCCACAATATTACTGGTGACCTCCAAAATTTATCTACTCATTCTGAATATGATGGAACTGATGAAGTTGTTCTTGGTGATGGTATAGGTTTGGTATTCTCACACATTAGTTCTCTAGCCTTACGTTCATCCAAAAAAAAATTTTACTTGCGCGATACACTCTGTGTTCCCAATATTCACAAGAATTTAATTTATGTTCATCACTTTACCAAGCAAAATAATGCTTTCATTGAATTTCATCCGTCTTATTTTCTTGTGAAGGAACACAACACGGGGGCGATATTACTAAGAGATGCATGTGAAAATGGCGTCTACATGTTTCCGACATCACCGGTGGCTTCATTTCCTAAAATGATTGCTAATGTGCACGAACAAGCATCTTGGACATCCATCACTTAAAATCGTTCAAAATCTTGTCAATCATTTTTCTCTTCCACTCACAACAAATAAATTGTCCTCTTCATGTACTTCTTGTTCTATTAATAAAGTACATCAACAACCATTTTGCTCTACTAGTTTTCAAAGTCATGCCCCTCTTGCTATTATTTACACAGATGTTTGGGGTCCCGCTCATAATACTGGCCTAGATGGTTCTCAGTATTATCTTATTCTTGTTGATCATTACACCAAGTACATGTGGTTCTATCCTATGGCTGCAAAATCAAGCGTGTCTAGCATTTTCCCACAATTCAAAAATTTAGTGGAAACACGCTTCAACTCAAAAATAAAAAGTTTGTATTATGACAATGGTGATGAATTTATAAGTTTAAAGAAATACTTATCCTTTCATGGCATTAGTCACTACACCACTGCACCATACACTCCCTAACAAAATGGTGTTTCTGAACGTCGTCATCGTCATCTTGTGGAAACGGGTCTCACTCTACTTCATGATGCGTCTCTCCCTCTCTCTTATTGGCCTCATGCGTTTCACACCGCCACATATCTCATAAATCGACAACCCACTTTACTTCTCCAAAACAAGTCGTCCCATTTTGAGGCCCTTTTTGGACAAAAACCCAACTATCTCAAACTCCAAAAATTTGGGTGTCTTTGTTATCCTCTCATAAAGCCTTACAACACAAACAAACTACAACCAAAGTCCAACCCGTGCATATTCCTTGGATATTCTCATAATCAAAATGTATATAAATGCATGGACCTCACAACCAACAGGCTGTACATCTCCCGACATGTTCTATTCGATGAGCTCCAAAGCCCAATGTCTCAACCCAACCCATTACCAACTGTGAGCTCAGTTTTGGATAAGTCCCATTCCTTCTTCATTTCGCAGGATCCCCCATTTGTTTCTTCTGATGCCGTCTCTGCCCCAGAGTCTGTGAGTGTCTCTCCACGCCCGTCGTTGCCATCAGTGATCTCGGAAACTGTTGCTGCCACCATCGCATCATCTCCAGGTAACATCTCTACCCCTCCAGTTCAAGCAATTTCTCATTCTAATGTTGCCCTAGATTCCTCTGCTTTAAATTCGAATTTACCTTTGTTAAATTCTAATTTAAATCCCATATCCACAAATCTTCCATCATCACTGCCACTTGCTCCTGATCATGTTACCAATCCCGTTACCGATCCCATGAGTTCTGACCAACCCGAAACCCTTCCTTCCCAAACCCATAAAATGATCACAAGGTCAATGAACAACATTTTCAACCCCAAACAACTTCACACCGTTACCAAACATCCAATTCCACCCACTCTTGAACCTACGTGTGTGAGCCAAGCTATATCACATCCTCAGTGGCGTGAAGCCATGTCCAGTGAGCTTACTGCCCTTATGCGCCATGGTACTTGGAACCTAGTGTCTCCACCAAAAAAATGTGCTCCTGTGAGATGTAAATGGGTGTTTAGAGTTAAAAGGAAATGAGATGGATCTATAGATCGGTTCAAAGCCAGGCTTGTTGCCAATGGGTATAATCAATGTCCTGGGCTTGATTATAAAGAAACTTTTAGTCCCGTCGTTAAACCGGCTACTATACGATCTGTCTTAAGCATTGCTATTATAAATGGATGGGAGTTAAGACAAATGGATGTTAATAATGCTTTCCTGCATGGGCAGTTGACTGAAACTGTGTATATGATGCAACCTCCTGGTTTTAGAGACATGTCCAAACCTGACCATGTGTGCAGGCTGAGAAAAGTCATTTATGGCCTCAAACAAGCCCCCCGGGCATGGTACTCAGCTTTGAAGAATGCTCTCCTGGTACTCGGTTTCCAAAATTCAAAAACTGATTCTTCTTTGTTCATTTATCGACATGATCTCATTACTTGTTATTTTCTAGTTTACGTTGATGATCTTGTCATTACGGGCAGTGATACCCATTTGTGAATTCTGTTATTCATAAAATTGGTGAACAATTTTCTTTGAAGGACATGGGCTCTCTTCACTTCTTTTTAGGAGTAGAAGTCATACCCACTTGTGCAGGGTTGTTCTTATCACAGCATAAATATGTTTATGATATTTTGGAGGCAACAAACATGATTGGTGCCAAGGATGTTTCCACACCTCTTTCCACTACCACATCTCTTTCTTTAGTGGATGGGACGGCTTCTATTGACAGCACTGAATATAGGCGAGTAATAGGCAGCCTGCAATACCTTTCTTTGACTCGTCCCGACATTTCGTTTGCGATCAACAAGTTGTCTCAATTCATGCACAAGCCAATTGTCACACATTGGACAACAACCAAGTGTCTCCTTCGGTATCTTAAGCAGACCATTTTTCATGGTATTCAACTCAAACAGCTTCATGTCTAACAACATATAGTGATGTTGACTGGGCTGGCAACATTGATGATCGGACTTCCACATCAGCTTATATCAGCTTTCTAGGCTCCAACCCCATCTTCTGGAGTTTCAAAAAACAAAGAGCAGTTGCACGATCCTCTACGGAGGCTGAATATCGAGCTCTTGCCAATGCTGCGTCTGAAACTATGTGGCTTCTTGCTTTATTTCATGAACTTGGATTTTCTCTCAAGGAGAAACCCTCTCTTCTTTGTGATAATCTTGGTGCCACTCATCTAAGTTTTAATCCGGTTCAACACTCAAGAATGAAGCATATTCAGATTGATATTCATTTTGTACGTGATCTTGTTCAAAAAGGAACACTCCATGTTCGTCATGTTCACACACAAGATCAACTTGCAGATTTAATGACCAAGCCCTTGTCCAAGCAAGGTACTGAATTTCTGAGAAACAAGATTGGTCTTGCCGATGGAAGTCCAATCTTGCAGGGGCATATAAGGGAAGTTGATACAAATCAGGAAATTCAAAGAAGCTAATTCAAAGCCAAGAACCATGGACACAACTACTGTAATATGTGCTTGCCGAGAATCATGTAATATATTCTTTGTAATTATGTAATTAGTAACTTCTATCATTAAGTTTGTATATTTCCTAAATTAGAATTGAGTCCTGTATAAAAATGTTAGTCAATATCAATAAAAGTGTGTTGAGGTTTCCATTGAAATTATCATTGTGTCTCAGCTTCTATATAACAGATACTTGGGGAGATTTTAAGTCGCACAAAAGCGGCAAGCTAATATGATCATATCATATCACCTATGTATATATAATAATATCATGTATTAGCTAATAATATTAGCATAGCACTTTTATAATTAAATATATAATATGTAACCTAATTACTTATGTATATATATTGAATATACTTCATAGCAACATTTTATAATTTGTACAATAATTAGTTGATAAGATTTAATAATTTCATATCCTAGTATGTGGGAACCACATATGAAATAAATATATGCTACCATATTATGTGTACGTATTAATAATATATGTAGACATATAATATATTGTTATTATGAATAAATATCAACTAGTTAGATATTAATTATTTATAAATTTTTAAAATCGTATAATTCAATAGAGGTTCTACTTGTTAGTTGTACAAACTCAATATTATATTTTTTATTTTTTTATTTATCTAATTTATTAATTATTAAATATTATTCAAAAAATAAAAAATAAATAAACAATTCGAGTTTGAGCTCGAGTTGAGAGTTTAGATTACCGAGTTGAACTCGAACAAATAATAAATAAAAATCTCGAACTCAAGTATTTTGAGTAGAGCCGAGCACGACAAGCTAAAGACCTGCTCGACTCGGCTCGATTACAATCTTATTTGGTTTGATTTTCTTAGTGAGAAATCAAAGTGTTGCCAATTGATCAAAGGATCTTGACGGGCGAATGCGTGTTTTGACTTTGAGAAAGTTTTTCATTCTTGCCTTTTCGCTCTTGGTTTACCGCTGAAGTATCGATTGAAATTTGTGAATGTATTAGAATAAATTGATAAAAGGCGTTGTTTCAAATGCATAGGGTCTTTTTAATCGGATATTGGCTATTAACCAAACTAAATCAAACTAATCTGAAACCAAAACGGTTTTGTTCTACTTTCGTGTTTTTTCGTTTTGGGTTGGTTAAAGCGGATCAGACTTTTGGACTGATGATTGACGTGTTAATGTATTGACCTTTGGATTGATTTTTTATACATGGCTATCATCTCTACAAAAACCGGTGTAAACCAGTGGAGGTGAGCCGAGCCGCCCATTCTCTAGAGTCCTGTCCGGGACGGTCCATTTCAATTCTTGATGGTCTAGTTACATTCGGGGTGTGCATCATCTATGGGTCCCATTACACGTGTTCTGTGGTAAAGCGTCCATAATTTTTTCTTCATAACCGTCGTGGGTTTGTCTCTCCTTTTGTTTTTTTATTTTTTTATTCTATTTTTTTTTTTTTATATAGAAAACGGACTTCATTAGTAGACATCAAGTCCAAAGCAAGCTATTAAAAAATAAAAAAAAAATGTCCAAAGCAAGCCTTAAGAAATTATGGCTCAGTCCAAAGGACTTTGAGAAATTACATCGGAAAAAAATTCTTACCACAAGCTAATGTCATTGACATTCGAAGCAAGTCTTGCAAGCAAGTTTTTTTATTCTATTTGAGAACTCATTGTCCTTTATTCTCTAAAAGATGATCGACCTTAAGAGAACTTTAAGAAAATTGATTTTTCAATAATACTTAAATACATTATCTATAGTATAAATAATTAACTCAAAGAAAATAATTCTCCATCAAAAATGTGACTTAAAATACATTGTTTCAAGACTCTCATTTCATTTCCTTTCATAGCTAATCAAAGTGGAATTAGTAGAATAAAAACTTAAAGTGAAAATTACTACAATGGGATTGACAAAATTTTGAATTGGTCTTTGGTATTAAAAAAAAACAGTTTTACCGAATTAATACCCATATATTAAAATAAGTAGTACATGTACTTACAATTTTACTTAAAATCTTATATATAAGACTCATTTACCAATTTCACAAATTTCAACATATCAATAGATGATACGTGTAGAATTAAGATTTTTTTACCTTTTTTTTAAGGGCGTTATTGCTACTTCCATAGAGAATTGAAATTCTCTACCAAAAACTTAAACTCTTCTTTCTTTTTCTTTTTTTTACTTTTTCTTTCACCATTTTTTAAACTATTTAGATATTTTTTAAAAATAAAAGAAAATCACATATTCATTTAAAAATACTTACTTAATCTAAAAAAAAAAATTAAAAAATATTTCGGTAGAGGATTTCGATAGAAGAGCATAGTGTTTTCCTTCTCTTAAATACGATTAGCATTTATGTACTAAACTCTCAATCCTACCGATATGGTACTTACCACGTCATGATCAAGATAATAAGTGCGACACATGCACAAAAAAAAAAAATGTACTATAATTATTTTCTGTATAGTGATTGCAAGAGTTTTTAACTATGTATATACATAACGAATCCAACATTTTTCTAACAAATTGCTAAAATTATTCGTTAAGAGCCAAAAGTAATTCTCTATCCATAACAAATCTCCGCACTAAGATCAAGTTATATTAGCACGAAGAGAGGTGAGCTAACCCAGAACATGATCATAGATACTGGGATCAAGATTCGAGAAATTAACCAAGTTTCCATGGATAAAGTTACAACTCGAAATGATGAATTTTCATGGCTGGGTCTGATCTTGAGAATCTGGACCATTAGCAGTTTATGTGGAAAGATGTGATCACCAACATTTATGATCATAGGTACTACTAGAACACAAAATTCAGATCAAGCTCTCCATTGATTTTTTCAAACAAACAAATAATTACATCGCCAACATCAGTCTAAAAGGAAAATTTGACATTTCTTCTACAAAAGCTCACTTTCCAGGGACAAAGTTTGTGGCATATGCCCAGGCATTGTTGTTCACGGGGTCTGCAAGGTGGTCAGCCAGGTTCTCCAAGGGTCCCTTCCCTGTCACGATGGCTTGCACAAAGAATCCAAACATGGAGAACATAGCCAATCTACCGTTCTTGAGCTCCTTCACCTTCAACTCGGCAAAAGCCTCTGGGTCATCAGCAAGACCAAGTGGGTCAAAGCTTCCACCTGGGTAAATTGGATCGGTTACCTCACCTAGTGGCCCACCAGCAATACGATATCCCTCGACGGCACCCATCAAGATAACCTGTGTAGCCCAGATGGCCAGGATGCTTTGTGCATGGACCAAGCTTGGGTTGCCCAAGTAGTCAAGTCCACCCTCACTGAAGATCTGTGCTCCAGCCTTGAACCAGACAGCCTCGCCGAATTTGACTCCATTGCGAGCCAAGAGTTCAGGGAAGACACATCCAAGGGCTCCAAGCATTGCCCACCTAGAGTGGATGACTTCGAGCTCACGGTTCTTGGCAAAAGTTTCTGGGTCAGCTGACAACCCAGCAGTGTCCCAACCATAGTCACCTGGAAATTCTCCGGTAAGGTAAGACGGGGGCTCGCCAGAGAATGGACCCAAATACTTGACACGGTCTGGACCGTACCATGGGCTTCCAGAGGAAACAGACTTGGAGGCGGTTTTCCTCATGCTGACACGAGCAACACCGAGCTCTGGGGTTGATGGAGCAAGCTGCACTGCCTTGCCAGCGAAAGATGGGGAGGAGAGAGCCATGGTTGAGGTGGCCATTGTTGAATGAGAAAGAAAGAAAGAAAGCTTTGTTCTTGAACTTCTGGTGGTGGAAATGAATCGTACTTTAATACCATATATATAGTAGGTTTTGAGCTAGGCTTCTTCTTCTAATATCCAAATCTTCAACCCCATTGGTCGTTCAAGATTTTGCTCTTGTTTCACTCTCTAATCCAACAGTTCTTGGTTTCAATTTTGCAATTTCCAACCAATGAAGGTGCAACAAGTGTAACTTTGAGATAACACTCATCAAGATGTTTGAATATTACTTGAACTAACAGATAAAATAATAGAAACTTTAATATCTCTGCATACTTGTAAGTTAGTGCAACAGATGTATCATTCATAACTTCTTGAATTATGAGTGTAGGAGATTTCTCTTTAGAGATATGATGGTCATGTGGGTTGGAATGGACCACAAAACACAAGAGAAATATCTTATGGCTGCAGTATTGTGGGACATGATGGACAGTCATGATGTGGGTTATAACTGACCACAAAGCAGAGCCATATATGCATATATCTGGTGGCTGCAGTCTTATGGCATCACATCCACATACATTCATAAAATATCTTTCAAACGGTTGTATTCATTGGATTATTACAGACCCATCGTTTATAGAATTACTAGTTAAGAATAAATCGTATGTAATCACTTAAGCTACTGAAACAATCTTTTTCTATAGAGAATATTAGATTACACACGAAAAATGAAGTCAAGAATAAATAATTCAGTATTTTTATGATCAATTATGGATTAATGCTTACACCTTTCCCTTTGATTGTAATGAATTCTCTGTTGTTTACTGGATGCAGTAATTAACTATCAAGTTGAGTAGTCAATACCAGAAATCAGGAAAATCTGAGACTGTCCATCCAAGTGCTAAGAAACAATCTTTTTCTATAGAGATCGAATAGATTACACACGATTTACATAGCTTTAGTAGATAATTAGAAAAGATCATGTGCTGTAAAATAAATTATGGGTTAATTCACTGTTGTTGAGTTACTTCTTTTTCATTTTATTTTGATATGGTGTGGTAGTATAATTATGAAAAGACTTGGGTTTTTAAGAAAACAAATGAATGGATAAACATGGAGTTTTGTTAGTGTGACTGAATAAATATGTGTTGGGCTATAGTTGCAGCGGAAACTACTGTTGGCTGAGGTTTAAAAACAGATGTTAGCTTCCGCGACTACTATAGCCCAACATACATTTACTTTCTTCCACTGTAAAAACTTCAGTTTAACCATTTATTTTGTCTTAGAAACCTTTTGATTATTTCATATGATTTTTTAAACAACATATAGAAAATATGTAAGTCAGCTGTCTGTTAAAAAAACAGAGTAGAAGGCTTGCATCAACGATTTATCTGTTTTTTGCTGGATGTACTAAAGTATCAAGTTGACACCAATATTTCAAGATCAATAATTCATAGTTCAGAAGATGATCAAGAAAGAATGTAAACTTACAGAGTCTGTTGGGGAAGTAGAAAAAAATGCACTAAACTCAGCTTTAAAGTACTGCTTTTTTCTATAAAGCTTGCATTTTTTTTCATTTTCTTTCTCAAAGTTTTCAAGCGAAAAGAAAAAATGAATTCAGAAAACTCTTCCTGATAATACAGGAGTACTCATACCTGATATACGGCAATCAAAGAAGATTGATCAAGAAAGGAGAGAATAAAGGAAATGGCTGTGTAGTATTGTTGGCTGTGTAGGGTTATGGTTTATGAACTTATTTATAGACGCAGCCAGGACAGACTTTTGCTCAGAATGAAATTTCAAACTATTTTTCGAGCCATTTCTGCCATGAATGCTGGTCAAAACTCTCACATGCATTGGCAGTAGCGTGCATGGAATGAACCGCTCGGATGCATTCTGGGAGACCTAAGACTGATATTTGGTCGTCGGATGGCTTCAGTAATGGGGAAATGGGTTGATTCAGGGCATGCATTTGTTTTCTGGGATCATATGATTTGATTCTCTGAAATATTTGATTCGATCCTCTGCAGGTACTGGGCGTGGCAGAGCTGTTCATGCTTCCTGCGTGACACTGATCTCATTCTGATTTTTTTATTTTTTTGTTAGGGGAATTGGGTCTGTTTATTGTTTGCCTGATACAACTCTAACCCCAAACATCATAGCCAGAAGCTGTTATAATCACATGATCATGATCTGCATTGCTGCATGTTTTACAGCATTGCATTTATCTGACCTTGAACCATATATACCAATTAAATCTTTGCATAAGGTCGATCCACTAAGAACAGTATTTTGCTTTGAAGTTTCACCAAACATCAAGCTCGTGATTTTGAGGATTTGGGTTTTTTCTTTACATGAATACCAAGACATTAAAGCTTGAACTCCAAAGGTTTTTTAGTTTTCAAAGAAGACGGATCTCGTAGTTTTATGAAAAGCCTTCTCTTATAACAGAAGAATGTCATGGTTACATTTTAAGGTCCTATTTGGATACAGAGATAATTTCATCTCATTTCATCTATATATAAGTCCATTATTCTTATATATATATACACACATGTGCGTGTGTAAGGGTACTGCTATTCTACCTCCAAAGTGACCGTTCACTTTAACCGTTAGCCATTTTCACCACAAATAATCCGTCACAAATACTTATTTTTCTTGTAGTAATTTAACTATTTTGTCTTAGAAACCATAAAACCTTCATAAATAATGTGTCTAATTATTATAATAACAAAAGATTAAATATGTAAAGAAAAAATTCAGTATTTTTATGATCATCATGGATTGGTTATTGGTTACACTTAACCTTTGGTTTTAATGAATTCTTTATATATGCACGTGATCTATCACATAGGCTACATGTGATTGTGTTACTGATCTAATTTCTAGATGTTTAATTTACTTCATTTTTTATGATTTACCTATATATATATATATATATATGATGTAATTGGTAATTTATCCATTCTCCTTTATAGTACATATTGCAAGTTGCATCTAAAAAGTGTTTTCAAAGGAAAAATTTAGTTGTAAGCGATTATGCGCATTAATATGCGTATCCATTCGATATGATTGGTCAGAAAATAGACTTTATTGAAAACAGTACTAATTTAAATTTAAAATATAAATACAATAGCATTAATACAAGATTAGTAGGACTTGTACATTCTCAAAACAATAGTTTCTAGGACCAAAAAAAAAAAAAAAAAGATCTGAGTACAAGTCTTGAAGGACAGATTTTCTGCAGTGCTGCCATGGATATATGTTGGTCAAAACTCTCGCGTGCTTTGTCAGTGCTGGCTGGGAATCAATAGCTCAGATGATCGTATGATTTGATTCTCTGAAGAATTTGATTTTCTGCTGCTGGGCTTGGCAGATCTTCTAGCTCATGCTTGCTGCGTGATTCACCTCATGTTTTTTTCACTAAAGTTACCTTCTTTTTTAGTGATCTGCGAGAATCCCATGTCATTGACGATGCTGTTTTCACTTGCATGTCCTTTAATAAATAAATTATTAAAGAATGAGAAATGATAATTGATATATATGCGTCGTGTAATTATTCTAAAAAAAATAAATAAATACGGAATACAAATAAAAATAAATTATTTTTTTAATAGTGAGCTTCACTCTTTTTTAAAATGACTGTACGATGTTTGCACACTTTACAACTGTATGTAACATTACTCTTAATTAAATTAAGTTCTTGCAATATATATAAATGTTCGATGATCCCCATTGTCACATTCATACTCGTTTATATCATACTTAGGCTATATATATGCACAATGAGAATGCTATGTGAGACTGATCTTGATCATTCCTGATCTCTCTTTATTTCTTCTTGTCCAAATTAGAGTATCCAATTCGAATACAAAAATTTTCAAGCTAGCTAACACTAGATACTTATGTGGGTCCAAATTGCTCAAAAATCTCAAAACGATCAATAAAAGAAATGTCCATTTGTTTTTCAATTATTACACAGGAACTCACTCATATAACACAAAAATTAATGTTGTGTTCTATACAAGTAGTACCACAACCCCACATAGCACACCCCCTCTGATCGTCACGACTTCTGGAAATAACATCGTTTGAATGATCTCATATCCCTTTTTATTTGTCTTTTTTAGCTTCATTAGGTGTTTGTTAGGTTTCCCACCCCTTCATAGCTTATTGATGCGATTAATTTTGACTGTTAGTTCCAATAGATGATCAACACAGAGAAGACAAACGATTCTCCTAAAATACAAAGAAAATAACTCTAAATAATATTGATTTATAGTAAAATTCGAAATTATTTCCAAACTTGAAACCAAATATTTACTAATAAAGCAAGAATGATCATAAATATATGATTTGAAGGGAAATAACTAATATTGCCCTTAGTCCAAGGAAGATATATATTAAGTTTTTCCTTCCATATTTGTACAGATTCATCTTCTTAATGTAGTACTTTAATATAATCAACGTAGAATTTGGACCTAAATACCCCATACCAATTTGGGTTTGCATCAGTACTAATATATGTATCTCGTAACCTTTGTTTGATAATTTTCAAAACCACCATCCATGCATATATATATATATATATATATATATATATATATATGTATCCATCACCCATGGCATTCCCAGCTTTCTTGATGGGTTGCTTTGTCTATGAACAACAAGGCTTAGGGCTATAAAAAGCATATCACTAACAAATATGCATAGAAAGAGATTCAAGTTTTAGAATGAGAAACTTAACTTGCTACTACAGATAGATCAGTTCATGAAGAACGCTACGAAATAATTTCAAACCCATTTCAGTTCAACAGGCTCCCGTTCTCTGTATTGTATTTTTTTTAGCTATATATTACTGGAATTGACATGCTCAACATGCTCAGGTCAAATTAATAAAAAGAACATAATTTAATAACTCAAATTGTTTTTTAATATTCAGCAAAGAACAAAGTTTTAGTTTATTATCTTCGATTTTTAATTAAGAGATCGATCCATCATATTTTGTTTTGGTTTATAATTATTTTTCTGGTTTTATATATAGTTTGCACATAAGTACTTAATTGTGACTATATATGGAAGCTATTGCAGCTATATTCAAACTTAAATCCAAAAGAAAATCAACTAGGACTTATTTTTCCGAGCTTATTGATTGCTGCAAAGAACATAAAACAATATGTTGTGACAATCATTTTAAGAAATTAAGCTTTTGAATGAGTTCTATACAATTCAATTATATAGGAGAATGATCATTGAGCATTGCTATTCGTAAGCCCATACACCACACAACAAAAAAATTTTATTTTTTAAAAATTTTTTTAAAGTTTTTTTTGGTTTTATTATTCTTAAAATAATTGAATTATTCTACTCATAATCCATATACCACACATTTGGTATGAGAATAAAATTAAAGAAATCATAAAAATGATGGTGTGTGGTGTATGAGGCTTAGGAATAGAATTTTTCATGATGATTATATCACCAGTATGGTAAAAGTGATTAATAAAAAGAAAATACAAGTTTTTTTGAAGAGTATAAAAACCACATATATTCAGTTCTACATACATACATAAATATAAATTCATTACAATCGAAGAGGCAAGTACAATGAAATATTTATATATCATAACAAATACTGATCATGTGGCCAATTTCTTACTTCTTTTCCTTTTCTTTTTTTTTTATCTTGTGATAGTGTATTTATGAAGGACGGACTTTGATTAAAAGACTTTTAAGAAAAGAAAGTAAATGGTAAACATGAAGTTTCGCTAGTAGGATTGGATAAACATGATGTGTTGGGCAATTGTAGCCGCGGAATCTATTGTTGGTATCTTCAATTTAGTGCTCAGATTTCTTTACGAATTCTGGGTATTAATCCTCTTCGAGCCAAAGTTAAAAAGCCATTTCAACTGTAGAGGTGTAAATCAGTCTGGGGGTGGTCCATCATTTTTCCCGAACCGGACTGAACCGAACATCCCTAGGGATCGGACCGGACCGGATCGGATCTGGTTGGTCCATTCGATCTGGCCCAATTTTTTTTTTCTTCTTTTTTTTAAAATAAATTAATAAAAAATTTATTTAAAATACTAAATTAAAATTAAGTAAGAGAATTATTAATATGAATTATGTAACTAACTCAATAAAAAAATTATTTGATATGGTCAATGATAATAAATTAGATGAAAATTATATTTTTAACTTATATAATTACTATATAATTAGTTAATTGATATAATATTAATTTGTTAATAACATATTTAAAATTTTATATTTTAATGGTGATAGATTAGATGAAAATTACATAATTATTATATAAATAATATGTATAAAATGTTTTTTTTTTAAATTCGGTCGGTCCGGTCCGAGGTGGGAAATCCCTTGATCGGGACCAGACCCAAAATTCTTGGTCTTCTATTTTTTGGTATACGGTCCAGTCGATTTCTCCTGTCCGGACAGACCAGCTTTCACCCCTAATTTCCAGTAACTTGGCAGCCTCCTCCTCTAAGACATGTTAAGTTTAATATTGATGGCTCCTCATTTGGAAATCCTGGTATGGCAGGATTTGGTGGTATCTTGAGAAATGCAACTGGCGAATTTGTATTTGCCTTTTCTCTCCATTTGGGACATGGAACTAATACTGATGGCTCTTAAACAAAGCCTCTTATTTTGTTTTGCAGCTAGATTTCACGTGTGTAATATTTGAAACTGATTCAGCAATCATTGTTCAATGATTTCATAATTCTCTTCTCCACCATGGCAGTTTTATAAGATTTGGGAGGACATTCTTGCTTTCCAACTAGTTTTATCTTTTTCTATTCAACATTCATATAGAGAGGGTCCTTGCTAAAGAATGTGCGGAGTTAGTTTAGATTCAGAGATAAGTTGAGATAGTTTGTGAATAGTAGAATAAAAGTTGAATTGTTTATTATATTTTATATGGAAATTTAAAAAAGTTGTAATAATGAGATTAGATGAGTTGAGGTGGATTTTGAATTCAAACGAGTTAGTATTTGGCTAGTCAATTGCCGCCATTGGATTTGGGGGAGTATAGAATGGATGTATTGTGATTACCTAGATAAAAGACCTACTACTTTTAACTCTGTTCTTTTAATTATAGATTCTATTGTAATTAGCCCAATATAGAGATAGTGTTTTATAAAGCTTGGTTTTGGACTTTTTGTAATCCTTAAGCTGTTTTTGTAAAAGGTATTCCTCCACCAAAAATTAGGGTTATAAATAAAACTGCCGTCCCTCTTCTTTTAAAATTAGAAATTTAAAAGAAACATACAAACAGATTTACAACAAATTATTTCACACTAAATAATACCCAAATACTATCAGTTTCATTCACACATCCTGCCCTCAGGAAACCCCAATCCCATTGAGAATTACAACCATCGCTTACAGATTGGGAATGCAAGCAATCATCCACTTTTAGATTAAACCGGGTAAAAACTTGATTACTACAAATGATTACACACAAAGCCAACTAGCTACCAAATTTTCAACAGGGTAAAACCATGATTTGAGTGATAAAGGTAATGGCAACATCAAGTCAATACAGCAGGGATCCAGAGATTATCATACAATCAAATCACTATCTTAACCTCTACTAGGTGTTCTAGAGGATAAAACACTCCTTGCTGGATGCGTCATATTACATAATAAAGTATTTGGTTAGTAAGAAACATGAAATTACCAGAAGAAAAATCTATACAAAAGTTATATATATGGTAACAATCTGATTATTTACCAATGAGATTACACAGGTACCTTTCTCGATGACGCTTCAGATACTCAATAATTATAAGAAAATGCATTGTTCGTTAAATACCTATATACCTACAAACATCTGATGAAGATAAATCATAATAAAACTTCACGTACCTACTAGTTTTGCCATTAGCAGATATTCTATTAGTGTTCTTCAAAGACCTGCAGAAAAGGTATACAGAATGGTGAAAGTGTAATAGTCCACTATTAGATTCAGCATTCAGCAGAAGATCATGGCAAGGAGTGATAATAAGATAATTTATACACCCCCTAATTCATCATCCGTCTCCTATTCTTCAGTTTAAGTGATGAGCATTTTGGACCAATTTTCTCTTCACTTGACTATCAACAAAATCCACCAATTCAACAGGCTACTCCCAGTTCTAGGATTCCTGATCCATCGATTCAAACATAGCCTCGTATCTATAGCACTACCCACAATTATCCTTCAATTCAAATATAGCACCATACCTCTATCATCCGTTTGACCATATATAATCTCAAAAGTTTTTTTTATCAAAACAGAGCAATTTTCGCCGTGATCCAATGACAAAATTATAACTTGGTAGGAAGCCTCATGAGAATTTTCACTGATAATTGAGTTGTTGAGAATGCTAGGTCAGTCAGTTGAGCAATTTAACGGGGGGGGGGGGGGGGGGGGGCATAAATTCAAAATCTTTGGGAATAATGCATCTCAAAGAAGTACCTTCTCAGATAAACATGGGTTCCTCTCAATGTTGGACTTCTTTTTATAAGTTATAATCATTAAAAAAGCACACCCAAGTACACATGATGTATAGAATCACTTATCTATATATGAAAACATCCTGAAAAGCTAGCCCACTAGAGTCTATAGAGGCTGTCCAAAGGAAGAGAGTACTGAAAAATAAAGCTTTGAGCTCCGCCAATGTCCGTTCAGTCTTCAATTTCTGATGTTCCTTTCCCACCAAAATACACAATATGCAGGCAGTGTTTAACTTATTGCCTACTTTGATCTTTTCAATTCAACTCAACTCAACTCCAAGTGTTCAGTTTAATTACTGAAATAAAATACATCTTCATCTGCCTATAATAACACTAAGAGCAGACCTGATTTGCCTACATATTGTCATGCATATTATCATTAAGGAATTGGCACATTGAATTACGGACTTGCTCCTTATGCTGCAGAATCACTGCAGATAGAACAGGTTCAATGTGTATATAATGTTCTGGTCACAACCAGCCTAATTTTCCTGAAAAGATTCCTCTCCATGCACAGTACCTCCCAACTCTCCAGATATTCATCAGATCAAAATCACTCTGCATTTACATCCTTCATGAACATACATGGCCAACTGCAAGCTAGAGAGAATTGGACTAATAAAAGGGGAGGAAATTCAGACTGAAAGCTATGGACAATTTTTTTGAAGATATAAGTGGAAATCAAATATAACAGAGTTTCTTACAATAAAGACAAAAAGAATTACAAATTCATGCACAGAGCATCCAAAAGAGAGGATAACAGTTGGAACAAGAAAAATATAGGAACTAGTGAATCCCACTTCTAGAAATAGGGGGAGGGTGAATCATATCAAAGCAGGCTTCCAAAACCTTATCTCTCTCTCTTTCTTTTTGTTTTGTTTTTTGTTTTTTTTTTCTTTTTTTGTTTTTTTGTTTTTTTTTTTTTTTTTGTCATGAGAGATTTTTTTGAAGAAGCACAGGAAAGGAACCCAAGAAAAGCTTGTTCCAAGTAATTGACGTTTACAACGTCACCAAACTATATGAAAGTAAAACATCCTTTTCCACATGCCTGGAAAGAAATTTTAGTGGTCTTGAATCATGAGGACACAGTCATTGAAATATCCTGGTCTCTCGTTTTCACTTATGCTGGCTTTAATCCTCTTTTGTTCTTTTTTTCGATTATGGTTCAAATTTCAACATATCTTTAATATTTTCCCAGATAACACTGTGCAATTGCCAAATGGATAGTTGGAAAAAAAATTATAAGCACAAAATTGAGCAATAAGATAGGAAAGCATGCAGCAGTCTGCAAGAATCACATTTCACCATATGATAACAATTTCTATACACCTCCTTATGAATAAAATAGCAACTTGAACTGTACATTATAAATATATAAGAGGAAATCCTCTTACTACCTTTTCAGAAACATTAGACAAAGCACTCCATAGAGTTGTCGGCTGAGAATAGAAAAGGAAGGGACAAGCACCAAGAGCTGAACCAATAATTACGCAATCAACAGTTCATTGTATAGCTAATTACCTCGAGATCAGAGAGGAATGGTATTGAGCATCTAAACTAGAAGCCAGTTTTTGCATTCAAATGGTTGAGAGGGAGAAGGAGCTGCTATATTCAAGCTAATGAGATATATAAGTGGCTCTTATTCCTTGTTACCGAATCTCGCAGCAATGATTGGACGTACATCATCAGCATCAACCAGAGTCTCTAAGAACGGAAGTAAGGAAATTAGTGCGCAGTCTGATGGATCGTCAAACCAACTCCTTATAGGAATCCCATTATTGACTTGCAACTGGAAAACCTGAAATAATCATAATGAGAACAAGGCTTGAACAATCGCACTTCCATTCGATAGAGATGACTTCTTTTATTTTTGCTTTTCCCCTTCCAGCACTTTATTTTGGATTAATATAGACATCATTATCTCATGTAATAATAAGCATATAATTTTTTTGATCGGTAAAATAAGCAGATAATTATAGACACAGAATTTTCATATCAGTATTAACAGAGTTCAAACGACCTTATTCAGTCTGTCCTTCCCTTTGGAGTTATCTTGAATCAGGCTAAACTAGCTAGCACAGCAACTTTTCCATCCTAGATTTTAATCCAACATACTGCCAAGTTTTGGAATGACTTTCCTGCCTAGATATATGCATTTCCATAAGATCGAAATTCATGTATTTACTTCAGTTCTTATTAACGCTGGGCTGAACTGCAAAAATATGCTATTGATGATGGGAAAATCTTGTCAAGTATTAACTGGTGAATCAGATCCACATAGATTTCAGTCAGTTCTAAACCAGCAACGCAACTCTCCCTTCTTTTCCAGCCATCCCTAAGGAAACTGCCAACTTCCTAGTCAAGGGTAGACCCAGTCCAACTAAATCTAAGTCGGTAGCCCAATATTAACTGATATCAAAACACCATCAACCTATACAATATACATACTAGGCAACAGGTCAGAACACCAGTAGAAGAAAATTTCAGAGAAAGGGGCAAACTTAACAAAAAAAAAGAGAGCTAGGCAATGGCAGAGGCAGGGCCGAGAGGTGGCCGCCACCCTTCCCTCCCTCAAACAACCCCCCCCCCCCCCCCCAAAAAAAAAAACCCACAAAAAGACCCCATGCCTGTCCTACAAAATTACCAAAAGAAATATTGACAATTTGACACCCAAAATAATTTTAAAACAACCATTCAACCCCGAAAACACAAACAAAACCTAAAAGATAAAAACCCCTCCCCTAGACCTTAAAAGTTCAACCCCCCCCCCCCCCCCCCTCCAAAAAAAAAACAAATCTTGAAATAAACCTTAAAACCCAAGAATCTAACAAAAACCCTCCTCTATCGTTAAAATAAAATAAATAAATTTAAAAAAAAATGAAGAAGAAGAAGAAGAAGAAGAAGCTTTAGCACCCTGAAATTTAAAATAACCCCCAAACCCTAAAATCTTAAACATCCCACAGTCCCCCCAAAAACTCTGATAAAAATATGCCTAGAGTTTTTCTAAAACTAAAAATTTAGTCCAAGTCTTTAATATTATATATATATATATATATATTGAAGAGTTTGACTCCAAAAAGTTTCTGAAGGTCAAAAATGTATTTTTCTAAAGCCCAAAACATATAATTTCACTTTATATCTTAGTCCTTTCAACCCTTTTGTGTTCTATTCCAAAACCATAATTTCAAATGGAAACAAGGAGTTCTCCAATTAAGAGAAAATCTTAACCTCTTATTCATGATCTTTTACTACCATGACACATGTTAATCCTATTCAAGTGATATACATGTTGATAACTTTTTTCTTGACATCTTCAACTATGTTTATAGTGCTCTTTTTTGCATTGTTATACATAAAAATGTACACAAGGCAAAAAAGTTACTACTAGAATATGAGGTTTGTCCCCGCCCGAATAAGAAAGAGAGAGATCAAATCCTAGCTCCACCATCGGAGCTAGTAAAGGGTCAAACCATCATGACAAACTGGCCAGGTGACGTACCTGAGGAGAATTATCAACTATCGCAACTTTTGCAAGATCAACACCTAAAACTGTCAAATCTTTAGTGTAACTACCATCTGAGAAAATGCATGATTCACGGAAAACTCTGCGAGATATAAGCTTTCCATCTCGATCCACTATATCAAGAAGTTGTTCTGCATAGATGCTTTGGCTTGCAGTAAAAATAACAACTTCAAACATCTCTGCAACTCTCTCCAAGAATGTATGGAGATAAGGCCTCTGTTTCACATATACAGTGTGCTCCTTCATGTCGAAGAAAACTGTGAACGTGAAGTCAGCATCACCACGGTGTTCCAATGTGGAGTGGACAAGTGTTTCTGCATAAAAGAAAGCAAGAAAGCAGGTTGACCAAGCATCAGTAACATTCACTTACGCAAAAAATGAAAGAAAAGACAATCTCATTACGCTAAACAATTTCAAAGTCAAGGCCACTCTCATATCCCAAGTTGAAGCCCCAATTAAGAGCTCTGTCAGAACAGAGGCCCACACTATACAGTTCTCCTAACATGACTCATTTGGGAATATCAAGAACTTTCCAAAAAGTCCCTCAATGAAAGTCTTCAACCAAGAAAACGGGGGGGGGGGAGAGATTAAAAATTAAAAAATATATATATGCATTCCCAAATTCATATAGACATTTCAACTTATTGAGCCCAGTGGTAAACTAAATTTTCGTTTCCAGCAAATGAAAATCCAGTGGAATAAGCACATTTCACCGAACAGTGTCATCTTGAGAGGTTTCTGATGTTTTCCACATGCAGACAGGTAATGTGACTTGTGCACTGCATATGAGACACCAAAGCTAGATCTCAACAATGGTACTATACCAGATTGTGTAACTGAGACCGCGACTCCAAGAAAAATGATTTTTGAAGCCAAATTTTGGCAGCAGATAAATCTGCTGACTTTTCACTACATTCACTTTCATTTGCTTTTGCAGTAGTTTTTCATCTTTTGATAACCATTAATGACCATCTCAAGGAGGAATCCTATAATAGTATAAATAAGTTTCATAATATCTGACAAGCAAAATGATATTAACAAGGAGAGTACTATATGAATTGGGAGAACAGATCCCAAATAAATCCAAGTTTATACCACATCCACCGGAGAAATATCATGTTAAAGGTGGGATAACATAACTGTAAGGAGCAACAGATAAGTATAAATGAATTACCATCCAAGTCAAGTACTAGTGTTACAGGTTTCCTGTTCTGAGTATCCTTTGGCAGTATAGTAGGCTGGAAGTTTGATACCACGTCTGAGAGTTCCGGTAAATTTTTTATGAACATCTGTGGGTCTGAGTCAGTGTTAACATCAGTTTCCGAGTTGCATGATCTCCTTTGACCAATTGCTACATATGAGCTACTATTATCTGAAACCATTGTGGCTTCTTCATGTGATTGGGTATCATTCATGTCACTGGTTTTGACCATATCCTCAAGGAAAGGCAGCGTCATGTATTGTTCAGAGACATCAAACAACAGACTCTGCTCAGCATAGTTGTAATCAGGAAAGCAGTTAACCACATTAATATCATCATCAAACGTATTCCCACTGAAGGGAAAGCTAGCCACAATCATGTCAGATATGTAGAAATCTGATACATCACAAGTTTGGTAGTCAGATGAGCTTCTATTATCATCACTGTCATCAGCTCCCAACCCTGGCATGTCAGGATCTTTGATGTTCCCTAGAGAAAAGTAAAAAATAGGTTGGGTATTAGACATAACTCTTCAAAATAACATATAAAAGTTGTTAACTTGACATATTCAAAGGATGTAATGAGGAACTAAAAACATCATCTTTACTATTTCTTTTCAAAGGTAAATTGGGGCATATATTCCAGAAAAGGCATGTATACTGCCAGAATTTTGTTTACATATTGGAAAAAATACCAATATTTTTTTTCTACTAGCAATCAAAAGTAGTAAAAACAAAAAAAACTGAAGCACAAATCTACCCTTTCAGTGACCAGAATTGGTAGAAAATGTTCTGCATGCATATGCAAATATATGGTAATACAGGCAGTCAAAACAAGATTCACATCTGTTTGTTTCTTCTTTTTCTTTTTCAAATATTGTCTGCACTCAGAAATGCATCCATTGTATACTATTATTCATATTTTTAGAGTTACATCATTTATGCAGAAAAAAATACTAGTGTCAAGTGAAAAAGAACTATGGCCTAATTATTAAAAAAACAAAAGAAAAGAAAAAACTGTGGCTCAACCTTGGTTGGGGAAAACTTAGAAGAATGTCATGACCATCACACTTATGAAGGATGGGAAACATACTAGATAGATACTATGTGCTCAACCAATAGAATTGAAGTCAAACCTGTATCATCATCAGCTTTTGGTTCAGTATGGCTTTCAATGTGCTCCAAAGTGGGTGAGAAAATCGTCCCTAGGTCTGAACTGTGGGTTGATTCCTGAAAATTAATGAACCACTACTGTTACCTTACCACAAAAAGAAATGAGACAAAATAAGATCATGAGAGAGGAAGAATTCAGGAGAATATTTATAACTAATTTAGGTTTATTTTTTAATTGTTTTAAGAACAGAAGGTACTCTTTTCCTAGCAACAGAAGGTAATTATAACAAGGAAAATCTCCATCACCCACTAGCACAAGGAGGTCCTCAAGAGAGTTGAGAAATACAGGCCAGCTTCCCATGAAATCCAATTTCGACCAATGATTTCTATGGTTGCAAAAAAATTAAGGCCTCATTTGGTTACACAAATGAGATGAGATGAGATGATAAATCTATAAATAGTAGTGAAATAGTTTGAGTTAAGATGTTTTATAGGATTTGAAAAGGTTGAATTGTTTTTTGTATTTTGTTTGGAAGTTTGGGAAAGATAATGATTAGATGAAAAAGTTAAAAATTTGAAATTGAAAAGTGTTTGTGTTTGAATGTTGTTTGGATGTTGAGATGAGATGGGATGGGTTGAGACCATATGTGAAACCAAACGGGCGCCTAAGTTTTCCACACTTGTGGCCTCCATTGGCAAGGTGGCTAAAGCACAATGGACAAATGTCGCAAAGCTCAATAGAGGAATGATTTTGAATAATTAAACTATTCATCAGTAATAAAAAATAATAATAAACTTAAAAAAGAATGAGTTATCTTCAATCGGAAATTGGTTCAAACCAAGCCCTTTACAGTTTACACCCTTCAAGAAAAGACTAAGTTTGGATAGCAAAGTGTCCCATCTCATTTCATCCCATCTTACCTCAATATCCAAACACCACAAACACAAATATTTTTCAATTTCAAATCTTCAAATTTTTCATATAATCATTACCTAATCATTACAACTTTCCCAAATTTTCAGACAAAACACAAAAAGTAAATCAACTTTTTCAAATCTCAAAATAAAAATTATATTAAAAAATTATATTCTAACAATATTTTAACTTTATAATATTTTTATTTAACTTTTTCTCTCTCCTTTCCCAAAACCCCATAAAACATCTCAACTCAAAACCATTTCATTACTATTCACAAAATATTTCACCGCTATTCACAGACCATCTCATCTCATCTCATCTCACTATCCAAACAAGGCCTAACACATCAGGTTTTTATTAAATATTGAAAAAAGTAAACCCATAGTGAATCAAATTCTTGAAAACATAAAAACAAAAGAAACATAAATAAAAAAAAAAGGTTGGGTGGCTCCACCCATTCAAGGGTGGTCCGGGCTGCTGTCCAGCCACCCCATTTGGGGTGGTTCTGCAGTGGTGGTGGCAGATTTTTTATTTTTTTTTTGGATTTTCAAATAGTTTATTAGAAATAATCAAGTACATTTCATGTGTTTTATGAATCAATAAGCCATTGATGTGTCAATCACCTGTTAGAGGGGTAAAACTAGTTTTACACCACATCCTGACAACAGGTGCCCTAAAAAGAAAAACAGTATTGAAAACAGCGCACCCTCAAACACACATGACAAATAGCTGAGAGAGAAGCTTGTAAATGAACATGCATCTTGCCCACTTGACATGCACTAATCCCATGCCAATGTTTAAAAGGCAAAAAAAGGAAAATTCCTACTTGAAACAATTAAATTATCTGGATCCAATTCAGTAACTACTGTCACGGTATCCCAAAATGACAAACTCAAGAAATACTATCTGACAAAAAGATAAAACATTTTACCGTTCTCCCAATGCTTGCAGAACAAACAAAAAATGTTGGCTGCTGCTGGAACTGATATATTTCTTCATCCAGTAATTCTTCACAGTCAATGGATTCGTCACTTTCAATGTTCTTCATGGACGCTTGTGTACTCAAAGAAACTATAAGAATGACAAGGAGAATTAAAAATAAGAATGGCGAGGGGTATCATATATTTAGCTAATACATTTTTTATAAGTACATATACAACTGATACTACTCATTGTTTGTACAAATCAGACCTTTGTTACATTCTGTGGAACACGATACAGAAAGAAACACCAAGACATCATACATCAATTATGACCATTCTACGACTAAAAAAAATTCACATTTTTGCTCAAGATTATATAAATATTTTTGAAAAGAAAATTATTAGAATATAGTGGAAATTAGCAGATTCAAAAGCCAGATTGTTTCCCTTGATAATTTAGTGCTTTTATGAAGCTTCATGTCCTTTTTTTTATGTAGAGCTTTAGTGCTTTACCCCAAGGGGAGCCCTTCCAGAAATTCTCAATGGCCAAGGTTGACCCAGGCCGAAGAGGGGGTTTTGGAAATAGTTTTCAACCAGCAATAGGTGTGCCTCGGTTAGAACCTCACCAGCTGCGTCATTGCCCCAAGTGCAAAGCTAGGCTTCCTGTCCTTCTAAAAAGGCTATTTCTTTCTAAGTCTCACTTGAAGTTCGCATTCAGATATATATATATATATATATATATATATACATCTTTTAGATTCAAGGCAGAACAACTGTACATAAACTTCTTAAAATTGAAAAAATATATAAAGATATGAATATGTGTAAAATAAAAATATGCAAATGTAAGACCGTTATTAGAAAGGTGTGGTCTGTTTTTTAAATGAAACTTTTGTCTGTACTTGGCAATGTAGTGTAACATCTTAGAAAATTAGTCAAACTGAAACCCGCACCAAGTATCAAGATATGGATAGGCAACACGAGATAACTTGAAAACTTAATACTAAGTACATAAAATACAATCTGAGATTTAAGTATAGTTGCTTACCATCCTGGTATTTGTGAATAAATGTGTCAAATTCTGATGCTTGTTCAGAAATCCTGAATTGTGGGCAAGAGTTTTTGGAAATTTTACTTGACATTTGAGATACATGAAGACCATTTTTTTCTTTGAAATAACTCGTGCTCAATTTGTTCTTCATTTTCAATGAGGGCATTTGATCTGTGCTTCAAGAATGTACCACAAACTTGATTCAGGATCAGTGGGAGACAAAACCCTCAAAACAATCAAACCAGCAGCACGGACTGTATCATGTAAACAAAAATATAAGTTTAGGGCAAAAAGAAACGATTGATATGAAGAATTAGAGTTTCCGGTATGAACTTCAGTCAACAATATATAAGCAATTAACTTGAAGACCAATAATCTACAAGAACTTATTCAGTAATAAATTAGAAAGTTTAGGGCAAGGGAAAGCATCCAAAAAGTTTATCCCTCAAACCATAATTTCGTCACCATAAATATCATAGCCAAACCCATCGCTAACCAAGTCAAAGTACAGGTTATCCAGCCAGATTGCCTGAAAAGATGGTTGCACTCAAGTGTAGTGACCCCATGCCTTTAAATGTCCTATTATTTCTAGCTTCAATATTAAACCAAATTAGACAAGGGGTTGCTACTCTCTAACTATAACAAATAAAAAAAAAACTATAAAAAAAATTGATCCTTTGGAAGGATCATTGTCAATACCTGCCCAGCATACCTATAAAAAAAACTATAACAAATCTCCCACTTCCAACAATGCCTCTTTAAGCTGCAAAAATTGCAATAACTGATTTGGCATGGCCCATTACGCCCCACAAAGAAGGAGAAGACCAATGTCGAAATGCACTAAGCCACCAAACAATGTCATAGCAAGTGATAAATCATATCTCCAAACCATTTACCACCATATCCAATTAATCAGTATTGATTTTCCTTTTGCTTAGTTATCTGTGGTAAGAACGCGTTCTGAGGCTTCCATCAATGCAAAGATAGACACCTTTTGCAGGAAAATTTTGCGAAACACTCACAAAAAAGAAAAAAGAAAAGAAAAGAACAATCACATCATCATTTTTTCTGTCACCATGTAATTGACCACGTGATTCACCACAAAATATCAAGATAAACCAAATGACATCTGCTTTCTCCTTTTTCAGTATGTTTGTTTGCAAGGAGAAAAAAAAGCACCAAGAGTCAATTGTGGATGTTATTTTCAGAACATTTGAATAACTAACATTAAATTTTCTCTATAGCTTAAGCTTTTAAGGTAACCTTTTGGTTAACACAGTGCTAGAACTAAACACCATGCATACAAGACCCATGCTCTCCCAAGGTAGTCCTCCCCACTCCCAACAAAAAGGATTTATGCACATGGACGGCAGAGATAAGAAGCACCACAACTTACCATGCAAGAGACGCTACGAATGATCAACTTTCCAATTCTCTCACAACTCTTAAGGCAAAATTCATGACAAGATTAAGATTTAGGTTTAACGTACTCGGTATTAAAAATTATGAGAATAGGCGACAACCACCCTCCTATATTTTGAAAAAGACACTTTCTTCTTTCAAACTCATTTTATGTGAAAGATGGGTTTTGCCAATAACGCCACTTCAATGACCTTTCCTAATATAAAGGAATGATTCCAGGCAGTAGGATAACATTAAAATGCCAAAACACCTCCGCCCACCACCACCATCAAACCGATTACTACTACGACCAACATCATTCAGATCACAACTCCAATGAATGTATTCTGCCGATTCTGTGCATCCCAGACTGGCATTTTGATTGAGAGCTTGTTTGGATAGAGAAACGATCTCATTTCATCATTACAACTTTTCCAAATTCCCACACAAAATATAATAAACAATTCAACTTTTTCAAATCCCAAAACAATAACAATATTCTAACAATATTTTATTCAAATCATCTAAAACTATCTCATATCATATCATCTCATCTCACTATCCAAACGAGCCCTGAGTTGACCAAAAATGACAATTTATAAGACGAGTGACACATGACTGTTCCTCAGAAGAAAAGATCATTAAATCGCCTTCATTCAGAAAAGAACACCCAAAAAGAACCCAAAAGGGCCTTCAACTTCAAAATTCACGTCAATTGACTCTCCCTTTGAGCTCGACTATATCAAGAGATAGTAGATAACAGAATTCATCCCCCCGCATTCAAATTTAAACGTATAATTAAGATGCACTATTAATGAGTAATTGCAGCACCAAGCCTGCTTATATAAAAGAATAATAAAACTAAGTTGTACTATCCAATTGTAAATCCGGAAACCAAAAGGAAAAACTGTGATGTTTTTTATGCCAAGAAACAGGGAAATAACGTATTCACAAGGGGAGAATCCAGGAATCCAGGTCCAAAACACCACAATTCTGAAGCTAGAACCACACGAAAATCGAAGTCAACGAACCGATTTACAAAACCAAACCCAAAGTTGAATAATCAACAGCAAGAAAAAGGAAACAGATTAATGAAAGAAAGAAGAGCCTACAATTCAAACCAGATCATTAACTTAAACCCTAGAAAGACCAAGCTCAAATGACAGTTACACAGTTAAGGTAGAAGTAAACATGACGTTGAGGAAGAAAAATCGCCAAAACCAAGATTCAACCAACAGTAGATGAAGATTCAATTTGCCGAACCCAAACAAGGGAAAAAATTACAATAAATAGCAGAATTGAATAAGCGCATACCCGAAAGTAGCTGAGACTCCCTCTCGCTCTCTCCCCCTCCCCCTCCGTCTCGCTCCTCTTTGTTGAAATCTCGAGTCCTTAACTTCCACGAATGGTCAGAGACACAGTTAATGTCGGCTTCTGCTTGATCACTCGAACGGCTGGGATGCGAACTTAAGAGACGGGTTGGACCAGTGAAAATGAACCACGTGTGGTCGGTAACCAGCTCAGCGTAACGCGTTGACACGTGCAGTTTCATGGAAAGAGAATAGAGGAGGAACTCCGGTCGTGCACTGCAAGTGGCATACAACTTTGGCATCGGGAGGGTGTTTGAAAAGTGTGTTTCTTAAAAGAGAGATTGTCTCTAAAATTATTTTTTCCTTTTATTTTTTTGGTTTAGATTTTTTGTCTTTCAAAAAAGATAATACTCATTTGAGAAATCCTGCAGGCCGGTCAGGCTTATATTATCTAAATAACAATCCATCAATAATATAGTGACACGTAGGCTTTTCATTTAAATTACAATAGAACCGCATTCCAGGAAATCACACTCTCCTCTCACGCTTAGATCTCCCCCCTCACACTTAGATCTTTTCGTCAAGCACCAGATTAATTGTCCATTCGTCACTGAACTATGCAACTTTTTTGGAAGCCATGGAGGCCGAGCTTGCTGGTTTCGAGCCAATGACTGGGAGAAATGTAAATAGAGGATCTTCGGCATCTTATAAAAGCAATTAAAGTAAATTCTGACACCAAACTATGCAACTATTTTGGAAGCCATGGAGGCCGAGCTTGCTGGTTTCGAGCCGATGACTGGGAGAAATGTAAACAGAGGATCTTCGGCATCTTATAAAAGCAATTAAAGTAAATTCTGACAATGAGCAAAAGAAAAAAAGAGAAGAATATGACTGTTTTTTTCTCGCTTAACGACTGTCCCCTTTTCACAGAAGGCAATCACCTTGTTATTGTCAAAGTTGTTCAGTACCACAAGAATAAAATCTCCTCCTTTCATATGATTAACCAGTCTCCTCATGGACTTATAAGCACCTTTAAATTATCTTGACATCTATGGCAGCCAAAACAAGAAAGAATGAGGAAAAAGAAATATTTTTGTTCGATGGGGCAAATTTAAAGCAAAACAAAATTGCAAAAAGATTGGTATTTTGAGGGGAAAAAACAAACTAAGCAAAATATTTTCTTGTTCAATACAACCAATTACATGGGAGAAGAGATCTGCCCAGGTGTTCAACAGGAAGAAGAGATTTGGAGAGGGGAGAACTAATCCCCAACTTGTTTCTTCGCCCACCCACAGATTATTGGTTTGGCCCAATTCGTTGATCTTTGTTCTCCCATTGATTCTGCAAATGGGTTCTTAACGCCACCAACTTCTGATGGTGGTGGGGTTACGATCTGGTTGTGTAAATTTTTAATGGCTTGTATTTTTTTTCTGAGGGTCTCTCCAATTGATCTGGTGTAATAAACTTTATTATGTTTTGGATAGACTTGTTGATGTGCTATATTCTCATGGAAGGTTATTAAGGGCAAAGCTGCTCTCTACTCATTTATTTAAAAAAAAACAGAGAGAATTGTTTTGGCGCACGCAGTTCTCACTTGTGTTTTGAGACATAGCATCAGGATCTGCACCGCAACAATGGCACACCTCACAATTGTGATAACTTTACGTGCTCGTATGCTCGATATATGTGTGCATAAAAATTTGAAGCATAAAATAATAAAGATATGTATTATGACTATAGATATGCATTATGCTCGATATGTATTATGGCTAGGGGCCAGATGCGGGGCGGGTGGCCCTGCCAACTACATCTGGTGGACGGGGGTCTACCCCGCCCATGCAGAGGCAGCGCGGACGAGGGTGAGGCAGTGAGGTGCGGTGTTAGGGTGTATGTGGAAACTGGTTTTAAAGCTAAAAAATGTGTTTGCTCGACATGCGCTCGACACTGGGCTCGAGCGAAGCTTAACCTGTGAGTTCGCTCAAATCCCGCTCGACAATGAGCTTGAGCAAGATACAAACCCTAATGTTCGCTTGAAGCCCGCTCGACACCCCACTCGAGCCAATGTTGATTTGACCGTTAGCTCGACACGCCGCTCGAGCAAAAAATGCAAATTTGGCCAATTAGGGTTTCTAGTGCCGTTTGCTATATATTTGTCATATTTCACATGTGTTAGACGACTTTCAACATATTTTGAGAGAGAACAATTGTCAAGTGAATGCATATTGTGTGAGAGAGCAAAAAGCCCTAGAAAGTGTGAGTTGAGATTGAGTGATTGTAATATCCTCTGTTAATAAGATTTATGCAGCTCTGTGGACGTAGGCAATTTGTCGAACCACGTATATTGAGTGTCGTGTGCTTGATTGTGTTGTTTTTACTTTATTTGTCATCGTTGGTGTGTGTTTGCACAACATTTCACAACAACTGGTATCAGAGCCAAGGTTGGATCTGAAAGAGAACGATAGTTGGAGATAAAGTGAACGCACCCGAGATCGAGAAGTTCGACGGCACTGATTTTGGGTACTGGAAGATGCAGATTGAGGATTATCTCTATGGGAAGAGGCTCCACCTACCAAGTTGGGAAAGAAGCCGGAGAGTATGGATGATGTTGAATGGACCTTGTTAGATTGACAAGTTCTGAGGATCGTTTGGCTGACCTTATCCAGAACAGTGGCACACAATGTCAGTAAGGAGAGAACCACAGTGGATCTCATGGCGACTTTGTCAAGTATGTATAAAAAAACTCTCTTCTCTCTAAACTCCCCCAAACCTCAAAATCGGATCGAGGGGTGGGAGCTTAGGCTCCTTCCTCCCTCACTCCTTCCCTCCCCCTCTCTGTTTTCTTCTTGTGTAGTGTTTAGGTTTTGTTTCTTTGTTTTTTTTTTTTTCCAGGCCAAATAAAGGGAGAATCGCCAATCGAGACTTTTCAGCACCCAATAGCCAACACGCACCCCACCAGGAGGTTGCCCAGCCGCCGATCTACACGACCACCAAATGCGGCCCCAACCGGAGTGGAGCGTAGCCCGCACACGCAGGATGAAAAATTCGGAGCTCGCCGGCCACACGCCACCAAGGAGCCCTCTGCCGCTGCAACGCGCTGCTGCTCCCAAACTAGCGACTTTGGATCTCCCAAGATCGACCGTCGATTTTCCCTCCAGCAGCCTTTTTGTGCACTGTTTTTTCCTTTTTACAGTATTTTCACAATGTAGTTTATTTTATGCCCTGTCTTTATTTTCAAGAAAAAAAAATCCATAAACGTCATTTGGACTTAGGTCCGAAGGGTGTTGTCCCCCCTCCACTTAGGCGGTGATGATGGAGTTGGTTTTTCTCAATACTCTAATTAGTCGAGTATAGAGTTTTGTTACTTAGTTACTGCAACATCTGTCGTGGATAGAGTTGTGCTATCTCTTAGACTTTGGTCTTTAGAGATTTGCCGTCTGGATTAGACCATATCAGTCACGAAATTGTACTGAGAAACTACTAACGTTTATAATTAGCACGTTATTTAAGTCAACTTTGTATGTCCTTCTTTAATGAATGGAATGAGATCCGTTGTTATAAAAAAAAATAACTAAAGTATTATTCATATGAATTTTATATAACAATATCTTGCATTAATTATATTTTTTGACCTAATAAATTCTCAACATATTCCTTTTGATAAATATATTAGTAATACTAATATACATTAGTATATTAATTAGATTTATGGTCTAATACTAATACTATTAGTAATCTACTTTAAGTCTATATATAAATTACTATATAAATCAGTATAATATTAATTACTAATAATACTATATTACCATATGATACTATTAACTATAGTGATATACTAGTATTAGTATATTAATACTATCAATGATATAGTTAGTATAATATTATACTAATAGTATTATATAATTATACTAAATTAAAATCACTATAGCAAATACTAATAAATAGTTATGCTAATCACTATAACTTATACTAATATAGTTATACTAATATAGTTATACTAATATATAGTTATACTAAATCACTAAAACTTATACTAATATAGTTATATTAAATCACTATAACTAATACTAATATTTATACTAATACTAATATAGACTATAGTTATAACTTATAGTATTATACCTATACTAAATCACTATAACTTATACTAATATAGTTATACTAATCACTATAACTATAAATAGTATTAATATCACTATTAGTATAATATATAGTATTAATAATAACTAATACTAATATAACTATTAGTATAACTAATACTAATACTAATATACTAATACTATTAGTGTATTACTAATATTTATATATATTAATATATATATCAACTATAAGAGATTAGAGATTTAATATATATATATATATATTAAATCACTAACACACTAATATTATGATACTATAGTATTAGTAATTATACTATAAGATATAGTAATAGACTAATAATAAATTATAGTAATACGATATTATATATAAAATAGTAATACTATTTTGTGAATCTTCATTTCGTATACGGTGCCCTTTTTTTTAATATTCATATATATAATATATATATATCATATATTTTTTATGAATCTTCATATATATATATATAATATATATATATAATTAAAAATAGATTCATAGTAATTACTAATTAGTATACTATAGTAATTATACGGCGTCGTTTCTATTTGTTAATTAGAATAATAAATCGAATTAGGCCTGGCTTAGGGTTCCCGAGTTCTCCCCTCCCCATTTCATCTTCAATCTTCGATTCTTCAGCCATCTCAAACTCTCAGTGTCTCACAATCACTCCCTCTCATGGACTCACGCAACCCTTCTCAGTTCTCACTACCTCTCACGCAGCCCCTCTCTCGCGCAGCCATCAACAACTATGTGCAGCCCCTCGAGTCATGTAGCCATCATTCTCTCAAGTTTCCCTTGAAACCCTAGGTCTAGTCGTCGCCGTCAATGGCCTCTTGAGCTGTACTGCAGCTGTGCAAACACTGTCCCTTGACTCCCCATCGCCTATTGATCTCTTACACTCTCAATCATAGGTTAATCACTGCCCATTGAAGATTCGAAGTCAGTAAGTTACCCAAACTCATGTCTCTGTTCTTTAATCAAATCTTTGAGGTTGGTAATGTTGATTTTTTCTATAGTTATTTCCAGAGTTGGCTTTTGAGAGTGCTTCTTCCAGATCAGCCCTTCACCACAGTAAGCTCCTGGACCTAGATTGCCTCTGTCGTGTACTGATTTAGTGATTTATACGATTAAATGATTAGGTTTTAATTTGCTGATTGGTAATTTGGATTTATTTTGCTGATTGTGTTTGGGGAATCCGTTACCCAAAAATATGTAATTTTTGATGTTGTTTTAGTGGTGTTTTCATCCATGTTGTTGTGTCTGATATTTTCTATTTAAGATGAGTATATATTTTCTGAAATATATTCTGTTTTAGTGATTGTAAAACATCTACAAGTTGAGTTAATGAGTTTGTATTGTGCTTTTGGGGATGTGTTTGGTTGTTTTAGTGATTGTCTTAACCGTGCTATTTTGTTGTTTGTTGTGTTTTAGTTCTTGAATCATGAATATAAAAGGCACAAGCACTCCTACATCCACAGCTACATCTTGTCTTGGCATCCCAGAACAACCTATTGATACTCCCAATCCCATAGTTGAAGAGTCCAGCAGACCAATAGAATCTTCGGTAGGCACTCCTAGTGCCTTATGTTCTAACCCTCGCCCTCCACCTGGTAGTAGAGTTCCTAAGAATAGGTCTTTGGTATGGGTCCACTTCACAAAAGTGTCTGATTGTGATCCCGAAGAGCCTATAGCTACTTGTAACCATTGTGGGAGGCAATGGAAATGCCATTCCAAAAGGCATGACACTTCAGCCATGAAAATACACATCCAACTTTGCCCCAAAAACTATAAGAGTAAGTTGGACAAGACTCAAACATTCTTGGTCCCGGAAGTAAGAATTGAAGGCTAAGGGGAGAAGAGCTTAGGGATGACCAAGTACAATGAGAAAAAAATCTGGGCAGCCCTTGCTAGGATGGTGATAGTGGATGAGTTACCCTTTAGGGTTGTTGAGGGTCAAGGGTTTCGTGAATACACTAAATCTCTTAATCTTAGGTTTCCAATTCCTTCTCGATTTACCATAATGCGTGATTGTATGAGGCTATTCTTGAGAGAGAATGATAGCTTGAAGAAAACATTTTTGACCACCAAACAAAGAGTGTGCCTGACCACCGACACTTGGACTTCTATCCAAAATATTAATTACATGTGTGTGACCACTCACTTCATTGATAGTAATTGGAAGTTGCAGAACCGGATCATTTCATTTGTTCGGATTAGCGATCACAAAGGAGCAACGACTGGGAGGGAGTTGGAGGAGTGCATGCTTGATTGGGATATTGACAAAATCCTCACAATTACGGTGGCCAATGCTACCTCTAACGACTCTGCTATTGATTGGTTGAGAACAAGGGAAATAGAAAGTGATGATTGTGTTGCAGCTCATGAGTTTTTTCACATGAGGTGTACGGCAAACATCTTAAACCTTGTTGTGAGTGAAGGTTTGAAAGATGTTGATGACTCGATCATAAGAGTCAGAAATTTGATTAAGTATGTGAAGTCTTCTCCCCAAAGACTTGCCACTTTCAAGTCTTGTGTTGATAGGTCAAAAGTGTCATGTTCTAGTTTATTGTGTCTTGACGTGCCTACTAGATGGAACTCGACTTTTCTTATGTTGGACGTGGCTGAGAAATATCAAAAAGCTTTCCAACTTTTGCTTGATAAGGATCCCTACTCACGAGTTTATTTGTCTGAGGATGGGCATAGGAAAAAGGGTCTAGGAGCTCCTGGGGCTGATGATTGGGAGACCATAAGAAACTTTTCGAAGTTTCGTCATGTGTTTTATAATGTCACCCTGTGTATTTCTGGTACACTATATGTCACATCAAATTTGTATATCCAAGAGCTTATTAATATTCATAAAAACTTGAATGCTTTTTTTGACAATAGTAATCGACGCTTGAGTTTAATAACTTTGAGAATGAAGACAAAGTATAATAAATATTGGGGTAATCTTGGAAAAATAAATTGATTGTTGTTTGTTGTTGTCATTTTTGATCCATGGTACAAATTAGTTGCTCAAGCATATTGATTCAAAAAAACATTGGCTGATGAGAGGGGTGAGGAATTTGATGTACTCCTCAAGAGGGATATGGAATATTTGTATTAACAATATATAGGGTTTTGTGGTGGCCGCGTAACTGGGTCTAAGTCAACTCGGAGTCGGAGTGGTGAAGGTAGTGCATCAATGGGGACATTGGAGAGTAGTAGTAGTACTTGTAATGATGATGATCCCATGGACTTTTTGTTAGGATTCCATAAAGACCGAAAATCAACATCCTTGATGGATTGTAAGTCTGAACTAGAGCGGTATTTGTTGGAGGATGTTGAGGTTCCTACGGGAAATTTTGAAATTTTGGTATGGTAGAAAGTCAACTCAAGCAAATATCCGGTTCTTGCTCTAATGGCAAGAGATATCTTGGCCATTCCGATCACCACCATTGCATCTGAGTCAGTATTTAGTAGAAGAGGCCGTGTCCTGGATCCATTTAGGAGTTCTTTGGCTCCTAGAACTGTAGAAGCTCTTGTGTGCATGCAAAACTAGCTGAAGTCAACGCCTATATGCTTAAGTCAAAATTATACAGATGTCATTGATGATGTGGAGAGTTATAAGTTAGACTCAGGTAATGTATTTAGAGCTGGGGGAAGAGCAAGACGAGATCTGAGCAGCAGATCACGTGTTGGAGTTTTGGCAAGCCGGGCCACATCAAAAGAAACTGCAGGAATCAAGAAAATGCTGAAGATGATGCTATGAATGTGGTGGCAAAAGAAATTCATGATATCTTACTTCTTACAATGCACAGTCCGATTGATGATTGGGTGTTGGATTCAGGGACTTCGTTTCATAACACCTCATGTCGAGAAATCATGCAGAATTATGTTGCTGGTGATTTTGGGAAGATGTATGCTGTTGATGGAGAGGCAATGGATGTAGTGGAAGTGGGTGATATGCACATCACACTTCCAAACAGAGGCGTGTGGACTTTATAGCAAGTCAGACACGTTCCAAATCTGAAGAAAAACTTGCTCTATGTGGGACAGCTTGATGACAGCTTCATTCTTTGGAAGAGCTTGGAAGATCACTAAGGGTGCGCTGGTCTTAGTTCATGGTAAGAAATCTAATTCTTTATATTTAACATCAGGGTCCAGTGATGTGCAGGGAAATACAAGAGTATAAAAAGGCAGGCTTGACCGCACGAAACATGTGAGGAAGCCAAAGGGAATCAGCTTTGTCATTCCAAAAGAAAGCCTGAGAAAGTTGGTTAAAGTTGCTAAGATCGGTTCGAGACCGGATACTCTTAGTACAGTGGGAGTTGTGAGTCGCCCTGTGTATGTACTGACTAAGGGCGATGTACGTGGAAGACTGAAGTCAGGCTTGACTTTAGTGCGTCTTCTGGCTTGAAGACGAGAGCTATGAGCTGCAAAGATGATAGGGTTTAGCTGGAAACAGTGGCTAGCTTGTGGAGACCCAGTCTCCAAGTGGGAGATTGTTGGGGTGTATGTAGAGACTGGTTTTGCAGCTAAAAAAGGTGTTTGTTGGATGTGTGCTCGACGTGCGCTCAAGCGAAACTCAACCCATGAGTTTGCTCGACGTGAGCTCGACAGTGGGCTCGAACAAAGCTCAACCCGTGAGTTCGCTCGAGTCTAGCTCGACAGTGAGCTCGAGCGAGATACAAATCTTAATGTTCGCTTGAGGCCCGCTCGACACCTCGCTAGAGCCAATGTTGATTTCGTTCGCTCGAGACATGCTCGACACGCCGCTCGAGCGAAAAATGCAGATTTTGCCAATTAGGATTTCCAGCGCCTTTTGCTATATATTTGTCATATTTGACTAGTGTTAGACGACTTTCAACATATTTTGAGAGTAAACAATTGTCAAGTGAGTGCATATTGTGTGAGAGAGCAAAAAGCCTTAGAGAGTGTGAGTTGAGATTGAGTGATTGTAATCTCCTCTGTTAATAAAATTTATGCAGCTCTGTGGACGTAGGCAATTTGCTGAACCACGTATATTGTGTGTCGTGTGCTTGATTGTGTTGCTTTTACTTTATTTGCTATCGTTAGTGTGTGTGTTTGCACAACATTTCACAACATGCAGGGCCCCGCTGCCCACCTCTAAATACAGCATCATAAGTGTCATCGATAAGCCATATTATCTCAACATCACAATACCATCACAAGGTTTTTACAACCATAATTATGTCTATCAAAATCACTCACATTATAACATTAATTAATAATAGAATAATAGCCCAAATGGGGATAGATCCATGTCTCACTCTTTGGGCTGTGTTGGGTCTTCCTGCTCGTACATGCTCTCATCACCTATACTTGCATCAAAGTCTCTGGTTTTGATGAGTGAAACCGTAATGGGGCTACTATGATAAAATTTAGAAAAATTTCAATAAGTTTACCACGACAATAAGTTCAATGCATGTAACATAAATGAATACAAGTATGAAACATAAGAAACCCAAGCAATGATACATACTTACAAAGATAAGAGAATCCGAGCAAACAATAATTTTCTCCACGAGAATGCAGCACTGGAGCATCAATAATATAATGGTATTTATAATCACCGAGCAATAGATATTCATAACCTTAAAACCTTTATACAATCAGAAACCCAAATATCGATATATTTTAAGAGTTTTATTAAAATTTTATGTCCCCACATACCCATATCTTAATGGGTTTAGACTAATTCAAATATTATCACTTAATTAATGAGTCACAGTGAGACAAGAATACCTCTATTCTAGTCATAGTGGGACATGAATGTCTCTAGATTTCATGATGGCCAGAAGTCTATAAATAGTACTAAGGGGTTAAAGGTTCTCACCTACAACATAATTTGTGCCTCTAGCCATCGGGAGACACTCGAAGGTAAAGTTGCTAGGGTGATCCTTCTCTCATAGTCAAATCAGATTCTTTATCAAACTGTAATAGAGGGAGATACGTTTTCTAACTATTATTATTTATTATTGTGGATCATAGAAAATCGAAAATCCAATTATTAACGTTTCATGTTAAATTTAACATATATAATCAAGCCATGAAGATCCTAAGCAACGTAAATAATATCTACAAACTTAAAACTGCAGCATCCCAAGCATCAAAATAAATATTTCCTTCAACACAGTAAACATTCCGAGCATCCAATGCTCAACATCAAGTACAAAGATCATCATCCGAGAACCTCAGGTTCCCCAATAACCATAAATCATCTGAGAACCACAGGTTCTCCCTTTCTTAAAACCAACTTAGACCTTTTCACCATTTTTAACGTGTGCACCACGGTCTCTCCTCAAATGGTCGTACACACACCCTAGCTCTCTTCACCATACCGCAAATAACGATCGTGCATATGACTTCATCTCAAGAATCACTTCACCAGAAGCATTCTCTAGTCTTCATCAGTCAAGAGATAACAACTCAATCTGAGAGCGTTATTGTTTCGCCCGAGCTCATTGATAGCCTAACATCAACCAAGGAGATGTCATTCCATTGTTACACGCTCCTAAGTGATCAGGGGAGCTCTATCAAAATAATACAACATCATGGCTTGGGGTCATGAGACACACACCCATTTTCATTGAAAAAACAAACAGCCAAAATCCCCTTAAAATATTATCTCAAAGCTGAAATATAATATTATAAAGGTTTACAAAATCCATGCACAATATATGAAAAAAAAAACTTTCAAGACAAAATGTGAGGTAAAATCATGAAATCACATGAATAATCTTTATATGGTTTTTTATGGGCAATAAAAACCACTAGACAACTTGCAAGGCAAACAATGAGACAGTAAGGTCAAGATGATATCTCATTACCCATTTTTTCTTAACAATATGAGAACGATAAACTTAATCTAAACATACGATGGCATAACCCCATCAAGCATGCATTGAAAATATTGTCAAGGAATACATTTATCTCGAGCAGTGATATTCATTGAGTTTGGTCGTTGGTTGGTTGGCTTCAAGTAATCCGATGGTGACCTTGGACGTCCAAGTGTGTGCGAGCAAGAGCATGGTTTTCTTTTTTGGAGGGGAAGTTAAAACAAACAAGAGAGATAGAGAGTGAAAAGAGAGGAAGGCAGAGAGACGGAGAGAGCTTGAGTACTAGCTAAAGAGAGATTCGATAACAGAGAGTGAAAGAAAGTGATGGTCGACGAGGAAATAAAAGATGAAATGGTGCCATAGGTCCCCTATCACTCGACGCGAGATTGGTTCGTTGACCAGCAAGCATCTAGCTGTCTAGGTATACACCAGATTGAGAGGGTGGTAAAGACTGCAATGATGTGTTCTGTCGCATCCCAGAAGCTCAACCAATGAGTGTCAAGCTCTTCAAGCGGGGTTTTGAACGTTGTACATAGGGGTGTAATCGGTCCGGTTCGGTCTGGTTTTGTACATTTTTTAAAACCGAACGGTATACACCGGTTTTGAAAATTTAAGAATCGATACCTAACAGATTCACTTCAGGAATTGAAACTTCCGATGTTTTCAATTTCGATCTCATTTTTCTGATTATTTATGTTAATAATAATATGATGTTTATATGTACAAAACTATTAGTCTATTTATATTATAGTATAGGTATATTATTTTATAATAATTAACACATACTAGTATGGTAATGAATTTAACTATAGTCTATATAAGTTTTAAACTTTTTATATGAGTATATATGATTAAATGTATAAAAATGTATTTACAAAAAGAATATATATATTATAATTTATTATGCCAAAAATATATTTATCATTGATATATATATATCAATGATAAATATATTAATAACTTCAAATTAATTTTTATGTTTAAAATTAAAATCTTATGTTATATTAATTTTCTATTATAATATTAAAATTTATATATTATATCAAATGTTATATTAAAAATTATAAGATTAATTTTATGTTATATCACATGTTATATTAATTTTACTTTATAAGATTAATAGATTTGAATAGTAAGATTAGAATTTAATGTTATATTAAATAACAATTTAGCATATAATATATATAATATAATAAAAAAATTATAAATATATATACCGGTCCGGTTCACGCGGTTTAAATCGGTTTTTAAAATATAAAAACTAATATAGCACAGGTTTTGATTCTTAAGATCTGTACCGTACCAGACCACTTACAAATTAGACCGAACTCACCGGTCTGTTCCAACCGATTTTTCAATTTTTTTACACCCCTAGCATGTGTTAATAAAGTCTTTGCGCATGGTTTGGCAAAAATTAAGTGAGTCTGTGAACTTTCTCGTAACGATATTTTATTGATGAAATAAGGATTTCGTGAGGACACCTGGTCAGAAGAGTCACTTTCGAGCACTCCCAAGCTACTTCCAAGCACTAGCTCAAACTCTTTCCGAGTACTTGTTCAAACTTTAGCTCCAAGCTTTATCTCGGATTCAAAGTAGGGAGGGAAACGTGTTCTGATTACTTGCTCAAACTTGTATCGTTTTCACATGTTGTTTGCTTATTACCCTTATGCCTTACGTCCAAGATTACAAAAACAATATGATTAAGGTTTCGTTTGTTTTCTCTGATGAGATGAGATGAGATGAGTTGAAATTAAAGTTAAAAAAATTGAATAAAATATTGTTAGAATATATTTTTTAATATTATTTTTGTTTTGAGATTTGAAAAAGTTGAATTGTTTATTTTATTTTGTGTAAAAATTTAAAAAAATTGTAATGATGAGATTTAAAATTTTTAAAGTTTTCAAAATTTTGAATTTTAGTCTCGAAATCAAAGCAGACCAAGTTGCTACTGCACGAGGGATTCCTACCAATACACATGATACACAATACACATGATAGAGTTGTTTACGGTACATGCAGTAATTTTATATCTAGAAAATATATTAGAAGTACATTTTTTAAGAGATTATGCATCACATAATTTTGAGTAATTCTACATACAACCGTAAAGTGCGTAACCGCCGCGTAATCGTTTTGAAAAAGAGTGGGATCCACTATTAAAAAATTAATTTTTTTCATGTGGGTCCCATGTTTTATTTATTTTTTTAAAAGCAATTACGCGACGGTTACGCAATTCACGGTTGTAAGTATCTTTTCTCTTGAATTAATTAAGGAAATAAGCACATGCCTTGAACTTACTCGATCCCTACATTAATATTATTTATATTGGATTGGGAAGTAAAAAGAGTTTTTCTTATGAATATAGAATATATATATATATATATAGGAATAATTTTGATGATTAAGATCATTATAAAAAGAGTAATATTATATACCGTCGTCGTGAATGGCACAAATACCTTACAGTCGTCTTAAAAAAGAGTGGAATTTATTATTAAGAAATTAGTTTCTTTTTTCATGTGGATCCTATATTTATTCACTTTTTATAAAGTGATTGCGCGACACTTGCACACTCACGACTGCAACTATCATTACTCTTATAAAAAAAATGAAATAAAGAAAAAATAAAAAGATATTTTTGGTACGTAAATTGATAGCTATGATAGTTTATTTGTAAATCGAAAAAAAGAAAGAGTTGTAGTTTTGATATGCAAAATATATTTTAATACATACATCGATTTTTATTTTTGGACAAATTAATTTCTATAATTTATGTTAAACCTTTTTTCTAATTAGTTTTAGTACTTTTGTCATCATCTTATTACTCTAACTAACAAAACTCATGTCTTCTCAGCATGAATCTTACGTTATGACTAATTACATGTCGACACATGTTCATCACTAAAGATTCAAAACTAAGGCTTTGTTTGGTTTTATTTATGGTCTCAATCAATCTCATTTCATTTTAACATCTAAACACTATTTAAATATAAAAAATTCTCAATTTCAAATTTTAAACTTTTCAATTTTTTTACAGTTTCACCTAATCATTACAACTTTCTCAAACATCCAAACAAAATATAAAAAACAATTCAACTTTTTTAAATTTTAAAATAAAAATAATATTCTAAAATATTTTTCTTTATTACTAAAATATTTCTCTTTATTTAATTATGGTAAATGGTCATTGACATATCCATCTCATAAAATTTAAATTTTCCTCAGTTTGTTCCGGAATTGAATAGTCATTTGTGAAGCTAATTAAAAGAAATAATACATTTTATCGACAAACTTATAAATTAACTAATAGAAATTTTCATTACTTAATTAACTTATTTTTTAAATATTAAAGTTGAAAAAAATCTCATACACAACCAAAAAAAAAAATTGCAGGTGGGCATGCAAAGTGGCCACAAATTCATGATTCCGTCGATAGAAAGCAACATGTCGACCATATACAGCTATATAATTCAAAGGAAAAATAAATACGAAAATTAAGAACCATGCAACAATTTTTTTTTTATTTTTTTGGGATCCATGCAACATTTTTTTTTGAACATTCGTTTGGATGGCAAGAATCTAAAAAATTTTGGGCCACAAAGCCTGTCAAATCAATCATGTCGTCTTCAACTACAGTTTAACATGTTTCCCCCACAAATGATGTTCACCCTCTCATCCTAGAATCTCCTCTTTTAATTGAGTTTTGAGTAATTCTATTTGGTACATTTTATTGAGATGAGTATAATTTTTTTAAATTGAAATGAATTTAATTTTTTAAATTGAAATATATGAATTATGTTACGATGAATTTATTTTTTTTTATTGAAAATTAAAAAAATAGTGAATCTTATCAATGATTGATTTAAAATGAGATGAGTTTTGTTCCAATAATAAACACGACATAAAAGTTTTTTAAAAAATATTTATTCTATTTTTATGCAAGTGTAATTTATGTGATTTAAATTTTTTAAGTGTAGAGTTAGAGTTTTAACTCAATATCTCTTTTGATATTATGTAAAATTATGGTTTGTCCTTAACTAGATGCCTGATAATAAATATAAAATTGTTAGATTTATAAACAGAATTAATAAAAAAAATTAAAATTTAATTAACTAGAAGCCTTATGTTATATTTATTTTATAATAAATATAAATTTTAAAAAAAAAAGCATGAAAACAAAATGAGAGTAAAAAGTGAGTGCGAGATAAAGACAGGATTAGGAGTCGGTTACAGCAGTTTTGGAAGAAGATAACAACCCAAACCGCAAAGTTAAAAGAAAGAAAAGACGTGTGGAGAGGAAGCAACAAGAACAAGTGCGTACGGATGATAGAAGCAGCAAGTTCCAGCGATGATAAAGACCCAGCTACTTTCACTCCTCCTCCTATGCCCACCTGAGTTCCTGAGAAAAACCCATCAACCGGAGCCCTCAAAATGGGGCCGGGAAGCAGAGAAGGAGGCACAGCCTTATCATCTTCAGCGGCAAGCAACATCATGAAGCCCAACAACAACGCCAGTACCACCAACATCAACGACAGAAGGGGCAAAGCAATTGTTCAGTACAATGCTGATGCTAGGCTCATGGCTGAGTTTGAGCAGTCTGGTGTTTGGGGTAAGTCCTTTGACTACTCAAGGTCAGTATTGGATGCTCCACAATCTGTGACTGAAGAACAAATGAATGCGTATCTATCTAGAATCCAAAGGGGTGGTCTAGTTCAGCCCTTTGGTTGTATGCTTGCAATCGAGGAACCCACTTTCAGAATTATCGGTCATAGTGAGAACTGCTTGGAATTGTTGGGTTTAGAAGGGGAATTTGAGTCCAAAGAGTTTGAGGGTCTGATAGGAATCGATGCTAGAACCTTGTTTACGCCTTCTTCGGGGGCTTCATTGGCGAAAGCTGCCTCTTCTAGGGAGATTTCGCTGCTAAATCCCGTTTGGGTCTACTCTAGGAGTATCCAGAAGCCATTTTACGCTATACTACATCGAATTGATGTGGGAATTGTGATTGATTTGGAGCCCGCAGGGTCAGGTGATCCTGCATTTTCCCTGGCGGGGGCAGTGCATTCACAGAAACTGGCTGTTCGGGCGATTTCTAGGCTGCAGTCACTCCCTGGGGGAGATATTGGGGTGTTATGTGATACAGTTGTGGAGGATGTTCAGAAGCTCACTGGGTATGACAGGGTTATGGTTTATAAGTTCCATGATGATGATCATGGTGAAGTTGTGTCTGAAATCAGAAGGTCAGACTTAGAACCCTATTTGGGCTTACATTATCCTGCCACGGATATCCCTCAAGCTACTCGCTTCTTATTCAAGCAGAATCGAGTGCGAATGATTTGTGATTGCCATGCAACTCCTGTAAGTGTCATTCAAAGTGAAGAACTAAAGCAGCCTCTTTGTTTGGTCAACTCAACGCTTCGTTCACCACATGGCTGCCACGCACAATACATGGCCAATATGGGCTCCATTGCCTCATTGGTGATGGCAGTTATTGTCAATGATAACAATTCGTCAAAGCTTTGGGGGTTGGTAGTGTGCCACCACACTTCCTCCCGCTATGTCTCTTTCCCCCTTCGCTACGCATGTGAGTTCCTTGCGCAGGCATTTGGAGTTCAGCTATACATGGAGCTTCAACTGGCATCACAATTGGCAGAGAAGAACATTCTTAGGACACAAACCTTACTATGTGACATGCTCCTCCGGGATGCCCCATCTGGTATCATCACTCAATTTCCTAGTATCATGGATCTTGTTAAGTGTGATGGGGCTGCATTGTATTATGCTGGGAAATGTTGGCATGTGGGTGTAACTCCAACTGAGTTGCAGGTGAAAGATATTGTGGAGTGGCTGCTCAATAATCATGGAGATTCCACAGGACTGAGTACAGATAATTTAGCTGCTGCTGGTTACCCTGGTGCTGCTCTGTTGGGTGATGAAGTTTGCGGCATGGCTACTGCAAGAATCACTTCAAGGGATTTCTTGTTCTGGTTTAGGTCTCACACTGCGAAGGAAGTAAAATGGGGAGGAGCCAAGCATCATCCAGAGGATAAAGATGATGGCGGTAAAATGCACCCTAGATCGTCATTTAAAGCTTTTCTTGAAGTAGTAAAAAGTAGAAGTATGCCTTGGGAGGTTTCAGAAATTAATGCTATTCATTCTTTGCAACTTATTCTGAGAGACTCATTCGAGGCTATGGAGGACAGTGGTTCTACATCATTGAATAACATTCAGCAGAATGATACTGAGATCCAGTGGATAGATGAACTCAGTTCAGTGGCTTGTGAAATGGTTAGATTGATTGAAACAGCTACAGTTCCAATTTTTGGCGTTGATTCAGATGGTCTCATCAATGGATGGAATGCTAAAATTGCTGAATTGACAGGCTTAGAGGCTAGCGAAGCTACAGGGAAGTCCCTGGTCAATGAAGTTGTTCATGAGGACTCACGTGGAACTGTTGAAAATCTTCTATGCAGAGCTTTGCTAGGTATAAATCTTTTAGCATTGATAAACGCTGACCTCTTTAATTACCACATTGCTCAAACATCATAGTAAACTACATCGCATTCATAACTTTTGTATGATTAAAAGAGCTTTCTGAAGATGTAACTGCTAAGACATATATTGGCATTTGGTACATTCAAAATCTAAACAATATAATTGATTTCCACAGAGTTTTGTCCTTAGATGGTGTGGTTGCATGAATCATTTTGTCCATTCTTTATTAAATTGAGGCATCTTTTCAACTTGACCATTATGGCTTTTCTTAAATTCCAATTAATTGAAGGGTAATGATAGCCTTACATTTCCTTTACCATTACTTTACTATCCAGTTTTTTTTTTTTTTCCTTTTGCTCTTTGAATCTGGATTGAAAATCTCATAAAATGACATTCTTGCATAATCTAGAAAAAAATAAATTCAATCAACCAACATAATCATGTAATTTAATTCAAAATATATTCAATTTTATAAAAATTGGCATTCTTTTTGCTTTTTGAGTCAATTTTTATAAAATTGAATTTATTTTTAATTAAATTACATGATTATGTTGGTTGATTGAATTTGTTTTCTTCTAGATTATGCAAGAAAGTCATGTTCTGATTTTTAATCCAGATTCAAATAACAAAAAGAGAAAAAAAAAAATTGTATAGTAAAGGAGGTGTAAGTGTATCATTACCCTTAATTGAATGCTTTGGAGTACGAAAAAAACATTTTTTTTCTCATGAATATACATAAAGAAAAATTTGGTCAGGAATCCCCTATACTTTGCCTAATTGAGATTTCTCTCGCTTGCTTTTTAGGAATAGCCACCCATGCTATGACAAATTTTGAATCAAGCCCCTTCATAAGAAATTGTCCATCCTAGTTAGCGAAAACACATGGAAAACAGTAATACTGCCATGTGGAAATTTCTATTTTCTTATATTTAAAAAACAAATTGTACTTGGGCTTTGTCTCATTTTATGAATAAAATTTCTTGATTAGCTATAAAAAAAAAATATTTAAAAAACAAATTAAAGTACAAAAACACTTACAAAAAAAACAAATAAAAGTACAAAAATAAAAGTACAATAGTTTATCTTTTAAAAATAATTATAAAAACAGGAAAAAAAACTTGGCAATTAGTAAGACTGCCCCCGCTAGACTTGCATTGGTCACCTTGGTGGTGGACCTTGCTTTAGCGGCAGGGAGGAGAAACCTTCCAACACCACCAATTTATTTTTCTTTTTTTAAAATTATATTATTATAATTTTGTTTTTGTATTTTCATTTATTTTTTAAATGAAAAAAATAATCTTTTCCACATTGTGGTGTTTGAGAATTTGGTCTGCCATGTGTTTTCCGTTAATTAGGGTGAATGGGATTTCTAACATAGGGGCTTGATTCAAAAGTTGTCATCGCATGAGGGACTATTCCTAAAGAAAAAAGCACGAGGAGCGAATCTCAATCTGAATGTAGCACTGGCACAAGGGGTTACTGCCCAAATGTTTATTAAATTATATGAATATACAAATAAAGTTGTTATAGTCACTTGTAATTATTATTTCTTGCGAAATTTGCAAAGATATGGGTGGTGCATCTTATTTCTATATCCATTGCCTTATAGAGCCTTCAGCTTATTCCTCTTTCTTTGCTTTTCTCAAAATTTTCCAAGTGGTATAATTTTCAGTCCTTCAAAATCATCCAGGTGAGGAGGACAAAAACATTGAGTTAAAGTTGAGAAACTTTGGGCTTGATGAGCAAAAGTCAGTTGTATATATTGTGGCCAGTGCCTGCACAAGTAGGGATTACGCAAACAAACTTGTTGGGGTGTGCTTTGTGGGTCAGGATGTTACACGTGAGAAAGTTGTTACCGATAAATTCATCCGCTTGCAAGGGGATTATAAAGCCATCATACAAAGTCTTAATCCGTTGATTCCTCCCATATTTGCTTCTGATGAGAATGCCTGCTGCTCTGAATGGAATGCAGCCATGGAAAAGCTAACTGGTTGGAAGAGAGATGAAGTCATGGGTAAAATGCTTCCTGGGGAAGTCTTTGGAGGATTCTGTCGGCTGAAAGGTCAAGATACACTAACTAAATTTATGATTTTATTGTACCAAGGAATTACTGGTCGAGATACCGAGAAGTCCCCTTTTGGGTTTTTTGATAAAAATGGGAAATTTGTGGAGGTATTCTTAACAGCAAACAAGAGGAGTGATGCAGCTGGGAACGTAATTGGTTGTTTCTTCTTCCTGCAGATTGTTATGCCTGACCTGCAGCAGCCTTTAGAAGCGAGCGGGAAAGAGGATAGAGAATACTTTTCAAAATTGAAGGAGTTGGCTTATGTACGACAAGGAATGAAAAATCCTCTGAATGGTATTCGCTTTACCCACAGACTTCTAAAAAATACAGCTGTTTCAGAACATCAGAAGCAATTTCTCGACACTAGTGATGCATGTGAAAGACAGATCATGACAATCATCGAGGATATGGATTTCAGGAGGATCGAGGAAGGGTGAGTCTTTGTTGTAGGCCCATGAAATGCATAAATTTAAGATTTATATTCTGTACTATATTTAACAGGATGTTTGAGTTCATCTGCAACCCATAAGCCATACAAATTAACTGAATATTTTGTATCAATGTTGATTAGTTACAAGAAGGAAATCTTAGATCTTATAGAAGGACCTCTCACTTAGGCATGGTACATATGCTTAGGCACGCCACACATGCTTTTTATGCTTTTGAAGTTTTATTGCAAGAGTGACTTTGCTTCTTAAATGCAGCATGCCCAGTGAAAAAGCAAATAAAATGTTTCAATGGTTCTTGGGGAATGTGCACATGTTCGATGAAGAAGTTAGAGGAACACATACTTGAATTTAAATTGTTTACTCTTGACTTTCATGAATCAATCCCCGCCCTCCCCCAAAAAAAAAAAGAACAGAAAATAAGAACCCTGATGGAAAGGTCAGCGAGATGAAATTATCATTATATTTCTTCAGCCCCCTCTGGACCAGATTTGACTCATCTCATTTGAGGCTCACATGCCTTGAATAAATCCAACTGGATATTCAACTAAAGAATATATAATCGAATTCGTTCTTTCTTCATTTACGTGTCCTTTGAGGTTGAGATTGTCTTATCGTTAACTATAATTTCTTTTGTGATGCACATTGCTATTTTCTTTCTACTGGTGTTGTTATCTTTGGCAATATGTTCTTGCTCCTTCGATTATAAATGATAAATGTTGGTCATTCACCTTATTATTTGTAGATTATTTTCACTTTTTTTTCCCCTCAAAGTATTATCATAGTAATCATACATCTATACATCTCTCCATAGACATCTCACATTAGTCATTCTTTGAACCGAAAATGAACCTGTGCAGCAAAACATCCCTAGTTTCTAATATCTAATCCTGGTTACAGCAGTGGCCTGCAGCTAAAAATGGAAGAATTTCTATTGGGAAATGTTTTGGATGCCATTGTCAGTCAAGTCATGATCTTGCTGAAAGAAAGAAACTTGAAGCTTTTTCATGAGATTCCAGAAGAAATAAAAACACTATCTCTGTATGGGGATCAAATTCGACTTCAGCTGGTCTTGTCAGATTTCTTGCTTAATGTGGTGCACCATGCACCATATCCAGCTGGCTGGGTGGAAATCAAAGTTTCACCTGGTCTGAAGCTGATACAGGATGGCAGTGAATTTATCCGCATACAATTCAGGTACCCAAACCATGACTTATTTCATTTACGAATATTCACATACTATACTAAAAATCCCGTATTTCCTTTGATTGCTATGTTCATTACATAACAACCTCTTTTTGAATTAATATATGACCTTTGAAGGAGTTTCACCTCTCATCCCATTATCCTATTTCTCCATTTTTAAATTTTTTTTTGTATTTCTTCGTTAAAGTTTTTTGTTGTAAGAACAGGAAGGGAGTGGAGGTGTCACTCACACGTTTCTAGATATCTCCCTCCAAAAAAGTATGTATCTTACCATTCTCAGAATGGAAGTCTTGTGATTCCCATCTACACAGATCAGGGATTATAACACTCATTTAATTTATGATTAATCCTATCCTTTGGGGGCCTTGAGTTTGCTCGTCCTAGAGTCCCTTCTAGCTGTTGCACGCATTGACTGTGGTTACACGCGAGAATTGATATCACTTAGTTGTTGTGGCATGGCATCAGTGTCTTTCAGTTCAGTGTGCCATGTTGAGAAACTCCATGAAATCCAGGATTGCATAAACACATTCGGTATTCGTTTGAATATATTGGAAACCTAGAATGTTGCTGTCATATTGAAAATTAAAGGACATTATAGTGATGCAAGAAAGTCGAAAAGGGTTTTTCTTTTCTTTTTATTTTAGGGTAAGTAAAAAATAGTTTGGATACGTAATATAGATTGAATGGAGGTGTGAGAAATCAAACAAAAAGGATTTTTCGCCTCGTAGAAAAGCTGCATGATTGTCCTGCAATAACTGAATGTCATCAAGGGTAATTACCAAAAAACATGTATTGAAAACACCCTTTTGATTCTCTTCAGCACCAATTCCACTGCAATAACTGCACTTTTAATTTATTACTTATTTGTACATTAGAACAGTGCATGGGCACCATAATATACTCCGAAGTGTACTTTGTTTTGCATTAGGTTGTGTTTCCATTACCTTCCCTTTTCCAATTATGATCAGCTTCAGACTTTTAATTTCTTTTGTGGGTTTAGTTTTTCCTTATTTAGCTTGTCCTCTTTGGTTTTTTTTTTTTTTTTCTCTTTTAAACTTGGCTGTCCTCTTTGTTGTTCTGTTCAGGTCAGTTCTATTCATTCAGTTTTGGATCTGCTTTGAGGCCTTGGACATAATTTTTTACTTGTTTCACTTTCACCAATCTTCTGATATCTCCAAGTTCCGGTTTAAAACTTTGAAGCTCACCTTCTCTCTTTGCTAAAGCTTCAAACTGAAATCCATCCTGTAGATGACACAATTTTTCTCTGAGCAGGAAAGCAATAAAAAAACCTTCCTAACATTACAAAATCCATAACTCATTATCTTTTAGACCATTTCATGCAGATAACCTTGTATCTGTGCTTCTCTATCTCCTTTGAAAGAAATAAGATACACATGCACAGACTAAACAAATCCATTTCTTCTGCATGTAGAATGACACACCCTGGTGAAGGTATTCCTTCTGCTCTTATCCAAGATATATTTGAAGAAGGAAACCAGTGGACAACACAGGAAGGCTTAGGGCTCAACCTGTCTCGGAAACTTCTCAGCAGGATGAATGGTCAAGTCAACTATGTTAGAGAGCACAAGAAATGCTATTTCCTCATTGACCTAGAACTTAAAACGAGGGAATTAAGGGAAGGAGAGCCCACAGGCAGATAAAAGCCGGATGACTTAACTGTCAAGAACCACTGTTGTTATAAAAGGAGATCGAGGAGATTGTCTGTAGGGGCACCTGAATTATGGTTATGTTATGTCATGAAAATTCTGGTAAACCCTTGATGGTTTATCAAAACTTGCTCGTTCCCAGGTGATTATTTTTGACTTAAGCCTATCCTCTGCCACTATTAAGTGTATGCTGCCAATTTGTGTAGAACGGCTGTGTGGATTTATGTATATATGTATGCATTCACCTGTATAAATATATTTACTGGAAGGAACGTCTTACCCTACCATCCTGAGTGTAAGCATAAATGGCTGTTTAAGTTTCACGATTTAGAATTTACAGTTGAATTTTACAGCCTTTCCATTTAAGAGCAAAAGTACCGGATGATAAAATAAAGGAATTGCTCTCTATAGCTGCACTCCACGACTTAAGGACTATTTTACTTGTCAATCAGCTTAAAAGCCAATACCCAAGAGCTCTTCATTAATGTCTTGTCTGGAATGGTTCTTTTAGATAGCATCAAGAATTTGAAGGATCAGTTCGGGTTTCTTCTGTTTATTCGAAAGATTTAGCAAATGTTTTTACAATTATATAAGCACGCATCCCTCTACACAACTACAACCAGGGAGGGAGAGAGAGAGAGAGAAACAGCAGTCTGTACAATGTCATGTTCCACCTACTGATACAACATCCGGATTTCCACTTCAAGAAAACCAAATACATAAAAAGATTGAACTCCCTCCCCAACTATACAATTTTGCAGCCCATGCTAAATTGCCAACCATTAGAAAAAAAAAACTCCTGCACATTTACCCATATAAACATCATATTTGCAGATGAATAAGTTATCCGGCAACAAATGTCAACAAAATGAAAAGAGCAGAGGTCTTAGGAGATATCGTCATGGCACAAACTGGTACTTGCATTTGCCAGCTCAGATAATTGAGTTCGCTCATGCTTCCCCTTTGCTCTTCCCTTTTAATATCAAGCCAGTGATCTGCATCGCACATCACCAAAATGCTCCTACAGGCTACAGCTTCTTCCAAAGCTCTCTAACAAAATTAGGGAAGTACTTCCATACAAAACCTCCTTGCCTCTTTTCTTTTTCTTCTTGTCTGGGATTCATTTCTTCCTAGAACTTTATACACTTGATTATATACGCAAAAGTTAGCATTCACAGCCACCATCAGTGTGGCCAAGTGCAATCTGCACAGGAAACTGTCAACAACTTTCTGGCTCCTCCCCAGAGACATCCTTCGTCGGGCTTCCTGAAGAATTGACCAAGTAGGAATCATTTGTTTTGGGGACCTGGATGGTCAAACTGTTGGAGGGAAGATGTTCCTGGATGATCTGCATAGTAAAATATGGACGACTGATCAGCAAAAGCCATGAACTACCTTGAACAATTACACCACAGCCAATGCTCATTAAAGGAAACTCCAGCATGCTGCAAAACTTTGTAACTTCAAGAGTCCATCACTGAGATTAATATCACTATAATTAAGCATAGTTCAATTGACTTTTATGGAGTTAATCATTTTATTACCTGATCACCAACATCTGAACCCTCTGAGTGAAAGAGAATTGGTCGGCACCGCTTATCTTCATTCATCAAGCTTGAATTCTGGAAGTGGGTCACAAGGGCCACCTTTCCCTGGATTCGAGCATATGCCAAGGAAGCAACTTTCTCACTATTAAACTTCTCCCACTTCTTTCCATTAAATGCCTGCATAAAACTAGAAACATTAAAAAAGATCTACAACTTTTTTCACTACATTTTCCAAAAAGTCCTCTTTATATTATACCACTCAAGGAGCACATCAATTGCGAAGCCAAACTAAGATTTATGAGGAGGTAAAAGAAAAGGGCTTTTGACTTGAAATAGTAGGGAATTTAAAGAGAAAGAAACTCATCCAAAAACCCTTAAAAAGAGGATAAAATATAAAACCTCATAGAACGGAATTATGTGAGAAGGAGATAGCATATTGATAAATGCATAGCCCACGTTACATTTATTCTGCACCAAAAAAAGGAATTGCAATCAGTTTCAATTTAAGAAGCATTAATGCATATAAATACAGAATGTAAACTAAAAGACCTGTTGAAACTACTCCTTCAGAAGCACACAATTTAATTACCTTGAAATCAATCGGCAGATAGAGGAAATCATAAGTACCCCTGTGATTTTCATCAATAGCAGCTAGCAACATTTTCGAGGTGTATCTGAAGCACAATAATAATTTAGAAGTTGTCATAAATAGGCAACCAACAATGTAAAAATATGGCTGTCTATTCACAAATGACAATCATAGAGGTAACTCTTACTTATTTGGGATATTTTTTATCATTAAAGTTGTTCGGGTATCTTCCCCACTTTTAATCTTATCTAAGTCAAGCTGAAATTGTTTCTTGCTATCAACCTGGTTCTCAACCCTTCTGCTTCGCCCACGCTCAGCCAAACTATCCATGCTGGAAGGTGGCATTCCTGGGTATGGGCCATTACCTAAGAACACGGGGCTAACCCTTTGGGAGGACCGAATCCTGAAACTTGATGAGCCATTTTCAGACATGCTCCCAGGTATATTAATGCCAGGGTTAATTGCAGCACGAGCACCCATATTCACCATAAAATTTCCATCACTAGGGCTCAAACCCAAACCTCCATAAGCAACAGTACTCATTAATGATGTTTCATGTGACTCTGGGAAGAAACCAAAATGCCTCTCAAAAGGAGCACCAGATGGAGCAGACCCAACGTGATGATGGTGATGTGGCTGGGATGAGCCGAGCAAAGAGGAATGCCGACCTGAGTATTGAAAGGCAGGGCCCTTTCCAGTAGATGTAAAGGGAAGTCCCATAGTTGGTCTTGACCAAGCTAAAGAACTGGTGTGCTCTGAGTATGGATTCGGACTTCCCCAAAGAAACTGCTGCCCAGATAATGTTTCAATGCCAGATCCATTTGAAGTTGAAGGGCCAAAAGAGGACATTGTTTGATGGTACTGGGTCGACTTGGGCTCTGGAAATGAATGTGACTGTTGCAAAGTAGCCCCATAAGCTGAATTTGTACTGCTTAGCATGTGTTCGACATGGCTACCCCTTCCTTGGTCCTTGCCAATGGGAGCAACCTTCACAGAGGTTGATAGTTGTGGGTGCAGAATTGAAGCCAATCCAGGCAAATGATTGCCTGCTGTTGGGCTCAGGTTGCTATAAACAGGGGATTTACTGGCTGTTTGCATAGAATTATGTTCAATAGAGCCATTAAACTGCCCCCAGTTACCTGTCACGACCATTAGCTTGTTAGGGAAACAGCAGTTATAAAAGAAAAGGGATTGAGAAGTCAATAACTTAAAAACAAATTATTAAGACTACTCTTATCTCAAAAGAACATCACAAAGGACCCGACCTGGCGGAGAGTTGGCAATTGGTGAACCCACTGGAGCTCTAAAACTTCGAGATTCATCTTGTTCAAGCTCTTGATTCAGTTGCAACATCAAGCTAAAAATACAACAAATGATAATATCAATCATAAACATAGTTCAATAATAACAAAGCTATAAACTGTCTCACATTTCCAACAGTCTACAGTTACTATTTGTCTTTTTGTTTTTTTTTATAAGTAAAAATATTGTATACATCAAAAGGAGAAACCAAGTACACTGAATGTATACAAGAAAACACATTGCCCAAAATGACCCAACAAGCCCCTAATGACCCAAAAAGCCCATAAAAAAACCAACCCAAAGTACATCAGACCCAACCCCAATCCTTTGTTTCCCGTAGAACTAAAACTCTACCCGAACACCAACCCCAACACCTTGATTCCCCCGTCTTCACAATGCCTCCATTTAGACTTCCCTCTAGTTGAACTACCACCCTTAGCATCGTTGTTGATTACCGTTGAACTACTATTTGTCTTTTTTTTTAAAGGTATGTTTAATCCAAACAAGGAGTGAGTTCTTACATACAAAAACAACAAACAAAAAACCAAATACTGCATGAGTTATCTTGTCAAAAATAAGCGTAGCTGCAAGTCAAATATAGAGCTTGATGGAAGACTCTCACTACGCATAAAGAGAAGGAACATAACTGCATATGTTATCTCCTCTGCCCCCATCAAATAAGATTGATGTCATACCAGAGTTTGATGGCAAAATAAAGGCATTGTTTTTTAACATAGAAAATTGTTACAGAAAAAGGAAGTTAAAGTTTTTTTTTTTTTTGATAAGTAAGAAGAATTTATTAATCCACATAATTAGCCATGGCCCAGGTACACAGGAAGTATACAAGAGATGAACCTACTTACAAGCTGCGCTGTGAAAAACAGCATAAAATTAAGGCCTTGTTTGGATTGAAAAAGCATCTCAATTCATCTTATCTCATTTAATCATTACAACCTTTTCAAACTCCCACACAATATAATAAAAAATTCAACTTTTTCAAATCCCAAAACAAAAATAATATTCTAACAATATTTTATTCAATTTTCAACTTTCATCTCATCTCAACTCACTATCTAAACCTCCCCAAAAACTAATCCCAGTCAATACAATAGCTGAAGCCCAAAGTAACAAAGTATGAAAGAAAAAGTCCCTGATCATATTATTCTTATTTTTAAGTAAAAAAAATTAGAATAATATGATTATTATAAATTTTTACAGGTATAACATTTAAAATGTAAAGTCAAGCATATCGGAATACGCACTTTCTACGAGCTCCACCAGGACGACTAGGTTCAAGCTTTATGCGTTTACCAGCTATGTCACTCCTATTTAATGACTTAAGTGCTGCTTCTGCAGCTCTGACATCATAAAATTCAATAAATTTATGATGCCTCTTGTGTGGTGTTTCCCTTATCTGCTTTGTACAAGTAAACAGATGTTAACCATATATGCAAAAAAATGCCTGATGGAAAACAGGGAAAGGAATGATTTAAAAAGATATATCAACCTCTTTGACCTCGCCATAAGCCCCAAATATTTGACGGAGATCTTCATTTGAAACAGAAGGATCCAAATTAAAGACTACCAAGGTTCCTTGATTAATATCCTTGTCTGATGGATTATCCTGGTGTGACACACCGAAAAAGACAACAAAGAACAACAGGACGTCGGAAAAGTATCAATAATAGGGAAGTATATTATTAGGACTTGGAAATTTGTCTTACAACCTTCAGAATATTTTTTTCTGATGAGTAAGCTATGGATTTCATTAACGATTAAAAGGGGTGATGCATCAGTACACAGTGTATACATAGAGTCCAACTAACTATCAAATGGAAAAAGGGCTACAACCTTTGGAATTGAGAAGTGAATGTCAAGTTTCCTCCGTCTTAGCGGCTTGTTTTGTAAGGCACGCATAGCAGTTCGAGCGGCACGGATATCATAATACGATATCATTACAAAACCCCTATGTTTACATGCAGTATACAGAGTTCTGATATCACCATATTGCTACAAAAAAAAAAAAAATTGATAAGTATATATTGCTAAAAATAAAATAAAATAAAACAATGATCGTAAGTAAGAAATAAAAGCAACATGATTTAGTACCATAATTAATCTAGCCAAATATAAAAATATTAGAATTGAGCTAATCAAGAATAAAAATGACTTTAATATACACTCAGGCCTGACCAGCTACTTCTGCACTCAATAATACAGCTCATAAATTTTATGAAAGGGTCTAACAATTTGATAAAACCCCTTGTAAGTTTAAATGTTAACAAGTAATGAAGAATATAGTCTTTGATCAACCAATGATAAAGTTAAAGAAGCCAAAACTTTGAATTAGATTACTGCTAGTCCAACAATTGTGCTTTTTTCCCTTTGTTTCAGAGGTGATGCAGCCGATCAAGCTGAATTCCATATAAATGACATTTCAAACAAGGCAACCAAAAGCAAGGTCTGGTACCACTGTAAATGTGTCATGGTCCACATGTCCTAAATGCTTTCCAAAAGCATGCCATGCACAGTGGAAATAAGAGGTAGATAGGAGCCATATACCCCACAAAGGGAAGTTACCAGTAATATTGATGGCCATGTGAGATAGAGCAGGAAAACTAACACCTAATGACATGAAACCATGTCAACACAAGACATAGGGTATTAGAACTGCGAACTTTAAATATTCAAAATATTTTAAAAAGCAAGCAACTCTTAAAAGTTATCAATATCTGCACCCAACAACCTTTACCCAAGTCCCTGGCATATCAAGAGCTCAGCTAGTACTTTATTCGTAAGAATGTATGCTATAAGCCAGAGATGAATGTTTACTTCATGTTATAAAAAATAATAATGACGCATTGAACTCTTTTGCACTACAAAAGCAGGATGTGCATCTTCCACTTCAACAAAATCACAGGAAACTGGTGTGAAACATGGATATCGGTGAAGCAAATGAATAACTAGATCAGTAAGAACACACAGAAATTAAAAACAAATAAATAAAAAAAGCTAAAACACTAAATATATTTGATGACAGAACAAACTGAATTTTACTTCATAATTGGAGAAGGTGCAGGGGCAGGGTAGATGAAGCAGCTCATGTTGAAAACAGTTCAAACCTTAAGAACTGTAGATGCCAAAAAAAAAATCATACAAAACAGCTTCAAGCAATGAAACCATACAAAATTGGCACAGTAACGAAATTGGCAATGTTTCAATCAAAACATTGAATTTTATTTGTAAAGCATATCCAACTGTGAAGAGGCTGCTGTAAATCAAAGAAAGAAACAAGTATACTTTGTGGGTACTTGCGCTATGCCTTTTGCAATTCCTAATAAATTCTTTGACTACTTTTTTTTTTAAATGAAGAAGAAGAAGATAGAAAGAAAGAAACTATCTCAAATCATTGAAAAAACAAAAAAGGAGCAGATCCTAACTTAAATTACCTCAAAGAGGGCACTTAACTCTGAATCCTCAACATTACTGTTAATATTTCGAACAAATAATGTTCTGGAAGGATGTTCACCATACGGGTGTTCTCCAGCAACAGTTCCCACGCCATTCGGAATAGCATAGTGGGGCATCCCATTCCCAACAACACCATCAGATAAAAGCTTTGACATACCCATGCTCAAGCTCTCTTGTGGATCAGTTTCCAATTCCATACCTCCTCCACTGTCAAAAATATCATACTCTTCCAACTCCAAGTCCTCCAGTGAACCAGGCAATCCGTTTAGGTCAAAGTCTTCCATTATGCCAGCTAAAAGCTCCTCCTCATCATCAGGAAGCAAGCTTCCAATTGCATGAGTTTCAAGATCTTCAAGTGAATCAATACCCTCCACATCTTGTTGTAGTTTCTCTAGGTCAGACGGGGCGTATTCCACAGATTGAAAACCATGTTCTGATTCATTCAAATTAACTGCATGTCGGAAAAATCGAGTAAGAATTCACATAATAAAAAGCATATAAAATCTGTAACCACTCACCAACACCTACATTTTTCGTGAGGAAGAACAGGCAGTGAGCTTGAAAAAAGGCTAGCATCACTTGAGCCATAGTAAGTGTTGGATCCAGACAAAATCCCCCATGCATCACCTCCTGCCTCTTTTGGGATATTTATAGTCGGTATCCTAGTAGTACCTATCAAAAATAATTCAGAAGACCTGTACTCAGAAATTGTACTCCATCTACTCTCCACATAACAGAATGGAAAATTTTAGAAAGTTACCTGAAGATAAATGGTTTGAAAACTGCTTCATTGCATCACCTTTCCGCTTAAGTAAAAAGATTTAAGTCAAGTGTGCATCAACATCTGAAAGGTTTGAGATAAACAAATAATCCTCAGAACTTAAAATCGATGACTAAACTATCACTGAAACTGGATAGAAGACAAGATCATAAATTCCTTGCAAAACGAAAAGAATAGTACAAGAAGCCGCCACATGCATGATGAACTCTTGGTGTGCTTGAGCAAAATGATAATTAGCAACAAACTTGAAGAACCAGAAAACTTGGCAAATATGCTACGGATTACGACCAAATAAAAAGAATAAGTTGATACTTTTTTTTTTTACCAGAGAAATTATATTGATAAAAATAAGTTAATAATATCTTTGGGAATCATAGATAATTTATGGATTTTGTAAAATTTGAACAAGTTGGTTAAATAATTTCATTTTATACCTTGCACTTTCCCCAAAAAAAGATCACAGTGCACATTCTAAACCCTAATAATCAAAATCACCGCAACTGAAAGTGTGTGAAAACAGTTCTCTATCTTAAAGGATCCCAAAGGCACGTCCATGCTGTGCAGTACAAAGCAAAGTCACTTTATTTGGAATCCAAACACGACTTTCAAACTTTTTATAACTTCAAATTTTTTCTTAGAAACCCGATGAACCAAATTACTTATATTTAGCGTATCAAACTGAATTAAGGATTCTAGCTCCAATACAAAATATTTTGTTTCCACTGGAGAGTTAATTTCATTGATCAGGGTCTGTAACAATAATGTAACATTCCAAGTCTTATCTATTTTAAAGCAACCAGGAAGTAACATTTCATATAGTCAAATGGCAAATAAGTATGTTGTTCCAAATACAAACAATGTATCAAATTCAAGCATTAAATGCATACAAGTAACTAGTTCAGGAGTTGGGTGTGCATCTAAAAAGATTATTGCAGCTATGTCAAATCCAGATTCACTCAAATAGCATTAACCCATGCATAATAAATACAATTTAACCGTTTGCTTACTTGTCAAAATAAATAAGTACTCTACTCTGAACAGAAAAGGTTAAAAAAACCCATACTTACCGACAAATGGAAATCAAACACAGGAAATTTGCCTAGACTATGCGCGTATACCTCGGTGGGTCTGCATATAAGTGCATGCATGAATGTAGGAATCATGTGCCAAATCATCGCAAGGCAACAGAGAAAGGGAGAAGCACCAAAGTTAACAGTTTTACAAACTACAGCTATAGCACAGTAAGTTCTCAGGAAACTACCAAACAAACACAATACCCCAACTTTCAATTCGAACACAAAGTTAAAGCAGAACCCCAAACAAATCTGAGCAAAATCAGTATCCTAACAATAATTCAGGAAAAGAAAAACAAAAACATATTAAAAAAAAACAAATAAAGAACACCTCACAAACCAATTCGATCAAACCACAAAACCATTCAAAGCACTAAAATTTGAGATTAACCAAAACCCAAAAAAAAAAAAAAACATAAAGAGGGAGAGTAATTACCAGAAAGATATACCAAGTCAACGAACCCTAGAGCTTAACAGAAGAGAAAGACGTATAAAAAAAAAAACTCTTCCCAATCCCAGAGAGATGCTACTCTTTGCAATTGTAAATTTGTAAGCACTGCTGCTGGTTTCTCTCTCTAGCACAATTGGATATTTTATAGAGAGAGAGGGAGAGGGAGGGTGACGATGATTGGACGATAGGAGTGAAAAGCAGCAGAGAATGATTGAGAGAGAGAGAGAGAGAGATTGGTTTCTGAAAATGTAATGGGCGATTCAACTCTATTTAATATGTTTTTGGTGTCCAAAATTTTATAAAATAAAATTATATTTTCTCGTATATATTCTGAATATTTGGAAACTTACCTATATTGTTTTTGTTCCTATTTTAAAATAAACACAAACCCCAATTATGTCTCTGATTTTTATAGAAACAACCACGTTTTGCCTATATTTATCTGGTAATTTCATCCTAAACGAAAGAATTTCGACGGGAATTTAGTTATGAAACCAGCTAAAAAAAAGCGATAATGATTAGCCACGTCAGCTAAAACAAGGGGTTTTTTTTTTTTTTTAAAGGAGTTTACAGAACACTTACACGACACATTCTCCGTTTCTACGCAACAGGAACGTGGTTTCGTAGCTTAACAAAATAAAACAGGATTTTTGTCGTGTTTTTAAATCTTCCTCCAATTTAAATCTAAAAAAAATAATATAATTTTATTTAAAATTTTTTATATCATATATATAATTTAATTTTAAAAATACATTTTATATTTGTCTCTCTCAAATTAAATTATTTAGTTTTAATTAAAAAAATAAGAAATGATGCAGTTATAAAAAAATTCATAAAAATAAACTATAAATTAAAATGATTTCATATGATACGTTAGATTAATTTTATATATTATATAAAATCAAGTAAATTTATAAATTTGATTAATCATATATGATATATAAGAAAATTATTACCTTTTATTTTAAGGGTAATGATACTCTTCCAATCGGTTTACACATCTTTTACCACTTACATTATATTTCAAATTTTTTTATTTTTTTATTATTTTCTTTTAAGTATTTTTTAACATTCTTAATCATTAAAAAAATTTAAAAAATATATAATTTTATTAATAATCATTTTTGTAATCATTAAATAAAAAGAAAATTAAAAAAAATTAAATATAAAAATAAGAGTAAATTAGTAGTAAATGGAGAGTAATCTTATCATTTTCCTTATTTTAAATTTTATGGTCTTGAATCATAGACGATGATGGATTCATTCTATCAATTACTTAAATAACATTTATTGAAAAATTAACAAATTCAATATATGCGAGAGATTAAAATAAATAAAAGTGTAAAACCAAGTATAACAACCATTAAAGTCAAACCTCAATTATATGGAAAAGTGAAATACCTTCCTAGTTGCTTCTTTAACACTTGGGAAGTTGGAAAAACTGATGTCATGGATGACGTCCGATGATGTTGTTGTTCCCTATATCTACGGCAAAGATGGTACGTTATAAATTGTAATAGGCGGTTTTTTTTTTTTTTTTTTAAGGGAAAAGGGTATTTTGGGGGTTTTGGGGTTCAATTAATTTTCAAAGATGCTTAGAATAATAATGTTAATAATAATTATTTTAAAGATGAAGTGGAAGCCTTTTGTCTATGATAGGAATATTCCATTCATTCTCGTGAAAAAAGGAATATCCCTCTCATAATCTCTTTTTATAAAGTTGCGTTTAGAGTATTTTTAGATTTTCTGTAAATAATAAAAAAATATTAATAAAATATTAAATAATAGTAAATAATAATAATAAATAATAATAAAATAATAATAAATAATAAGGAGTTATTAAGGACCCAACTAAGCCTAAGTATGCAAGGGATTCTAATTTATTAGGAAAGTCAAATTGCTGAAATTATTAACTTTTAATACAAAGTTGTTAGTTTTAGGATGCCTAGTAAAATTCAATTCCTTTGAATCTTTTCATATCAGTTAGGTTAAAAAAAGACTCGTATTTTGACTTTTTTTTAAGTTGTAACGGATAAGTAGATATCACAAGAAGTGGTGTATTAATACATCGGTTTTTAAGTAATAAACCTTTTTTTTTTGTAATGGATCGTGTAATTCTATATACAATTGTGAAATGCGTAAACGCCGCGTAATCGCTTTGAAAAATAGTAGGGTCTACTATTAAAAAATTAATTTTTTTCATGTAGATCTCATATTTTATTTACTTTTTTCAAAACGATTACGCGACGGTTACACAATTCACGGTTGCAAATATCTTTTCTTTTATATATAACATATATTAAATAAAGAGAAAATATATTTGCAACCGTGAATTGTGCAACTGCTGCGTAATCGCTTTGAAAAAAGTGAATAAAATATGGGACCCACATGAAAAAAATTAATTTTTTAATAGTGGACTCTATTCTTTTTCAAAGCGGTTACGCGACATTTACGCACGTCACGGTTGTATGTAAAATTAATCTTAAATAAAATCTATTGCCTGATATCATTTGACATTTTGGCATGATGATACATCCATTTATTTCAAATATAAATATATGTTCTCAAAGTTTTACCTCTAAATTTAGCATGGTGACTTTTATCTATTCAAATTTCAATCCCCTTGGACAGAGTAGTTTATACACCAAAAGTATCTTCATAATATGCCACATTTTTCTTGTCCAATTATAAAAGACTACCATTCTGCCCATGGAAGTTCATTGTTCATTTGCTCCCTGTTATAGTTTTTGAATTTTTCTAGAAAATCGTTTGTTTTCGCCGATAAGATAAGATGAATTGAGATAAAAGTTAAAAATTGAATAAAATATTATTAGTATATATTTTTTTAATATTATTTTTATTTTGGGATTTGAAAAAATTGAATTATTTATTTTATTTTATGTAAAAATTTAAAAAAGTTGTAATGATTAGATGAGATGAATTGTGAAGAATTGTGAAAACAAACGAGATAAGTTGGTAAAGTGAGTGTTTGGTTCAAAGATTGGTCAAGTGTGAGCTTTCTAAGTTTGTAAAAGTCAAGGTTCTTTCATATCTCAGCCTCAATATGAAGGCATCCCATATCACCATAACTTTCAATTGTAACAACAAAAGGTAAATTCCAACTACCATTTTCTGTGATTTTGAAGGAAGGTGAAGATATTCGAATTCAAAAGCATTCATTATCTAGGAATCTTTCCACTAGGCTTCGTTTGGTTACTAAATCCATCTCAACTCATTATTATAAATTTTTCAAATTCCAACACAAAATATAATAAACAATTCAGTTTTTTCAAATTCTAAAATAATAATAGTATTAAAAAATAATATTCTAACAATATTTTATCATCTCAACTCAACTCGCTTCAACATCCAAACGCAACCTTTAATTCTGCTGAGCGTTTTTTTCAGAAAGCTTGTTGCTCCATTTCCCTTTGAATTCTTTCTTTTGGAATAAGAAATCTCCACCTAAGGTTTCAATCTTCTCTATTGGAAAACATGGTGGAATGGGGTGTGGAAATGCAGCTGTTGCAGAGTCAGCAAGTATGAATCTGGAAATCACTTATTTTGCCAGGGTAAAGTGGCTATTGCAGTTTGAGATCTGAGATCATTTTCCCCCACTTTTTTGACTTTTTGGTAATCCCTTTTGAGTTGGAGAGCTAAGCTTGTTTCTTGGTGTTCCTGTTTGATGCCTCCTTACATCAGCTCTTACCTTTGGCTAAACAGGTTCCATTTCTTTTTCCATGGAAGCTTTTGATTGCTAGAAAACATTTTAATCATTTGATTATGACATCTGAGTCTATCATTTTAAGATTTCCAAATGGATGAGAAAACAACCCAATTTCCATGTGAAAATCTGCTCATTTCTCCTGTAGAGATTCTTTGCATTCTGGTTATTCCTCTTGAATTGAAGGAGCTTGTTTTGGAGAAATGGTTACTGCCTCCTCCTGGTAAAATCAAGCTAAGTGTAGAAAAATGATGAAAATAGTTTAATAATGCAATTAAGGGTCGATGTCTGCATGATTTCAACATGAAAACCAAAGGCCAAAATGAACACGTGTGGTATCTAAGATCAGAACAGGCAATCAGTTCAAAGAGGTATGTTCAGAGCACTCATTTTTTCTGTGAGCTTGCTTTCATAGTTTCCTAATTAGCCAACACTAGGGCAATATCAGACTTTGGAATTCAATCAAAATGACTTACTGAAGAAAGGAACGGGATTTCTTACCATTTTTTGAAGTATTTTCACTTTTGTCGAGTAAGTATATATTGTAATATTTATAAAGAAATGATAGTTGCTATCGTGAGTACGCAAGCGCCGCGTAGTCATTTTGAAAAAAATAAATAAATACGAGACTCTTATAGAAAAATAATAATTTTTTAGTAGTGAATCCCACTATTTTTCAAAGCGACTACACGACACTTATGCACTCTACGACTATATGTAACGTTACTCATATTTGGTACCAATAACAGGATATAACTTAAGATAAAATGACGTGGCTTTGATAAATTTTGTTTAAAAATATGATTTTTTAACAAATTTAGTTACAACCCAGATAATCGAGATATGATTGAATACCTGTCCAAACTATAATTGGGATAGCCCAAACAAATACTCAAACCACATTATAAACCTAGATGCCAATTTGGACAAGGAGCCTTAAATCAATGCCACCTTTTTTAATAACCAGCGGGTCACGAAATCATTTGACTGAATCAACCCTTCTTCTTCTTTTTTTCATATTCATTATGTTCTTTAATATTTTTTTTTAAGGCTTTACTGCACAATGATTGAGGACTCGATTCCCTATTGTGCCCCAGTCGATCATATTTAATAATCTAATCTTTCGAAACTACAAAAAAAGTTGGATCAACCTTTTTGAATATAAAGATGTCAGTATAAATGCTGCTATCCTTTTGTAGTTACAAAACTTTACTTGTTTTAGTTCTTGTTTGTCTCCACCGCATGATCAGAAATACTTGAATAGTAATGAAATAGTTTATAAATAATAATAAAATAGTTTGAGTTAAAATATTTTATGAAATTTTGAAAAATAACAGAGAATAAGTTTAATAAAAATTTTATAAAGTTAAAATATTATTAGGATATAATTTCTTAGAAAAATAATACTTGGATCGCTCCAAATTACCACTTTAGTATTAAATTTTTTTTTTCTTAATGATTAAGGAATTAACCATTAGTAAAGTTGTGTATTTTTTTTCTCAATGATTAAAAATGTTAAAAAAATATTTGAAAGAAAAAAAAAATCAAATGCACTAGGGGCACGCCCAATCGTACATGCTCGGTGGCCCCTAGCATTGTCTAATTTTTTAATATAATTTTTATTTTGAGATTTGAAAAAATAGAATTATTTATTATGTTTTATTTAAAAATTTGAAAAAATTGTAAAGATTAGGTAATATTTAGATGAAAATTTTGAATATTTGAAATTGGAAAATGTTTATATTTGAGTGACATGGATGTTGAGGTAAGATGAAATAAGACCATCTCACATCCAAACTGTGTGCCCTGATGTGGTTTTCTAGCTTAGAGGCAGGAGTTTGAGGTTTTACAAATCTATTTACATCATTTTCTTCTAAAAATGTATTCTTTTTTAAAATATCATTAATTTGGGGAGATGTCCAAGTGATTTTTATTTTTTATTTTTAATAACAAAGTCATGTCATTCAAAACAAAGAAACGTTAGAAGTGGTTATCAGCCCAAATTACTTGTGAAATACTAACTAGAAATTAATTCCACCATACTGTAATTTCATCTACATTTCAAACATGTGTTGCTAGTCGATGTGCTGCTTCATTCTCCAGTCTCCCTGTATGTTGCACTGTGCAGCTGTGCAGATCTGGATCTTCTTCATCAACCCTTTAATTTATTGTATGAGGTTGCCCAATAAAGACAAAATTTCCTCTTCAGCTTGTAACTCCTTCGCCATTAGCAAAGAATCTCTTTCTATTATAAGTTCATGTAGGCCCAAATGAATACACAGCTGCAACCCTCTAAAAATTGCTAAAAGTTCAATCTCTATAGGGCCATTGACTTCATCTTCCTTTTTACTAGTAGACATGATGACATTACCTTTAGCATCTTGGTGTGCTGTCGTAGGCAACCAAAAATAAAACCTATACTCCTAAAAATACATATAGTGGTACAAGTAAGGATCATTCTCACGAAGAGTATTTAGCTTAGTTTTATTCTACGTGAACAAGGATGGAGGGTTTGAGTATAACGAAAATAATTTTAAGAATAACAACTAAGGAACAATTCAAATTAAAGTATCGAAATCAATCAAAAGAAGTTAAGAACAAACCTTGGTCTAAGTCAACATCCACCATCGGAATTTTACAACTGATCATCGATGCGAGTATATATTAATTCATACTTTAAATATTCACCGTTGGAATTATTTTCCTATCTCTCCTTAGTCGTAGTTAATTAGAAAACAAGCGATCTAATTAACCTTAACTACTAAACAACCCAAGACAAGCACTAAAGGTTTAATCTAGTAGCAGCCTTAAGAATTAGAGAGATCAATGAAGCTAAACAACACAAGTACAAGTGGTTGCATTTAATTTCGTCGAGCATTTTTCCTAAGATCTAATAATTTCTAACGCAACAAATCATTAAATCTTAGTTGCTTCACAAATTAGAGGAATCAAACAATTACGGATTTGATATCTAATCTAGCAGTAGATTGCAACGAATAATAAACTAGTAGGCCTTCTAGTAATTAAACGAGACAATCATGAAAATAAACACAAAAGAATATCCGATACTCAAAACATAAATTGAACACTAAAAACAAATTAGATCTTACAGTTTTATTTATTCCGAGGCTTCTGTTTCCTTCGACCAATTATGAAAGTTTAGCCACACAAGGCCATCATGAAAACTGGAAGGAGAAGTTGGAGAAGAGGGAAGGGAGAGGTGTCTCCTAGTCTCCTGATTTCTCCCCCATCTTCACACGTTCAAATCAGTTTTTCTCAAGCCTAAAAAATCTCCTAAAAATATTCTAGGTATTATCTTCAAATAACAATATCCAAATATGATTAATTAAGAAAAATATTAAAAATAAAATAGAGTCTTAATATAACTAGGAAAGTGGTGTTTCCAGCAGTAAACTTTCGTGCACCAGATCTCAAAACGTCCACATTTAAATCATGTATTTGAATTGCACGATAAGGCCGAATGTTCCGGAACGTTAGCAGTGTAGGTGCGTCAACTTCAAACCCAATTTCAACCTTGATGCAGCCAGTATCTCTCAAAACTCAAAACATGAAAGTTGTAGATATCTTTCTTGGTGTTCTATAGAATTCTGAATTATCTCAATTGGAGCTCAGATGAGAGAGTTATGATCAGTTTACGAAACAATGTTGAAACTGTCCAGAACCGCCCAATTAGCTTCGTTTTGCATTAAACGACTCCATTTGCATCCTAAATAAAAATATAAGAATAATGAGTGCATTTAGGCACCAAATAAATATAAAAGACTAAACATTGAGAAAAATATGACACTTTGCATTCTCATCACATCTCGAAGAATAATACCCACACTTGCTTTATGCTGATCATGAAAAATTGTCCCATCTACATTCAGTTTCATTACTCCTAGAGAAGAAAGATTCCAACGGCAATGCATTTGATTCAGCTTCTTTGGTTTTCCTTGAGCTTTATTATATTCCTTTTGCATAGATAAGGCATGTTCCACCACTTGTTCCGATTGTAAGACTTTCTTTTTATAAACTTTCTGATTACGTCTATACCATAGGTCCATAGCCCCATGCAATGAGAGATAATTTTTCTAGATCCTCTTTGCTGCCCTTACTCAACTTTCCTAGCTATATCCACAAAATCTTCTCTATATTCAAATGGTGGCAGACAACTTAACTGTTTTATCCAGCATTTCCTTATTGATGGGCAGTAATAAAGAGCATGGCCAACATCCTCCCTATAGAATTTACAACATTTCTCCATAAGAATCTTTCTGGTTTTTAAGTTATGCAGGGTTAACAATCCATTTTTGCAAGCTCTCTATGCAAATACTTTCACTTTACTTGGTAGTTGTAACTTCCAAAGTCTCTTCCAGATACTCTTCTGGTTTTCTGCATTAGAACACTCTCCTTCTTGTAAGGATTTTCCAAGTGCATGAAACAATCTTTATCCACTTCTCACACTATATTGACCATTCTTTTCATGTTCCGATATAAGTCTATCTTCTCGATCTCTTGGGCTATAATGATTTTTAGAACTTCTATGGCTGCTCTTGGTGGAAGAAGACATCTAACTTTCTCCACATTCCATCATGAAGTAGTTTGATCAATAAGGCTTGCCACTTTTGCCTCCTTATCTTGATCTTTCATTCATACTTTCTGGGATAATTTTATTTTCTAGTATCCAATAGTCTGTCCATATATTAATAGATCTTCCATTCCCCACCCTCCATCTGCAGCCTTGAAATAAACCTTGCTTTGCCTCCCAAATTCCTCTCCAAGTATTGGATGGTAATATACCTAGCTTGGAATAAATAAATAAATAAAACTAGTCCAAAGGAAATACTTAGCTTTAAATACTTTGTGCAACAGAGTTGACTCTTCATTCATAATTCTTCACCCATGTTTTGCCAGCAATGTCATGCTAAAAGTCTTAAGGTCTTTGAACCCCATATCCCCTTCTGCTTTAGGATCACGCATATTTTTCCAGCTAACCCAATGGATTTTGTTTTCATTCTATCTTTGTCCCCACCAAAACTTTGCCATCATATTTTCGAGATCAAAGCAAAAATTCCTAGGTAACTTAAAACAGCTCATAATGTATATTGGTATTAACATAGCTACTGCTTTGATAAGAATTTCCCTCTCCCTTGTGATAGTAGCATTTCCTTCCAACTTTGAAGTTTTTTCCATACTTTGTGGTTCAAATTAGAGAAAGCATGGTTTTTTGCTCGACCAATCACAAGAGGTAGTTCCAAATATTTATCATACTGCTGAAAATTGTAAACACCCCAAAAATTCATGATTTCCTCCTGTTGCATAGAGTTAACATTCTTGCTGAAAACCATAGAAGTTTTCTCTCTATTGATCTTCTGACCAAATGCTCTTTCATAAGTCTCTAATAACTGTTGAATTCTCAGGTTCTCTTCCAAGTTTGCTTTACAAAATAAAATACTATCATCTGTAAATAGTTATGTGATTTATTCTTGGGGCCCCTCCGCAAATTTTAATCCCTTCCATCGATTTATCAACCTCTGTTTGTCATAAAAGAGTTATCAAACCTTCAGTACGCAACAAGAATAGGTAAGTGGATAATGTATCCCCTTGTTTCAAGCCTCTAGATGGTTTTATCCATTAATTAGTATAGAAAAAGAGACAGTTTTAACACATAACATGATCAACTTCACCCACTTATCATGAAAGTCCAACTTGTGCATTACCTATTCTAGAAAGCTGCATTCCAATCTATCATACGCTTTGCTTATGTCAAGCTTCATAGACATATAGCCAGATTTACCAACTCTCTTCCGCCTTAACATCAGCTCTTAAGCTATAAGAATATTATTAGTGACGAGTCTTCCTAGAACAAAAGCACTTTGTGAATAAGAAATAATTTTAGGGAGGATAGCTTTAAGTCTGTTTGTTGAACCTTGGAAAGCAACCTATAGATCACATTACTGAGACTTATGGGTCTATAATTAGCAACTAACTCAGGGTTTTTCTTCTTGAGAATCAAAGTAATAAAAGTATGATTAATGGCATTTGAGAATTTACCACTGTTTAAAGCATTCAACACTGCTGAGGTTACATCTTTGCCAATAATGTCCAAATATTTTTGGAAGAAAATTGGCATCATCCCATCAGGTTCAGTTGCTTTTGTAGGGTTTATTTGATGCAATGCTACATAGACTTCTTCTTCTGTGAATACCTGTGTAAGAGTCTCATTCATATCTGTAGTGATTCTTCCAGTAAGGCCCTCCAAGAAATCTATGTTCCCTATCTGATCTGATGCAGTGAAGAGCTTACTGAAAAAATCCAGGATCACATTGTCTCTATCTTCCTCTACTCTCCAATTTCCTTCTCCATCTCTGGTCCCTTTTATTGGGATTTTTCTTTTTCTCTGAGAAGCTTTACTGTGAAAAAGATTTGTGTTTAGGTCCCCTTCTTTGAGCCAAAGGGCTTTGAGTTTGCATGGTGATAGTTATCAAGGAAGATGTATCAGAGTTTTTAGATTTGAAGCCATGTAGGTGGAGTCAATAGATTGTAAAAGAGTCATCAATGAGGCCTGTCGGGGTTTCAAGAAACAAAAATTTAAGCACTGTAATGGGAAAAATTTAAAGATGCAGTGAGAAATTATTATAAGTATGGAACATGAGCAGTTTTGGAAAAATTAGGAAGAATATACAGAACTCAAGAACACAACTTTAGAAATTGCAAAACAATGACCCTCGCGTAAGGATCAAAGAACACAAAGAAGCTCAAGCTGAAGTATAGAAATGGTTGGAAATAAAAGAGATAATGTGGAGGTAGAGGTCCAAGTGATTTAAGATAAAGCCCATTAGTATATATAAAATGATAAAATCTAAGATAAGGAAGATAATTTTTATTTAAAGTATATGCAATTTGCCTCTGAATCCGAATTGGCTTGGGATATGCTCCCTTAAGGTTCAAATCCCTTTTGATACAAACAATCTCTAAGGGCCATTAGACTGAAGGATTTCATACGAGTTAGGCCTAGGTTTTTTTTTATAAACAGAATCCTTTCACATATTTTCTCTAATTTAAATAGTACCTATTATTCTCACATACAATAAAAATATTGGAAAATGATTTACACACGACATTTTTTACAACACTTTACACAACTATGTTTTAAATGAGGGGTATTTTTGTAAAACATCTTATAAAAGTAACATCATTTTACAAAAATACCCTCATTTTATAACATTGTTGTAAAATGTGTTGTGCAATATGTTGTGTGTATATCATTACTCAAAAATATTATATGTGAAAATGCATAGTATCATTTTCTTTTTTTAAAAAAAAATTGGTAGAATGCAAACATATCTTCCAATCAAACAAATTTTCGGCTTTTGGCCATGCTAGAGCCACATATGAAATCAATCAACACTTCTGCCAACTATATATAAATATTTTTATTTTTTTGTATTTTTTTCAAACATTGTTTTTAAATTTCTTAACCATTTTTCCTTCCAATTTCTGTTCCTCCTTTATTTTCGCATATTTAGAATTTTTACCCTTCTAGAAAATAAGAGGTAAATAAGAGAGTAGGACCTTTACAAAAGCTCAAGTTTTGGGATTCCTTCACTAAAAATTAAAAATCATTTATGTCACATTTTATACTTGAAATATTAAAAACCTATTTGCAAACTTAAAACAATATAGAAATGTCCACAATTTTTTTTTTCTACTAATCACATTTTATACCAAAATTCATTTCACACATGCCTATCTTTTTTCCTTCTAATCAGTGCTATATGCAAGGGGTATATGTGCCTTGCACATAACATCTTAATATATATCCGATAGGAAATTGATTTATACACAATATTTTTTACAACACTTTATACAACTATATTTTAAATGAGGGTATTTTTATAAAGAATAAATATAGATAGAAGCTACTATTAGGAGCATCCATTTTGCACATATGATGTGACATCATCTAGACCACACATCTCCCCAAGTGAATGTTGGGAACAATCAACTAGAAGCAACCACGCAGTAAGTGCAAAGTGTGCACTGTTATAGTGGCTTCTCTCTAGTATTACTCTTTTATAAAATATCTTATAAAAGTAACATAATTTTATAAAAATATCCTTATTTTATAATATTATTGTGTAATGTGTTGTACAATGTGTAATGTGTATATTATTACTCTATCAGAGATTCAGATAATAATATAAATATTTTGGCTAAATGTTTTTTCTGGCAATCTAAAATTTTAAATATTATTTTTTTCAAAAATCACCGGATATCAATCTGAAAAATAGAAAGAATATCACCGGATAACTCTTCTCGGCAGTACTAGTACAGGTAGTACTTTTTTTTTTCTTTTAGAAATTAGAATCAAATATAGCCGCTACTCTTCCCTGGTGATGACCACTGAATATCAGTGAGCCAAGCAAAATGATGCAGAGAGCTTCACCTCTCTGTGCTTCAAACTCACTTCCTTCGTTTCCCACCACTCTTCCGAGCCGTCATCTAATCGGAGTCCCAATTCGTAACCGAACCACCACAACGTCCACAGCTTCCTACTCGTTTCGATTTCCCTTGAACCGTCTGCAAAATTTCAGACTTGCTCTCCCTACTCTGCATAGCATCGGTAAATTCAAATTCTTTTGAACAATTTCTCTTTTCTTTTTGTTTTGTTGTTGTCTTTTGTGCGGTGGGTTTACGTCTTTTTTTCGTTTGTGTTGCCTGGAAACTCGGGAGATTAGTGAATTGTGAGCTTAATTAGAAGAGAAGTGCTGCTTACACATAGAGAGTAGACAAAATAAACCCAAAAATTGTCGAAGTTTTATACTAATTACATACTGCTTTTTTTACTGTATTTGTTTTGGACTAAATAGTTTTGTGTATGATGGCACGCATAATTTTTTGTGAATTGGTTCTGGCTTGAGTTTAGTCGAACAAGTAGTTTGTGCCCAGATTGTTCACGATTCTATCAAATTCAAAAAATATGTTTTATGTATTGTTATCCATGTCATGGATTTCTAGAATTATTAAATTTAAATTTTTTATGATTTTTGCTAATTGCATGACTGTGTAGACGGCAGAGAAGAATCGTTCTATGACTGCGCCCATTTTGTATGTGTTGATTTTGTGAATTCGGTGTATTTCACTTGAGCATCTCGACTCTCAAGGGATTGTTCAAGTGAGTAAATTTGATGTATAATGTGGTCATCTTGCATATGTAACCTTTTTGAAAATATCATTGAGCCATTTTTTTCCGAATGTAATTTTAGCGTGATCATGTTATTATGTGCAATTAGGCTTGAAATGCTGTACTTGGGCTATGCCTTCTCTTCTTGTAAAGAAGACTTATTGATTACCTATCAGATAAAAAAAAAAAAGGCTTGAAATGCTAAAAACTTGTTTGATCAACATTATAATTCCCTGATGTGTTTGATATTCATGGTATAATGGGTTCTTTTTTATTTTCTGTTTGCCCCTTTAGCTACTCAAGAGGCAGTTGAAACCTCTAAGACTGAATCGGGATTTATTGAGATTGGGTACATATCTAGTGTTCATGGACTTCAAGGAGAGATTCGTGTAAAAACAAGCACTGATTTTCCAGAATTGCGATTTTCTGAGGTATACAAACAATACTTTTATAAATTGCTTCAGAAACTTATGATGTTAACACCATTCGTTGAGGACTCTTTACTACATAGGGACTAATTATTGTTTTAATCTTAGCCTGGTAGAAGATGGTTGAAGCAACAAGTTTTGGGTCGAGAAACAGTTCAGGAAATGGAACTGGTAGAGGGAAGAGGACACCCTGGTCAGAAGAGTTGGATACTTAGATTCAGTGGGATTGACACAGTTGATCAAGTGAGCTTTACCATAGTATCTTTTTTTAAATGTTGCTTGTTTCTTAATTTATCCTTTAGATTACTCTCTCAGTGCATCTGCTTCTTTTTTTATTGAGTATGTATAAAAAGTAGCTGGACGACCTTTCTAAATGTTGCTTGTGTCTTTTTCATGGACGTCTCTTGATGAAGTTTTGTCATATGTTTGGGAAGGAGAAGGAATACAAGTTTGGGCGTTCTTCTCAGAACATGCTAGATGGTTGAGTTTTCTTTGTAGTCTTCCCTTTATGCATTTCTTCATCAACCAACTTGTTTGCTTTCAGGAATGATAAATCTATGATGGTAATAGTGGAAAGAGAAAAAGGAAAAAGAAAAGGCTACTTCAATTATTAGTGTATTCTCAGAATTACTGAATCCTTTTCAATCATTAACTTTTGTATTGTTCTTTAGTTGAGCCATACCATCAGAAAGGTGAACCATGATAACCATAGCTCTTCCCTTTCTGTTGGAAAATTAGAATGTTTGTTCTGTAGTAATTACATGTTTTATCATATAAAAAGCACACCTATTGTTCTTTCCTTTTTTTTAAAAAAAAAATTGGAATGTGTTCAGGCTAAGCAGCTTGTTGGGTCAACTTTACTGGTGAGGGAAGATGATAGGCCGGAATTGGACGAAGGCGAATATTATACTCGTGATCTTGTTGGCGTCAGAGTTATCCTTAAGGTTTGTGATTATTATGATGATATAATGATAGATTCCTATGGGTCAAAAACTTTGTTTGTTGTCCGGCGGTTCTATTTTTTGCCATATTGTTTACTCTTCTATGCTTCAGCTCCCTTTTTTTTTCTCTTGTTTGTTGGTGTGTCTTGCCTTTTTTTGGTCATCTTTTGGGAAGCTATGAATTTTTTCAAGCATCAATTGTACTTCTCCTTTCAGGAAACTGGTGAATTTGTGGGAACTGTTGCTAATGTTTACAACAATGGGGCAAGTGATCTTTTACATGTCAAGCTTGATTCATCATTAAATATACTGGATAAAACCGGAAAGCCAAGGCCAACAGAAACGGTGGTGTCTGATCACCTTGTATGGGTACCATTTGTTGAAGCAATTGTTCCACATGTTGATTTGAATAGAAGAGAAATCCAGATTACGCCTCCAAAGGGACTCCTTGAGTTAAATTTGCGCTTTGATGAGAGGTCGAAGAAAGAAAGGCGGCAGCTTGTGAGGCATACTCATTTGTACTATACTATTTGTTAATTAAAGTAGTTAGTTGATACTCATTAATAAAAATCTCTTATAAAAAAATGGGAACTATATATATGCCTTCTAGAATTTTTACAATGGAGGTCACTATAGTGCTATTCAATTTAGACCATTATATATATATATATATATTTTTTTTGCCCCCTCATATTTGCACATATTGTGTTTTTAGAGTTAAGCATGTTCTGATGCAATTCAGGAATGGAAGGAGAGGAAAAAGTTCCAAAAGCGCCTCATAGCAGCAAAAAAGAAACTATGTGAAATGGAGCAACAACATGTATTTCATGGCTTTAGATCTGGGGAGAAAGCCCAAGGGAGGTTGCTTGCTGATCAAATTGTTGGTGTGAATTCCAAGTTGCTTCAACATGCATTGCAAAATATTGAGATACCTTCCAAGAGGTGAAGTTAATAGGAACTAACTACAATTTGTTACTAGATCATTAGATTTGTTTAGGAGTTTTGAAGGATATAGAATATCTTTCAAATTTGATACATTTTGGGAATTTATAGGAATTAGGTTGTTGTATGTGGCACTGACATCATGGTAATCGTTCTCAAACTGAGCAATGTTTTTTTGGGTCTAGTTGATAATCTGTTACCAATGTAATGCTTTTGATTGAATAGAGCCAGTTATCCTCTCCTGTACACATGGTTGATTCTGTTGTTTCTGTATCTTATTTGAAAATAACACATATTTCTGCTAGTTCATCCCCTCTTTTGCATACATGGTTGATTCTGTCGTTTCTGTATTCTTATTTGAGAAGTATACATATTTCTGCTAGTTCATCCCCTCTTTTGCATACATGGTTGATTCTGTCGTTTCTGTATTCTTATTTGAGAAGTATACATATTTCTGCTAGTTCATCCTCTCTTTTGTACACTTGGTTGATTCTGTTGTTTATGTTTTCTTATTTGAAAATAATACATGTTTATGCTAGTTCATTTTGATACCCCATACTGAGTGATGAGTGTAGGTGGTGTATAGGATCCAACATTATTTGGGAGGGAATAGTTATTGCTCTTTATAATGATTCCAGTGGGGCTCAAGTTGTACCATTGACTAGTCCTTTTGGAGTAAGGCCCAAATATAGCTTAGGCCTTCCCTTGGGGCATCCACATTCATCCTCTCTTTTGTAATGGTTGATTCTGTCGTTTATGTATACTTATTTGAAAATTGTACATATTTCTGCTAGTTCATTGTGGTACCCCATATTGAGTGATGAGTGTAGGTGGTGATCCCACATTGATTGGGAGGGAGAAGTTCCTGCTCTTTATAATGATTCCAATGGGTCTCCAATGGTATCATTGACTAGTCTTTTTGGAGTATGACCTAGATGTGGCTTGAGCCTTCCCTTGGGGCATTACATTCATCCTCTGTTTTTTACACATGGTTGATTCTGTTGTTATGTATTCTTATTTGAAAATTGTACATATTTCTGCTTGTCCATTACAATTTGTGGGACCAGGGGAGTGTCTCCTTTGTCTGACTTCGCCAGTAGTGTTGAACCTATTACTTTTACCTGACTTTTTGAACCAGATGGAATGTAGCTGAGTTGGTCAGATCCTCAGAAACCAAGAAAACAAGTACTCTGAAAATATCAGAGGAGTGCCTCACTTCTTCTGCAAGTAAAGAGAAGCTGGGTGCGAATTGGGCTTTTCAAGAAAGGGGCCTCCATCTCATGTCTAAAGGGAAATTGGCCATTGTTTTAGTTGTGAATGAAAGTGAGGAACAAGCATGCAGCAGTGACCATGATCTTGTTGACTCTCAAAGCAACGAGACGTCACCATGTTCCCTCCTCCAGAAATTTCTTTGTGATGACCATAGATTTGTAGAGGTGATACTCATTTTAGATTTCACTTGTTAGAGTTATTCTTAGTCAAATTTTGCAAATTGAATAATCTATAATTGATGTGGTCTTTAATGAACTATCGATGATTCATGTGATCGGGGACAAGGCCAAGGGGGGGCCTTGGCCACCCCAAGGCTCGGACCAAAAATAAAATACATATATTTTTTTATGAATAGAAAATTAATAAAAAAATAATGCATATATATATATATATTATAATCTTGTCTAATTTGTATACCTCCCTTAGTTTTTGATACTCTTATGCTTGTTCTTGTCCACAATTCATAATTGGCACTGGCCAATGCTCTTAAATGGATGGCCAGTTTTAAGGGGTGCCTTGCAAATTGTCAATAATATTTTAATAGATCTTTCTTATATATCATCAAATTAGAATTTGGTCTCATTTAAAATTTTGTGGTAATTACATTTTGTTTTAATGTTTTATTTCAAGAAACTAAATTAGAATATAATATATACACTAAATTATTTATCTTTTATAGTTTTTAATTATCTGGGTGAAACATATTTAACAAAAAACCCCACATTCATTATATAGCTAGCTGGCTATGCAGTATACAATTGCGCTACTTAAAAACTATTAAATATATGACGTTACTGCTATAAATTATTCAGTAAAATACAAAACTTAGTTTATGGTTTACATATATACAAAAAAAATTTATAATTCCTGTATAGATCGTTTCCATAATTCAACATCTTCTCTTAATTGCAAGATATGAAAAACTTAGATATAAAATTACTGGTATTCATGGATGAATGCAAATTTGAAATTTATTTATTTTTCTTACTTTTTATTTTTATTTTTTTTTATCAACTTGTTAAATGTGTTCCTACAAATTTTCAATTCAACTATTTATTCTAGACCTAAAAGTATTTGGCCCCTCCAAACTTATAATCCTTGACTTTGTCCCTGCATGTGATACTTCTCATTATAGAGTTTGCTACCAATTCGTGATCACTTTTGGTCCTATCTGTTTTGATCTTTATTGCATGTGATGGGGGACTTGTGTTACGATGTGTAGATGGTTTGCTTTTGTTCTCCAGTTTAAAATTTTAACCTTATGCTTCTGAATAAGAGGTGCAATTTTCACCATCTCGATTAAATAATCGGAAGGCTGTTAATTTGTTTTTGGGTGGGGGGGATGGGTGGCAAAAGCTATTTTAAATGGACTAATCTGCAAATAAAACTGATTCCTGGCACTGATGATCGGTGTCCTTTGCAGATAGAAGAACGTGCATCCGTGCCTGTGATTTTTATTTCCTCAGCCCGTGGAATTGAATCTTTAAGAAGGCTTTTCTCAGATAATGATTATTTTGGCTTTGAACCCCAAAAGGTCAGCATTTACACCATCACATTAAGAATACCTCTTCATTATAATTTGAGATGTGCTGGTTAGGAATGAACTCAATTGTAGAAGTATCATTTTTGTGTTGACATAGGAAATTTGAATTGTCTTATAATCGTGGCACAATATTAGCAGTTCCCATCATTATCTTTGTGCTGCTTACTTTTCTCTCATATATTGTAATCCTCCTCATAGGTCTGGTATCTGGAAGAAGAGAAGCTACCAATTGTTAGCAGTTCACTGGAAGAACAGAACAGGCATAAAATATTGATGAAATCTCCATGGGAAATACTCCAATCACCTGTTGGTTCTGGTGGTGTTATTAGCTTGCTTTCATCACACAGCATTCCAGATAATCTAAGCAAAATTGGTGTGGAATACATTGAGGTCAGACATTTATTATATTGTTCAGAATTTAAGTTGTGATCAATCTGAAAGTGTTAGAGGTCCAAGCCTAGTCTGTTGTTAAGGTCTCTAGGGGATTGTGCTTGAGGGGCTCTAAGACTAATTCCCACCTTCATTTGAGTAGCTGAAGAGGGTAGTTATCGTAGAGTGACACAGTTTCTACAGGTTGCTTTTTGTGGAGTAACCTTTTTTCTTTCCTGTCCTTTCCCCTTCGGTTGCTGAAACTTACGTAGAAATAATTTAGATTTAAAAAGAGTCACATATGCCTCTAACTTTGCTTTTGAGTTGCAGTGAAGTGTAGGGCTTTATAGGTCACTAATGCAACACAAAATGATTCTTGAGAAGAATATGCACCATTTGAAATGATGTCTCGCCCTATAATGAAATAGCATGAGTGTGATCCATTATAAACCCATGTAGTTGTTTGAAACTGCTGTGCACATTATTGTTCGTCTAATTAGGAAATATTTGAACAGTTGAGAAAATAATCTTGTCACTCTGATGAAATAATTGGTTTTTTCCTTGTCAAATCTATAACTTCGGTCATGTTGGCTGGTGACTGGCGTTATGAACCGGAAATTAATGTGGAACTTTGTGCTGTGGGGATATCAATTCACTAAGGGCTTGTGAGAGTGTTTCATCTCATCTTATGTCATTGTTACAACTTTTCCAAATTTCTATACAAAATATAATAAACAATTCAGTTTTTTCAAATTTCAAAATAATAATAATATTAAAAAATAATATTCTAATAATAATTTATTTAACTTTCAACTAAAATCATCTCATCTCACTATCCAAACTAGCCTTAATTAGAATGTCCTGCTCTTCATGTTGCCTTGAGTCTTAGGTTGCGTTTGAATGTTGAACTGAATTCAGTTGAGTTTAAGGCTTTTATGAATAATAATAAGTTGAGTAATAAAGAGAATTATATGAAACTTATCTAAACTGAGTATAAAGTGTGTTTAGATGTTAAAATAAATTTAATATTTTTTATGAGAAATTAAAAAAGATTGTGAGTCTCATATATAAAGATGTTTTAAGTTGAAAAAGATTGTGGATCCCATATAAGAAGGTTTTGAATTGAGATGAGTTTACTAATTTAAGAATTGAGTGTTTAGATGCTAAATTCAATTTAAAATTAGACTCAATTCAACTGAACTCAGTTTACTTCATTAACCAAACGAAGCCTTAATCTGAAATTCGTGGCGTAGATGCATACCATATAATGTTTCTTCAACGTGGTGTGAACTCACATGTTTACGTTAGGCTACATTTAGGCCTCGTTTGTTTTCGCATATGAGATGAGTTGAGATAAAAGTTGAAAGTTGAATAAAATATTGTTAGAATATATTTTTTTAATATTATTTTTATTTTAAGATTTGAAAAAGTTGAATTGTTTATTTTATTTTGTGTAGAAATTTAAGAAAGTTGTAATGATTAGATAAAGATGAGATGAAAAGTTTTGTGAAAGTGAACGAGACCTTAGTCTTCCCTTAATCACATGTTCGTTCCATCAATTTATTTCTCGATGCTTTATGTTGCTGCAGGTATGCAGCACCAATCAAAGAAACCTTGGCGTGAACACGCTTCTCCTTGGGTTTCTTAGTTCGCGTGAAGCAGATCTTGGGATCCAAATACCAATAGATGTAGAAGATTTTGAGGAAAGTTTTGACATGATTTTCTCTGTCAACTTTATGGAGAAGTTAACAAGACGGATTGATAAGCTCCAGTTCTTTGCGATGCCAAAGCCAAATTCACATGTTGAGAAGGTTGACAAAGAGTGGGTTGATGTTGTCCCCTCATCTCCTAACTCATATGAGCTTTGCTCTTCAATTTACGGTTCCCTAAATGCCTGTTCTTTTGACAAGGTTTGTGTAATGCAGGTCACAGAGTAATATCATTATCGGTTACATGTACAAACTTCATCACTTCCATTAACAAAAGCAAATAAATAAAAACTCTGATATTTTGGCAAAGCAATTGAGTTAAACATGTGTTGGTTTTAGATAAATTGATTGTGTTCGTAATAAATCAGTAGCGAGGAAAACAACATAACTATTCTAATGCGGTAAATCTTGTAGCTTTTCCATCATTCTTGTGGTAAAAGTTCACCATTTTCCTGAAAGATTGATGTTGAAATTAGTAATGTCCTCAACTAAGAAGTTGGAACCCAAAACAGGGTAATGGAAAAAACAAAATAGAACAAAAACATCAGGAACTCCTAATACTTTGTGGCATTCAATCTGGACACACAACATTGAAAGTAAATTATGCTATGGTTTTATGTGTTTTAACTTTATGTAAGCCAAACACTCTTTATACAAGTAATTTAAGGTTACGTTTAGCAGCGAGGTGATTTCAGATGATCTGGAAATAGTAGTAAAAAATTAATAATAAAATATTAAATAGTAGTGTAAAAAATAGATAAAAAGTAAAGATATTCAAACACAACCTAAGTCTGACGAATTGGATGAGTAATTACAGCATTTGATTTAGAACGAGGAAAGTCTTTTTTGAGGAATAAAAAAGATACTAATCTTTTTATTATTCTCAAAGTTTCACACAAAAGATAACATGTATCAATTCTTAAATTTAAGAGTATTGATACGTGAAATCTTCATCTTGTCGTACGATGCCACGTCATTAAAAATTATTACTTGTATAGAGAATTTTAATGATATGAATTTTGTGATAAGATGAGAGTGTCACAAAATGATGTTTGATAAGTAATTTCCCACTTATAAAATATATAATCGAAAAAGAAAATAAGCTCCAAACTACATCTAGAGCTGGCTATCCTGATTCCCAAACAGACCCGTAAAATCTGATGCCAAATTCGCCAGCTCCAAAAACCCTAATCCGATAGCCAGTCGCTTATATATACTGGAGAAAAGCTTCACCAATACCGTCAGCTCGGCGGCTAAGCAAACCCTGCTTCTCTGTAATCCCCTTTCCCACCCTCTCTTAGTATAGTATTACAGCGTCTGTTTACGTTAACCTGTTTCGATTCTTCAGCGTCGAAGATTTTTTTATTTTTTGTGTTTGGAGTTTCGGATCTATTCCGATTTCTTCAATTCTGAGCTAACGAATATTTGTCCGTATTCATAATTGTCTCAGAAGGTAAGAGAAAATGGCGGTGCCGTTGCTGACGAAGAAGATCGTGAAGAAGCGGGTCAAGAAGTTTAAGAGGCCCCAGAGCGACCGCAAGATCTCTGTCAAGGTACGTGCGAAATACTCAGATCAAAGTCCCTTCTTTATTGCTATTGTTTTTCTGGGACATGTCCAAATTATGCCTGTGGAGTTTTTCCTTCTTCAGATTGAGTACGTTTTTGTTTTGGATGAAAATGATGATAGTTTTTGTCGCCCCAGTCTTACTTGCATCTCATGATGCAAGATGGTGATGGACGTTTTATCTGATTCTAGTAACCCTTTTTAATTAATGTTATCTTGTCTGCACTATATGGCAATATGCACAAGTATCCTTTTTTTTTTCTTACATCTCAAACAAACCTTTTATTTTTTTCTTCCCTGCTATTGTTTTTTTTAAATGGAATCACCGGGATTCGACGATGAGTTTTGACACCAGTGTTCCAGGCTTTATTTTTATGCTATGTGGTGAATCCGTTTTCAACTCACGGACCCCATGGTGTTTATGTCTATGTTATGACACTGTTTTTCATATATTATTAGAGTTTGGCGTTTAAAGTTCACGCTTATCAAAAAAATTATTAGAGTCAAGCCTTCTCACAGGCCTTGAAAAGCTCAAGGGATATGATGCTACCTTTTGACACCCAGTCTTACTTGCATTCATTGGTGCAGGCTGGTGATTTAAATTATATATTCTGATCCCTCTGTTTACATATTTTTTTGTTTTTTTTTCCTTTTTTGATTGGTTCCGTTTACATATGTTTTTAATCGTTATTTGAAACTTCTTTGGAATAAAGGTCTAATTTATACAATGAGATATGATGATGCCTAACCATCATTTCTGCAGTTTTATGATGAATAACAACATGCACTACCATCTGATCTCTATTGCATATTTTGAATGCATTTGTTTCTTCAATCAAATATTTGTTAATTGTGAAGTATTGAATTGGTTTTTTTAAAATATTTTTGTTCTGGTTCTGTGAATGTATTTCTGCAATCAATGATGCAAAATGTTCATTGGTTCTGACTTATCTGTGATGATCATGTAAAATATCACCATCTTTCGGCTGAGATTGCAGTACTTTTATTAATAATCCCAAGCTTTATTATGATTTTATTATAAATCTGGTAAATTGGTTGTTCCAATGTAAACCAATTGTTATTTTGCCCATTGTATCTGATGTCCAGACTTTATACATTGTTGTGGCTGGTCATTTCGTTTAAAGGGCATAGATTGAATTACTTACAGGTCTTGCGACACAGTGAGCCTGAGAAATTTCTCATTGGCTTCCTGTTACTATTTCCCTGTTTACATTTTTGCTTTGATATTATTAAAGCAAAGTAGAGCTCCATTCGGTTTTGATCCAAACTTCTTTCTATCAATGATTTTGGTGGCATGCATCTTTGACAGACAAACTGGCGCAGGCCAAAGGGTATTGATTCTCGCGTGAGAAGAAAGTTTAAAGGATGCACGCTGATGCCCAATGTCGGCTATGGCTCAGACAAGAAGACCCGTCATTATCTTCCCAGTGGCTTCAAGAAATTTGTTGTGCACAATGTCAAGGAGCTAGAGCTGCTGATGATGCACAACAGGTAGATGAAAGCTGCAGCCATCACTGCAACTTGCTCAGTTTTTGTCAGTTTGTGCTTATTTTTTGTGATTTTATGCTTCTTCAGGACGTATTGTGCTGAGATTGCACACAATGTCTCCACGAGGAAGAGGAAAGAGATTGTGGAAAGAGCCGCCCAACTTGATGTTGTTGTGACCAACAAGCTTGCCAGGCTGCGCAGCCAGGAAGACGAATGAGTTTGAAACCCTTAATCTTGATATGTTTTTGTAGTGAGCTTTTAGCAGTATGTACTAAGAAGTTAGACATGGTTTTCATTATGTGCCTAATGTGGGTTGATACTTTCTAGTTCATGCCATGCTAGGCTGCTAGCGCACACTTTCGTTTCGATACTAATGAGATTTTTACGTAATATATTCAGCTTTTGGTGCTTTGTTTTGTTTGAAAATCTACTAGTTTATATGTTTTCGCGTTTCCGCGGAAGTATAGCATTGTTACCTTCAGTTTTCTCGTGTTGGAGCTCAAATTTTCCTCAGATTGAGTAGAAATTTCCAAGTACAGAAGGAGAAGGAAAATGTTGAGGATGCTGATTGCTGCTAGTATGGTAATTTTATTTTTGAACTTAAATGTTTTTAACTATTTACTTAGATAATCGATCATGGAACAAACAATTAGGGAGGTGTGCAGTGGACTTCAACAAGGGTTCCGGATCTTATTTTTGCCGGAGGGAGAGGAGGCTTGCTCATCGTCCTCCTTTTGTCCTTCATTCACACATTGTTTATCAAAGTTTCTTTTATTTAGTTTTATTTTTGCTTTCTTCAAGGCCGAAAAAGACATATCTATAGTTTTTTGGCAACTGTTGAGAGACATGCACGGTATAAGTAGATTCACAGGTTGAAAATCGTTCGGAGGAAAGTTGTGGCTTTGGTGAAAATCATTGTGCGTGGTTCTCTCGGCGCCCATATCCGTGCGTGGTCTTCACGTGCCACTCCTTCCGACAACTCTTCTCGACACGTGTCAGATCACCGGACTCGCTATTACCAAACAAGTGTGTTGCCTTCACGGGTCGTCACAAATTTTGAAGTCTACAGAAATTGGTTCAAACTGTAATCTGTCATTTTTTGCATCTATCTTATTGTTTTTTTTTTGTTTCTTTATTATTAATTAAAAAAAAAAGAGTTTGTTTCTCGTATGTTTGTTTGTAGAGGTTGAGTAATCTCATTCTATGAAGGGTGAGGTTGAGTCTCTGTTTAGGTAGAGAGTATTGTCTCTTGGACATTTGTCTGTATAGAATCATCAATAGTGAAGACCAGACTAGTCACAAAAAAAAAAAATAGTATACTAGTGGAGCTTCAAATACATTATTTTGATTTATGATATCACGTTTGATATGGAAATATCTCAAAATATATCTAATCATGGATATAAATTTTTCTAATAAATAAATGACGACAGTTTCTCTTAAAAAAAAAAACAAACTATAATAAAAAGAGCAAGAAAAACAAAACAAAAAAGGATGTCAAAGGCACGTTGACAAGGGTTAGAGCGCTCTCGATTTTATTTTTTAAAATACATCGTTAAAACCTATTTCTTTATATATATATATTAATTTTTATAATATATCATATATCGTTTATCTATTTTTCTTCTATATCATTTTTTTTATTTACTATTTATTTTAAATATTTTCTCTGACTACTTTACAATTTTAAACATCAAACCAAAAATCATTAATGGTAATGGACTCTAAAAAATAGTTTTAGTAAAAAAAACACTTGTCTTTTTTTTTCTCCACCCAAGTGAAATCTTCCAAGACTTTCTCAGCAACCAAACAAAGCCTAAGTAAGACTAGCAAAGCGAATATATACCAATTTATTCTAATCACATAACCCAGGGACCAAAAAGACAAAAGAGAGAAAGAAAACTAAAGCACACATTTGACAACCAAAAAGAGCAAACTCTGATTTTATTTCTCCACGAAATCCTGAGGCCCCGACATCCTAAACTTTTCTTAATGTTTCAAGCCTTCTAGTCAAATAGAAACCGTAAAGAGAGTGCTTTTTGTCGGAATTGAAGCAGCCCGAATCGAGGACCAACAAAGATTGGTAATGAACTTTGCTCTGCAAGCGCAAAGGCAACACAAAGGAAAAGCTTGAGCCAAACAAACAACAGGAGTTAAATGAAATTATGCTAAAGTTCAGCAGTGGAGAAATAAGCATTCACAAGAAAGAGAAACGAATTAAAAATGTTTTACATGTATGAACAATGTCCTCTAGATATAGCGGGATCACTGTAGTAAAAAGGAAAATTAAGATGAAATACAACATTCATTATAGCTCATTTTTTAACAAGTTTCTTCATATTTTACAAATAACAGTATTTTACATCTTCCATTGGGATTGCTATTAGAATTGCAAAAGCTATTGCACATATGGAAAGTAAAGGACAGTTTTCTCCAAACCCATATAAAGAAGGCCACAAAGATTTTTTCAACTCGGCCGTGGATCTCTTTGCAAATTTACGGGCATATGTGGTCATGGTTTTTTTGCTTAGACCCACTACTTTGAAAAAGAAAAAGTGGATGAGGGTCGGCGATGAAGGCGATTGAGAGTTGGATAGCAAGAGGGATTGAGAGAGAAGAGAGCATGGACGAAATGAAAATTTTTTATTATTATTATTTTTTTCCTTATGTATTGTCCCTTATGCAGGGCGAGCGAGTGAAACCAAGGCAGGTAGGTAGTCCCACCCACCTCTTGCATCCTCTTCTTACTTTTTAAAGAAAAGCCTGCCCGCTGCCGGACGAGGAGCAATCCCAAACACACTCAAAGAGAGAGATTCTAGATGGTCCATCTTACATGATTGTTTCCGGGAAATTTGGCAGTGAAATTAGAATAACGCTACTTCCAACTTGTAACACTATCGGCTAACACTGCCGTTACAGTGCTAATGTGTTAGACATGCATTGATTTGAAAATATTGAAAGAGTAATTCTTATTGTCATCTCATTGACCAAAACATTCTTATTTCTAAATAAAGAATAAGAAATCTGAAAAATCTTGTCATCTCATTCAATTTCATCATAATATTCAAATACTATAAACATAAATATTTTTTTAATTTTAAATTTTAAAATTTTTCATTTAATCGTTACTTAATCATTACAATTTTTCTAAACTTTTAAACAAAACATAAAAAATAATTCAACTTTTTCTAATATCAAAATAAAAATAATATTAAAAAATAATATTTTAACTTTATAATAATTTTACTCTAACTTTTTTCCTCTCATGTCCCAAAATCCCATAAGCCATTTTACTGCTATTCATAGATAATATATTACCTTGAGTCATTTCACTATTATCCCAAAATAATATATTACCTTAAACTATTTTACTACTATTCATAAATAATCTCATATCATCTCACTATCCGAATGAATCCTTAACAATAACCTTAGTATGTGTCTACCACATCATTAATGGTATTGGGGGGGGGATAACATCACTCTTGAAGTATAGTGAATGTGAATCATATAGTTCCAATACATGAATGCAATTATTTTTCACCTTTCATAGATGGTCTCTAGCTATGACAACAGAATCTGATAAAAGGTGCAGAAGAAACTGAACGACAGAGGTAAAACAAAAGGAAAAACTCCCAAATCAAGTAGGAGAGTAAAAAGGGTGGACAATAGAGGAAAAATATGAAATTATAAGGAACTCAAAGCATATTTGGGTACAAAGCATGTGGCCTGCAAGTTTTAAGTTGGAGTAATGCTACATACAGTCGTGAAGTGTACAAGTACCGTGCAGTCGTTTTGAAAAAAAGTAGGATCCACAATTAAAAAATTAATTTTTTTTTCATGTGGATCCTGTATTTATTTACTTTTTTAAAAATGATTGCGTAATACTTACACACTCACTACTGTAACTATCAATAAGGTAATCGGTTAGTCAGTAGATGGAATGTGTGATGGAAGAATCCAGTACAAAATAACACATAGCATGAAGTGTTTATTTATTTAAAAAAATTAATCTCAATCTAGGCAAGGCAAAGCAAAGGAGTTATTGATTAAAATTTTTAATAATTTATTCTCACTATGTGGTGGAGGTTGTGTAGCAAAACTCTTATTGAAATTAGTCATCTAATTTGTCAAATTCAAATAACTTGTCTGGTATTGAGTCAAACATAATACTGTTAATTCACCTTCAATGGTTTGTATTCGATCAGACATTGTAACTAATTTATTCAAAAAAAAAAATAACGAATTTACACTCTTTTATAACTCTATTTTAAATAAAAGGTTGTTACATAAAATTGAAATTATTTCATGAAGTGGCACTATTAAATTACTTGATTATAAAATAATTATAAAAGAGTCGCATGTGTATTATTATTATTATTATTATTATTATTATTATTATTTTCTGTATGTCTAGGCAAGATTGAGGCTATGAAGGACAAATTCAGAAAGTCATTTAAAGTTATCTTTGATGTTGAGATGAGTTGAGTTGAGTTGTGAATAATTATATTTTATAGGTTTCATTGAGATGAGTTTATTTTTTTAGATTGAGATGAGTTTAACTTTTTAGATTAAAATATATGAAGTAGATTGAGATGAGTTTAATTTATTTTTTATGAAAAGTTAAAAAAGTAGTGAGTCTCATCAATAATTAGTTTGAGATGAGTTGAGTTTGGTTCAACAACCAAACACAACTGACGTCTAAGGTGAGGTTTCGATAATGAGTTAAGATAAAAGTTGAAAATTAAATAAAATATTTTTAGAATATTATTTTTTAATATTATTATTTTTTTAAAATTTGAAAAAATTGAATCGTTTATTATATTTTGTAATAAAATTTAAAAAAAAAGTAATAATTAAATCAAAAAGAGTTGTTGGCCATTTTTGTCCAAACCGGGCCTAAGTTGAGGCCTACTGGACCCGTCTGAAATGGAAAGTGGATTAGCTCCAAACTACAACTAGAGCCGGTTCAACCCATTATCCTGATTCCCAAACAGACCCCTAAAGTCTGACGCCAATTCTAAAACCCTAATTCGACAGCCTTATCGCTTATATATACTGGAGAAATGCACCAGTACGTTAAGCTCGGCCGCTAAGCAAAGCCTATTCTCTGTAAGCCTCTCTCCCATTCTCTCTTAGTTCTTCAGCATTTGTATACGTTAAGCTGTTTCGATTCTTCGACGTATATGACTTTAGATATTCTTTGTGTTTAGGGTTTCAGATCTATTATGATTTATTCAAGTCCCAGCTAACAAATGTTTTTTCTTCGTGATACTTGTTTCAGAAAGTAAGAGAAAATGGCGGTGCCGTTGCTTACAAAGAAGATCGTGAAGAAGCGGGTCAAGAAGTTTAAGAGGCCGCAGAGCGACCGCAAGATCTCTGTCAAGGTATGTAAGAAATACTCATATCAGAGTCACTTCTTTATAGCTTTTTTGTTTGTTCAGTCATTTCAAATTTATTCCCTTTGAAGTTTTGGTTTTTTGTACTGATTTGGTACATATGTTTTATTAATGTTGTATTGGGTGAAAATGATGATAGTTTTTGTCGCCCCAGTCTTACTTGCATCTCATGATGCAAGATGGTGATGGACATTTTATCTGATTCTAGTAACCCTTTTTTAATTAATGTTATCTTGTCTGCACTCTATGCACAAGTATCCTTTTCTTTTTTCTTACATCTCAAACAAACCTTTTATTTTTTTCTTCTCTGCTATTGTTTTTTTTAAATGGAATCACCGGGATTCGATGATGAGTTTTGACACCAGTGTTCCACGCTTTATTTTTATACTTTGTGGTGAATCCGTTTTCAACTCACGGAAGCCATGGTGTTTATGTTATGTTATGATACTGTTTTTCATATATTATTAGAGTTTGGCGTTTAAAGTTCACGCTTATCAATAAAATTATTAGAGTCATGCCTTCTCACAGGCCTTGAAAAGCTCAAGGGATATGATGCTACCTTTTGACACCCAGTCTTACTTGCATCCATTGGTGCAGGCTGGTGATTTAAATTATATAATCTGATCCCTCTGTTTACATATGTTTTTTTTTTCCGGTTCTGTTTATATATGTTTTTAATCCTTATTTGAAACTTCTTTGGAATAAAGGTCTAATTTATGCAACGAGATATGATGATGCCTAACCATCATTTCTGCAGTTTTATGATGAATAACAACATGCACTACCATCTGATCTCTATTGCATATTTTGGATGCATTTGATAACAACTTTCCTAAATTTTCACATAAAATATAATCCACAATTCAACTTTTCAAATTCCAAAACAATAATAATATTAAAAAATAATATTTGAATAATATTTTATTCAATTGTTATCTTAAACCATCTCATCTCATCTCATCTCACTATCCAAACCACATCTGAAAGGATTTCTGCAACCAATGATGCAAAATGTTCATCGTTTTTTATTTCTTACATCTCCAACAAACTTTTTATTTTTTCTTCCCTGCTATTATTTTTTTAAATGGAATCACCGGGATTCGGTGATGAGTTTTCACATCAGTGTTCCATGCTTTATTTTTATGCTGTGTGGTGAATCCGTTTTCAACTCACGGACCCCATTGTGCTTGTGTTTATGTTATGATTCTGTTTTTCGTATATTATTTGAGTCTGGCGTTTAAAAAAGTTCACACTTACCAAAAAATTATTAGAGTCATGCCTTCTCGCAGGCCTTGAAAAGCTCAAGGGATGTGATGCTACTTTTTGACACCCAGTCTTACTTGCATCCATTGGTGCAGGCTGGTGATTTAAATTATATAATCTGATCCCTCTGTTTACATATGTTTTTGTTATCGGTTTGGTTTACATTATGTTTTTAATCCTTTTTTGAAACTTCTTTGGAATAAAGGTCCAATCTATGCAACGAGATATGATGATGCGTAACCATTATTTCTGCAGTTTTATGATGAATAACAACGTGCACTACCATCTGAGCTCTATTGCATATTTTGGATGCATTTATTTCTTCAATTGAATATTTGTTAACTATGTAGTATTGAATTGATTTTTTTTTTCTAAATGTTTTTGTTCTGGTTCTGTGAATGTATTTCTGCAAACAATGATGCAAAATGTTCATCATTTCTGACTTATCTGTGATGATCATGTAAAATATCACCATCTTTCGGCTGAGATTGCAGTTTTTTTATAAATAATCCTAAGCTTTATTGTTATTTTATTATAAATCTGGTAAATTGATTGTTCCAAAGTAAAGCAATTGTTATTTTGCCCATGGTATCTGATGTCCAGACTTTATACATTGTTGTGGCTGGTCATTTCGTTTAACGGGGCATAGATTGAATTACTTACAGGTCTTGCGACACAGTGAGCCCGGGAAATTTCTCATTGGCTTCCTGTTACTATTTCCCTGTTTACATTTTTGCCTTGATATTATTAAAAACAAAGTAGAGCTCCATTCGGTTTTGATTCAAACTTCTTTATATGAATGATTTTGGTCGAACACATCTTTGACAGACAAACTGGCGCAGGCCAAAGGGTATTGATTCTCGTGTGAGAAGGAAGTTTAAAGGATGCACGCTGATGCCCAATGTCGGTTATGGTTCAGACAAGAAGACTCGTCATTATCTTCCCAATGGCTTCAAGAAATTTGTTGTGCACAATGTCAAGGAGCTAGAGCTGCTGATGATGCACAACAGGTAGATGAAAGCTGCAGCCCTCACTGCAACTTGCTCAGTTTATGTGAGATTGTGCTTATTTTTTGTGTTTTTACGCTTTTTCAGGACTTATTGTGCTGAGATTGCACACAATGTCTCCACAAGGAAGAGGAAAGAAATTGTGGAGAGAGCCGCCCAACTTGATGTTGTTGTGACCAACAAGCTTGCTCGGTTGCGCAGCCAGGAAGATGAATGAGTTTGAAACCCCTTATGTTTTTGTAGTGAGCCTCAAGTGGGTCGATACTTCTTGTTCAATCCATGCTAGCTGACTTGCACATTTGTGTTTCATACTGACAAGATTTTTTGCAATCTATTCTATTTTTGTGGTTTTGTTATTTTAAAATCTTTCCGTAAAACGCATACCAATATATGAATCGATCGTACGCACTCCCAATATATGAATAAATTCTTTACCTATAGAGATGGTCTCTGTAAGACCCAGTCCTTTGCATGGTGGTGTGCAAACGACGCCGTTCGGGGTGAGTATTTTTCTTCTTCAACTCCCGAATTCCTTTCCTTCTCTTTCGGATTGCAGTTACTCTGTTTTTTATTTTTTTTTTCTTTCTCCGCAACTCTCTCCGTCCCACGTTTCTTTCCTTTTCCTTTCAGTTTTAACTTCTTTTCTTGTTGTTGACATTAGTTTGAGTTTCCGAATCCCATGCCCTAAACCTCTTCACGTGGATTTCTGTTGCTGCGTTGCTTCTGGTTTCCCGAGTGTTGTTGTCTGCTACACTCTGTTTTCTCTCCATTTTCACGTTTCGGTTCTTCCTCTGCAAGTCGGTGAGCAGTACCTCTCATCCCTCCTTTTTTCGACTGTTTCTGTTTTGGCAGTGAGTTTGAGTAGCAGTTTGTGAGTGTTCTGGTGTATGGGATTATTTCGGGTCCGTGTGTTTGAGTAGTTGTTATTATGAGTGCTTCTGGTTGTTGCGTGGTGAGTATTTCGGGTTGGTGTTTGTCCTAGGTTGGATTATTTGTAGTGACATTGTAGTAGATTTGTGGTTGAGAATATATTTGGAGGTATTAGGTATACCTTCTGCTATGGAGTTGGGAATGGAAGGATGAGTGCTTTGTGTAGTGTAAACTGGTTAAGTTGGCAAAATCTGCGTACTTCGCTCGAGCGGACTATCGAGCGCGACTCGAGCGAACAGCCAAATGATCATTGGCTTGAGCAGAGTATCGAGCGAGAGTCGAGCGAACCTCTCTGACTTGCATTCGCTCGAGCAGAGTGTCGAGCGAGAGTCGAGCGAACCTCTCTGACTTGCATTCGCTCGAGCAGTGTGACGAGCGAGACTTGAGCGAACCTCTCTGACTTGCCTTCGCTCGAGCGGTCTGTCGAGCGAGGTTGAGCGAACTTGGCTCGAGCCAACTGTCGAGCCAACTTTCAGCCAACACTTTTTCAGCTCCAAACCAGTCTCCACTTATAGCCAACATACTGAGTTTGGTATAGAATATTTTGGGTCGAAGTTTGGGCTTTTCGGTTGGTTATTTGGCTAGTTAAGTTCGAATAAACTCACTGAAGTATGGTCTAGAGTTTGAGTCTTGAGTTGTTTAAGATCAATTGTGTATTGTTGGACATTAACATTTAGTTTATATTATTTTTATGAATAGGTGACGAGATTGATAGAGATCATTTTCAAGGCTTAGATAATACGCTGCAGGAGTCAGGTAAGCGGGGTTCCTATGCTGGGTTTTATACAAGCTAAATAAGACTGAGGTTGATTTTATGAAAGCTTGCATAAATTGTGTTGTGTTGGGAACTTGTGAAAACAAAGATCAACCTCGGTCTCTTATCTGCATTATTCATGAAATCTGTGTGAAAAAGGAAAATATATTCTGACATGCATTGTGTAGACATGAGCTAAATTCTGTCATGTGATTTCTGAAATCTGAAAACGAGCGATATTGAGAATATGAAAAGTTGTGCATTTATTTGTTCTGGCTTTTGTGTACAGCGTGTGTAAACTGTTCTGAATCTGTTTTGGTACTTTGTATTATTTTGATACAACATCTGAAAACTTTGGCATGGTGTACTGGTTTTTCGTATCTGACTCTGTCTCTGCTTTGCTCTGCTCTGCTCTGTTATGCTCTGCTCTGTTTGGGTTGGTACCAACTTCTCTGTCTCTGAGTGCACCCACTTTGGAAACAAAGTGGTTTATTTGTGGTCTTTTCCTGTGTGCACACTCGGGGCTCCGAGAAGAATAAAGGAAAGATTTCACCTCTGTCTCTGCCTGGTTTGGCCACCGGGGTTAGCACAACCCTACCACGGGGGTGAAACATGGTCTCTGCTCTGTTTGATGCTCTGTTTTGATCTGATGAAGATACTCAGTTTATGTTATGCCAAAGTACTATGGGTTTTATTTGCCTTAAAAACCATCGCTCTGTTATTCTGGAAATATGTTCTGTTCTGCATGATAAATCTGGAAAATATTTTGTTCTGCATACTCTACTTTATAAATGCTCATGTTTGCACGCTAGCATATGATTTCTGCTTACTGAGTTGTTGATAACTCACCCCCTATCATTATAATATTTTCAGATGATGTGGTGAGTCCAAATGAGCACCTGGATTAGATTGCCGTTTGTGTTTAAGCTGAGGAGATGTTAGTGGAAGAAGGACTTCTGGTCTTCTTAGTTTTAATATCTTTGGGTTTGATTTATGTCTTGAGTTTAGTAAGACTTATGAAATATTTAGTTGGTTTGTTATGACTACCGGGAAGTTATGGACCCCTTTGATTTATTATTATTGCATTAAAGATTGTGTGGAGTTTGTAATGAGAATATTGAGAAGATATGAGATCGATTTCATTTATGAAATTGTTGGATATTATCCTTTGAATGTGTTGGGAGACTTGTTTATGAGTGACAGATAGTAATTCTCCAGGCTACCCGGGTTTGGGGCGTTACATTTGGTATCAGAGACAGGTTTGAATTCTGCATACTATAAACCTTGGAGGTTTAGATTTCTGTGGGTTCATAGGATTGAATACTGTTGAAGTGGGAAGTCTTAGAATTTGCAGGCTTTGAGAATAGCTATGAAGGGTAGTATATCTAAGGTCATGTTGATTAAGGTTTAGTCTAGTGTCGGGGCCTTCTTAAGTACTCAGAGGGAGTAAGATGTTAAATTTTTTTTAGAGAGATTGACTATTAATACCATTGTGCGTTCCTCTCTTGTCTCTGTTATAGATATTCTTATATTTAGTCTAATATATATAGTTTTTCTGTCAGGATGCCACCTCGTCGTAGAGAACGAAGCATGTCGGATCTGAATGCGAATGACAATGAAAGGGAAGCAAATCCGAGTGCTTCCGAAGTACTGCGAGCGGCTGCACATCAATTGATTGATGACCTTGTGCAGAATCCCGCGGGTTGCCAGGGTAACTGTAACGCCCCAATGGAAGGCCCAAACCACATGGCCTATACTCCAAAAGGACTAGTCAATGATACAATTGGAGCCCCATTAGAACCTTATAAAGAGCAAGAACTTCTCCTTCCCAAGCAATGTGGGATCCCATACACCACCTACCCTTACTCATATCATATGGGGTATCACAATCTACCCCCTTTAAATTCCCGACGTCCTCGTCGGGCCTGTCCATTGTAGGTGGCACGGCTCAAGTCCCACATTTCTGGTTGGGATAGGCTCTGATACCATTTGTAACGCCCCAATGGAAGGCCCAAACCACATGGCCTATACTCCAAAAGGACTAGTCAATGATACAATTGGAGCCCCATTAGAACCTTATAAAGAGCAAGAACTTCTCCTTCCCAAGCAATGTGGGATCCCATACACCACCTACCCTTACTCATATCATATGGGGTATCACAGTAACTTCAATGAAAGGGGTTGTACTGTCGAGCATTTCAATCGAATGCACCCTCCTTTGTTTGATGGGAAAGGCGATCCAACTTTGGCAGAGGATTGGATACAGGACATTGAAGAGATTTTTCGAGTCCTAACCTGTACTGAGGAGCAAAAAGTGGCCTACGCCACATTCAAGCTTACTGGGGAAGCAAAGAGGTGGTGGATCTCTGAAAGATCTATCAGAGAAGCAGAGGGGACAGAGATAGTCAGCTGGCTGCACTTCAAGCAGATTTTTCTTGAGCGCTTCTTCCCTAGCTCATTCCGTGAGGACAAGGCTATGGAATTTGCCACTTTGGTTCAGGGAACAATGACGGTTCATCAGTATGCTGCTAGATTTACTGAGTTATCCCGTTTTGCTATTTATTTGATTCCGGATGAGGAAAAGAAGGCACGCAAATTCGAACAAGGACTGAATGAGAAACTGTATGAGCGTGTGGTGGGTTTTCAAATTCGGAACTTCTCTGAATTGGTGAACAAAGCAACAGTTTTTGAAAGAACCCTTCAAAGGAGTGCTGCGATGCACGAACAGAGGAAAAAGACTACTTCCTCCGAGTACCATTCTGGCATGGACCAAGGACCGTGGAAGAGGAGGAGTGAAGGTGGTAGTTCGGGAAAAAGGCCAGTTCAGAGTAATCCACAGCCCTACCAGTGTAGGACATGCAATCAAGTGCACTCCGGAGAGTGCAGGAAAGGAGCGGGATTGTGTTTCCGTTGTGGCAAATCAGGACACTATATCAGAGATTGCCCAATGCAAAATAGAAGCAATCAGAGGTTCATACCGCCACCTCAGAGGAATGAAGTATCAGCTCGGGGCGGCAATCAACGCCCTACGGCGTCTGCTCGAGTCTTTGCACTAACACCTGGAGAAGTTGAGGGTAGGAATGACGTGATCACTGGTATGACTCTTTTGTTTTACTTTAAGGATTTATATTTTCAATTATTTTTTTTTTCTTGGTTTGGTTCTGGTTAAGACTTGAATAATCTTGGTTCATGGATGAGTTCGATTGTGATCACAGGTACTCTCTCTTTGTTTTCTAATAATGCTATTGTGTTATTTGACTCTGGAGCGACACATTCTTTTGTTTCCACGGCGTACTCTAGATTTTGCACGTTAGATATTGAAAAGTTGAAGAACAAGTTAGTGGTTGCGACCCCAACAGGAAATTCTGTAGTCTGTAGTGAGATTCTGCCTGGATGCCCCCTTTCTATAGAGGGAAGATTGATGCCAGCAGATTTAATAGTTTTCCACATGGTTGGGTTTGATGTTATTTTGGGTATGGATTGGCTGGCTTCCTACCACGCCATTATTGATTGTGCTAAAAAGGAAGTGGTATTCAGACCCCCTAATGAAAGTGAATTTCGGTTCATAGGGTCAAAAGTAAGGTTGACACCACCCATCATTTCTGCCATTCAGGTTGGAAAACTGTTGCGTGATGGTTGCCAGGGATTCTTAGCCTGTGTGGTAGAAGCGCCAAAGGGGGAAGTGATGTTGGAACAAATACCTGTGGTGAGAGATTATCCAGAGGTCTTCCCTGAAGATTTATCGGGAATTCCACCCGAGCGGGAGGTAGAGTTTGCTATTGAGTTAGTTCCAGGCACGGCACCTCTTTCGAAAGCACCTTATCGCATGGCGCCGTCTGAATTAGCGGAACTCAAAGAGCAGTTGCAAGATTTGTTAGACAAAGGTTTCATCAGGCCCAGTGTGTCACCGTGGGGAGCGCCAGTTCTTTTTGTGAAGAAGAAGGATGGATCGATGAGAATGTGTATCGATTACAGGGAACTCAATCGGGTGACCATAAAGAATAAGTACCCGCTACCCCGTATAGAAGATTTGTTTGACCAACTCCAGGGTGCTCAAGTATTTTCAAAAATAGACCTTCGATCGGGTTACCATCAGTTGAAGATCAGAGCTGAAGACGTGGCTAAGACGGCGTTCAGAACCCGTTATGGCCATTATGAGTTTTTGGTCATGCCTTTTGGCTTGACTAACGCCCCAGCAGTATTTATGGACTTGATGAACAGGGTGTTCCATGAGTTTTTGGATAAGTTTGTGGTTGTCTTTATTGATGATATACTGATATACTCCAAAAGTGAGACCGAGCATGAAGAACATTTGAAGTTGGTACTAGGAACACTTAGAGACAAGCAGCTGTTTGCTAAGTTGAAGAAGTGTGAGTTTTGGCTTGATTCAATCACGTTTCTGGGACATGTAGTTTCGAAGGATGGAATTTCAGTAGACCCAGGGAAAGTGGAAGCAGTGGTTAATTGGTCGGCACCGAGGAATGTTCATGAGGTTAGAAGCTTCTTGGGATTGGCGGGATATTACCGTCGTTTCATCGATGGGTTTTCCAAGATAGCAGTTCCTCTCACTGCACTCACCAGGAAAAATAATAAATTTGAATGGACAGCAAAGTGTGAAGAAAGCTTCCAAGAGTTGAAGCAGAGATTAGTGACAGCTCCGGTGTTATCAGTTCCCACAGCTAGAGGCGGATTTGTTGTCTATAGCGATGCTTCTAGGCTTGGTTTGGGGTGTGTACTGATGCAACACGGGAAGGTTATAGCTTATGCCTCACGCCAATTAAAAGGGTACGAGCAGAATTATCCCACTCATGATTTAGAACTTGCGGCAGTCGTTTTTGCACTTAAGCTTTGGAGACACTACTTGTATGGGGAAAAGTGTGAAATTTATACGGATCACAAGAGTTTGAAGTATTTCTTTACCCAAAAAGAATTAAACATGAGACAAAGGAGGTGGCTTGAGTTGATCAAGGATTATGATTGCACCATTAATTATCACCCAGGCAAAGCTAATGTAGTAGCCGACGCTCTGAGTAGAAAGTCAATTGGACCGACAGTTGCAGCTTTTACCACTCAGCATAGGTTGCTAATGGATTTAGAAAGAGCCGGTATTGAAGTCTTTTCTAGTGGTACAAATGCTGTCATGGCCAGTTTAGTGGTTCAACCTGCTTTGATAGATAGAATCAAAGCTGCTCAGAAAGTGGACTCAGAGTTGGTGAAGCTAATGGAAGGGATCGGAAACGGGGACAAGCCTGATTTTTGTGTTTCCAAGGATGGAGTTTTGAGGTTTAGGGGTAGAGTATGCGTACCTGCTGATGATGAACTAAAAAGGTTAATTCTTGAAGAGGCACACCGTTCTTTGTACACTGTTCACCCAGGGAGTACCAAGATGTATCGGGATTTGAGAGAGTCCTTTTGGTGGAATGGCATGAAAAGAGAAATTGCTAAATTTGTAGAACAATGCCTGACTTGCCAACAAGTGAAGGCGGAACATCAGAGACCTGCAGGATTATTACAGCCACTTCAGATTCCAGAGTGGAAATGGGAACATATCTCCATGGATTTCGTGACAGGTCTACCAAGGACCGTAAGCGGACAAGATGCTATATGGGTGATCGTGGATCGTTTAACGAAAACCGCCCATTTCGTGCCTATTAAAGTTTCTTATAAACTAGAGAAACTAGTTGAACTGTATGTGCGGGAGATAGTGAGGTTACATGGAGTGCCGGTATCCATTGTGTCGGATAGAGATCCTCGTTTTACCTCTAAGTTCTGGCGAAGCTTACAAGAGGCAATGGGTACTCAGTTAAGTTTCAGTACTGCTTTTCACCCTCAGACAGATGGACAATCAGAAAGAACTATTCAGATCTTAGAAGACATGTTGAGGGCATGCTTGATGGACTTCAAGGGATCTTGGATGCAACACCTGCCATTGGTTGAGTTTGCATATAACAATAGCTTCCAGGCTAGCATTGGGATGGCACCTTATGAGGTGTTGTATGGCAGGAGATGTAGGTCTCCTTTGTATTGGGATGAAGTAGGTGAAAGAAAACTACTAGGGCCAGAGATTATTCAGCAGACCACAGAAAAGATAGATATCATTCGGGCTAGAATGAAAGCAGCTCAAAGCCGACAGAAGAGCTATGCAGATAAACGCCGCCGTCAGTTAGAGTTTGCGATGGGAGATAAGGTATTCTTGAGAATTTCACCAATGAAAGGAGTTATGAGATTCGGAAAGAAAGGTAAGTTGAGCCCTAGATACATTGGACCGTTTGAGATTCTTGATCGGATTGGACCAGTGGCGTACAGGGTGGCTCTACCACCAGCATTCTCGGGAGTACATAACGTGTTCCATGTGTCCATGTTGAGGAAGTACATTCATGACCCTACTCACATCATAGATCATGAACCCTTACAGATTCAAGAGGACATGACCTACATCGAGGAACCATGGCGGATTCTGGACAGGAAAGAGCAAGTGTTGCGGAATCGAACTATTTCTTTGGTTAAAGTATTGTGGAATAATCACGCTACCAATGAAGCATCATGGGAATTCGAGGAAGAGATGCGAGTCAAGTATCCTCACTTGTTCGAAGAGAGTTCTTATAGCTTATAATAAATTCCGAGGACGGAATTTTTGTAAGGGAGGGAGGATGTAAGACCCAGTCCTTTGCATGGTGGTGTGCAAACGACGCCGTTCGGGGTGAGTATTTTTCTTCTTCAACTCCCGAATTCCTTTCCTTCTCTTTCGGATTGCAGTTACTCTGTTTTTTATTTTTTTTTTCTTTCTCCGCAACTCTCTCCGTCCCACGTTTCTTTCCTTTTCCTTTCAGTTTTAACTTCTTTTCTTGTTGTTGACATTAGTTTGAGTTTCCGAATCCCATGCCCTAAACCTCTTCACGTGGATTTCTGTTGCTGCGTTGCTTCTGGTTTCCCGAGTGTTGTTGTCTGCTACACTCTGTTTTCTCTCCATTTTCACGTTTCGGTTCTTCCTCTGCAAGTCGGTGAGCAGTACCTCTCATCCCTCCTTTTTTCGACTGTTTCTGTTTTGGCAGTGAGTTTGAGTAGCAGTTTGTGAGTGTTCTGGTGTATGGGATTATTTCGGGTCCGTGTGTTTGAGTAGTTGTTATTATGAGTGCTTCTGGTTGTTGCGTGGTGAGTATTTCGGGTTGGTGTTTGTCCTAGGTTGGATTATTTGTAGTGACATTGTAGTAGATTTGTGGTTGAGAATATATTTGGAGGTATTAGGTATACCTTCTGCTATGGAGTTGGGAATGGAAGGATGAGTGCTTTGTGTAGTGTAAACTGGTTAAGTTGGCAAAATCTGCGTACTTCGCTCGAGCGGACTATCGAGCGCGACTCGAGCGAACAGCCAAATGATCATTGGCTTGAGCAGAGTATCGAGCGAGAGTCGAGCGAACCTCTCTGACTTGCATTCGCTCGAGCAGAGTGTCGAGCGAGAGTCGAGCGAACCTCTCTGACTTGCATTCGCTCGAGCAGTGTGACGAGCGAGACTTGAGCGAACCTCTCTGACTTGCCTTCGCTCGAGCGGTCTGTCGAGCGAGGTTGAGCGAACTTGGCTCGAGCCAACTGTCGAGCCAACTTTCAGCCAACACTTTTTCAGCTCCAAACCAGTCTCCACTTATAGCCAACATACTGAGTTTGGTATAGAATATTTTGGGTCGAAGTTTGGGCTTTTCGGTTGGTTATTTGGCTAGTTAAGTTCGAATAAACTCACTGAAGTATGGTCTAGAGTTTGAGTCTTGAGTTGTTTAAGATCAATTGTGTATTGTTGGACATTAACATTTAGTTTATATTATTTTTATGAATAGGTGACGAGATTGATAGAGATCATTTTCAAGGCTTAGATAATACGCTGCAGGAGTCAGGTAAGCGGGGTTCCTATGCTGGGTTTTATACAAGCTAAATAAGACTGAGGTTGATTTTATGAAAGCTTGCATAAATTGTGTTGTGTTGGGAACTTGTGAAAACAAAGATCAACCTCGGTCTCTTATCTGCATTATTCATGAAATCTGTGTGAAAAAGGAAAATATATTCTGACATGCATTGTGTAGACATGAGCTAAATTCTGTCATGTGATTTCTGAAATCTGAAAACGAGCGATATTGAGAATATGAAAAGTTGTGCATTTATTTGTTCTGGCTTTTGTGTACAGCGTGTGTAAACTGTTCTGAATCTGTTTTGGTACTTTGTATTATTTTGATACAACATCTGAAAACTTTGGCATGGTGTACTGGTTTTTCGTATCTGACTCTGTCTCTGCTTTGCTCTGCTCTGCTCTGTTATGCTCTGCTCTGTTTGGGTTGGTACCAACTTCTCTGTCTCTGAGTGCACCCACTTTGGAAACAAAGTGGTTTATTTGTGGTCTTTTCCTGTGTGCACACTCGGGGCTCCGAGAAGAATAAAGGAAAGATTTCACCTCTGTCTCTGCCTGGTTTGGCCACCGGGGTTAGCACAACCCTACCACGGGGGTGAAACATGGTCTCTGCTCTGTTTGATGCTCTGTTTTGATCTGATGAAGATACTCAGTTTATGTTATGCCAAAGTACTATGGGTTTTATTTGCCTTAAAAACCATCGCTCTGTTATTATGGAAATATGTTCTGTTCTGCATGATAAATCTGGAAAATATTTTGTTCTGCATACTCTACTTTATAAATGCTCATGTTTGCACGCTAGCATATGATTTCTGCTTACTGAGTTGTTGATAACTCACCCCCTATCATTATAATATTTTCAGATGATGTGGTGAGTCCAAATGAGCACCTGGATTAGATTGCCGTTTGTGTTTAAGCTGAGGAGATGTTAGTGGAAGAAGGACTTCTGGTCTTCTTAGTTTTAATATCTTTGGGTTTGATTTATGTCTTGAGTTTAGTAAGACTTATGAAATATTTAGTTGGTTTGTTATGACTACCGGGAAGTTATGGACCCCTTTGATTTATTATTATTGCATTAAAGATTGTGTGGAGTTTGTAATGAGAATATTGAGAAGATATGAGATCGATTTCATTTATGAAATTGTTGGATATTATCCTTTGAATGTGTTGGGAGACTTGTTTATGAGTGACAGGTAGTAATTCTCCAGGCTACCCGGGTTTGGGGCGTTACAGTCTCAGTCAAGATAACGAAATGAAGCACCATTGATTCCCCTTCCCCTTCCCCTTCCCCTTCAGTCACATGCCAAAATCTGATAAAGTTACTCAAGAAATTGAATGATCGAGGTGAAACCAAGAGGCTCCCGGATCAAAAGTAGGAGAGTGGGGAGGGTGGAGGTGAAACCAAGGGCACACTATTCAGAAAGCATATCTGGGCATAACACGTGGCTTGAAAGTTGTAAACAAGTAGTGAGTGCTTAGACTATAGATTTGTCACTCAGTTGTATATGGCTCTGGCATGAAACTATTAGCCAAAGCACATTAACTGATTGCATCAACCATATTTCTCTACAAATTTAGTGAGGTAAAACCAACGATCTTTCGAGTTGGTCCTTGTTTCTACTGAAGTTATTATGTAATTCTGTATCTATTTTTGCTAATCCAAAATCTTTAAGAACAAACTAACCACATGTTAGAAGGATGACTGGCTATGCCAGAATACTGACTGGTTCTTGTCACTTCTTCACTTCATGTTGCCCCAAAGCTCAGGATCTGTTGTTGATCTTACATGTTCCACTTGCTTCTCCAATTGGCGAATTTGTCTCTCTATCTGTTCAGTCGGAGCATCATTTTTCAGAAGTTCCATAATCATCTTGATACTCCCACGACAGCACTTCATCAGGAATTTAATGTAATCTTGCTTCAACTGATGCCCAATTTCCATTGATTTTTTCGGCACTGTCCTCCTTGATGTCTTCTCCTCCAAGAGGGTAACCTCTTGTTTGAGTTGAGCTACTCGACTCTCAAGAAACCTTCTTTCTTCATAGTATCGACGATACTCTTCAAAGGGATCATTTCCACCATTTCCAAACAAAGATGCGGATTCCATTTCGTAGTGTACTCCTTTATCGAACTGCTCAACAGAAACTTCTTTCTCATTATCTTTTTCAATATTTTCTTCTTTCTGCACGGATCCAATACTAAAAAAATCTTCATACACTTTTAATATAAAATAATCTTGGTAACAATCCACAGCTCTTCCATTCGAGTTCGTTACACTCTTCTTTTCTTCTTCCTTCTTGATCCCTCGATCAGTTTTTACTATAAGATGTTCATCCTTTTCATCTACAAGAACCCATGAACCCATTGCCGTTTGGCCTTTGGTGCCCTGGTTCAGTTCTGAGATATCCTCAACATCTTCAAGATCATGAAGTCCATTATGATCTTGGTTTTTAGTTCCATCCCTGTCTGTCTGAGCAGCGGATTCTCGACTCCCCATAGATTCTCCTGTGAAGAAGAAGAAGATGAAGTGTACAACTACAAAGAAAACTAATCACACAACCAGAAGAAAGATTACCCAGGACTTAAAAATTTGTAAAGAAGAAGATGAGAAAGTTTATAATTGGAGTTCAAGGTGAGAAAGAAACCCTTACGAAATCTGTTAGTGTTGGACCTGCTTGTTTTCTTGCTAGAGAGAGAGAGAGAGAGAGAGAGAGAGAGAGTTTGTAATTTGTATGAGTTTATAAGGATGGGAGAATGGCATGGGTTTGGCGCTAATTAGCAGAGATTTAAACGGCTACAGTAGGGGCATTTTGTTTGGAAAAAAATCAGTGGATGAGGAGATCGAAGGCATTCACTTCGCTCATACGAGTTTTCTGTGAAATAAATAAATAAATAAATTATATTAATAATAACTTTTTTATTAAATAGAGAAGTATCATGTAAAATTTGAAATTTAAATATTTTTAATAAAATAAAACTATTATATTAGTTTTTTTTTTCTGTAAAAAATTTATAAAAATATTGTATGAAAAGTAGTAATAAAAAACAACCATTATGTACAACTCTTTTACAATTCTATTTTTAAACTTATTGTACTATGCTATTGTGACATTATCTGTCAAAAAATATATACTAAACAATAATATATTCTAAGCAAGTAAAACATATATTCTAACAATAATTTGTTGTTCTCTTTTCTATTTTGGAGATCTTTCTTTTGGTAATTTTTTTTTTCTAAGCAAGCAAGTTTTCATTTAGATAAAGAAAAGATGATTCATATGGAGGGGTAGGGACCATAGGGTTCCCAACAAATGCCAAAGTACAATAACCACAGTGAATATTGGGAGGAAAAAAGAAAAAAAAAGATTTTTAGACCAATTTCTTGGTCCCTACCCATGCCCTACAAAGAGGGCACCGACTTAAAAGACGAGTTTTAACAGTTTGTATAGCCATGCGAATTGTGGAACCACCGTTGAAGATGGTGGAAGCTATGGGTGCACTGAAGTTTGTTGTCTTGAGGTATTTTTGGAGAGATCCGTATTCCCTTTTTCAAGACCATCGGTTAGAGAAATCAATAACATAATAGAAAGCACAGTATCAGATGAATTGATCTGCGGCAGAACATCTGTCTTCCCGCGCACTTGTGGTGGCGTGTGGAGACTATGTGCCAATGGTTGAGAGGTGAGGTGGGGTAGATTTGAAAGATCTTGAGGTGGGGGATCTGCTAGTGCCGCGCGTGTAGCTGGTAGGTTCGTTGGTGCGCGGAAACAAACCGTGCATGATGGTCACTCGCTGGGATTCTTGTCGCGGTTCTGCATCATCCTAGTAGATCGGCGACTGTTAGTCGTCGGAGTGTGGTAAACCTGACCAAAACTAAACCGGTGGAGGGGAGAGAATAAAATATTACCATGAAATCATATACACAAAGCAGTATTGAAAAGGAAACGGAGAGGAGGACTCCAGTGTTTTTAAAGAGAAGAGAGTTTCTCTTTTTAAAACCAGTAATAAGTCTCTTTTTTTTTTTTTTTGGTAACTTGAGGCTTGGAGGAAGGGTCTTTCCAAGGGCCCAATACGTAATTTTGGTTTGTCTACGCTATCATCTATACTTTTTCTCTTACTTATATTTATTATAGTTAAAATTTAAAAGAATGTCGAGATGATCCATTTTTTCTTAAAAAAATAATTGACCATTTGTGAAAATACGAGTTTTTTTAAATATTATTGTTACCAAAGTACCGATTTTAAAAATATTATCATTTAGAGAGATAATTAGTTTTTTAAAAAATTGTTACAGATGAAAATATGGATGCAACAAATATTTAAATAATTAATTAAGAAAATGTGAAAAAAATAAGTTTAACAAATTTTCTTCCACGCTTTTCTCGAAAGACAAAAAACTGAGTAGTTAAAAATGTACAAAGAAATTAATAGAAAAATAATAAAAAAATATTATTTTAATAAAATAGAGAAAAAATAAGGAGTGAGATGTATGAGGTTTTAGAAATATGAGTAAGATTTATGGAAAAACTTACGGAAAGATAATTTTTAGTCAAAATTTAGGAAAAAATCTACTCATCCGGATGTGAGTGCTCTTAATAATCAGCAATAGACTACGCATAAAATAAACAAAAATTTTATTTATAAGTAGGTGTGGATAACACACCTATTAAATTATTTATATGACATAATTTGATTTAAAAAAAAAATTTTAAAAAGAAATTTTAAATGATGTGGACGGTGTGCTCTACACACTGATTTGATAATAAAATAACTCTAAAATAAATTTAATTAAAAAATAATACATACAATTTTTTAAAATTTAATTTAATTTTAAAATCTTAAGATATGTTTAAAATTTTTAAAGACTTAAATGTTTAAGATTCATTTTGTACCATCTGATGTCAAAAACCCAGGAAATAAGTTGAGGACTAATCTTTGTAAAAATTACGTAGTATAGTTTGAGTTAATTCCTGAGTAATCTTTTATATATATATATATATATAATTACATAAGATTAATGCTAGATTCAATTTTAAAATGTACAAGTTGTCAAGTCCCACAGACTCACTTAAAAAAAAGTAAAATTTATCATTAAAAAAAAAAAAAAATTTATATTTAATTTTATTTTTTAAAAAGAAGTACGTAAAACTTACTCTAAACGCAAATATCATTTCTATTAATATAAAGAAAGTCGAGGGAGGCAAAAAAACTGTACTGTACTGAACGAAGAATCCCGTAGATTCTTGTGCTTCTATGCAAATAAGACAAATTATCGTGCAAAAGTTTTGGGTTTATAGTTCATTTTAACCCATTTTATCTTACCATTATAATTTTTTTAAATTTTTACACAAAATATAATAAATAATTTATTTTTTTAAATTTTTAAATAATAATAATATTAAAAAAATAATATTTTAACAATATTTTATTAAACTTTCACATTTCATCTTATCTAAACTCACTATCAAAACAGCACCTTAATTTCCAAAATTTACGAGTTGGGAGAAATTAAGGTGACTTCCTTCAAATATATATATATATATATGAGTAATTCTACATATAATCGTGAAGTGCGTAAACGTCGCGTAATCGTTTTGAAAAAGAGTGAGGTCCATTATTAAAAAATTAATTTTATTCATGTAAGTCTCATGTTTTATTCACTTTTTTCAAAATAATTATATGACGGTTGCACAATTCATAATTGCAAATATATTTTCTCTTTTAAAGACACATTGCCATGACATGCAACATATGCAAAGAGAATAATCTTGGTCAGTTAGAAAGTTTCAACCTAAATCGTTAACAAGATCAATTAGGTTTGTTTTCTGGGACTGGCAAAGCATATGAGTTGGACAGTGAAAGCTGCACCTTTGAGACTGGCAAAGAATATAACTTTCTTCCCTTGAACACTATCGGCACAAAGCCTGAATAAGAATGTACCTTAGAAAGCAATGTAAGCCAAGCAAGAATCCATTACGTTTTTGGCTTGCCTTGAATACCAAGCATCCTCTTTACACCACCACAGAGCTTTTTGTAGCCAACAACCTCAGCAAGAAAAGAACCAAAAACCCTTTATGCCATGCTATGTATAAGACCCCCCTCTTGCATGGAACACATGTATCAAGTGTACTAGTTCTGTCCTCTTTCAACAGCTTCTCACCCTAGACCTCAACCATATTGTTCAAGGATGGCTAATCAGCAAATGAAACCCGTCGCCGGGCTCCTTTTGGTCCTCAATTTCTGCATGTATGTCATAATTCTGGGCATAGGCGGTTGGGCTATGAATAGAGCAATTGATCATGGCTTCATCATTGGTCCTGGATTCGATCTTCCGGCGCATTTTTCCCCCATATATTTCCCAATGGGAAATGCTGCCACTGGATTCTTCGTCATGTTTGCTTTGCTAGCCGGAGTTGTTGGTGCCGCATCAGCATTATCTGGATTAAACCATCTTCGTACTTGGAATGCTCAAAGCTTGCCATCTGCTGCTACAGCAGCCCTTATTGCTTGGACTCTTACTGTCCTTGCCATGGGGTAAGCATTACCACTCTCCAATTTTACTATGTATCTCCAAACGGTAATGACAAAAAGCATCATAAATGTATTTTTGTTGTTGATCCTAATCAGCTAAACATTTGTGCAGGTTTGCCTGCAAAGAGATTGAGCTCCACATCAGAAATGCTCGTCTGGTAAGGGACCAGAAACCAGTTTTCCCTTTTAATTTTTCTGAAAAGAACAGGATACAATCAACTGCCCTTTCAATATTAAGTCCGAAAACCATTTTATCAGACAAAAAACTAAGTGATGTTTTCTTGCAGAGAACGATGGAGTCATTCCTAATCATCCTTTCAGCAACACAGCTTCTATACATTGCGGCCATTCATGGCGCAGCATGAAGATAAATTTGAAAAGTACAGAGAAATGGTTTTTCGTGTGCCTTGTGTTCATTTTCATTTTTTTGTTCCCTTTTTTTACCACTTGAACTGTATAAGAACCTAGGCAAAGAATTGGCAGGCTATTGTGTGATTGGTGTGATTAGCAGTTGTTGTGATTTGTATGGAAAAACAGCAAGAAATGGTTTGGAAAAAAAAATGCTATATTTCTGTACAACAATGTCCCACCAACTTGAGTGATTTTCTTCAAGTGAAACAGCAGCACAATTTCATTATACTGAAAGCTTGACAAACAGAAAAGGTCCGACTTTATAGTTCAAATAATCGACGAGTATTAGGCAGAGAAGTCTATCTTTGTTTCTGTTGCAATCAAGAGCTTATTTAATGTGATATATACACAAATAATGCATTGCAATGCATCCTGATCGAGTTGAGAACAAGTACTTTTTTTTTTCTTTTTTTCTCAAGAAAATCATAGATTAAACTAACTGGTTATAAAGATACAAGATTCAATGGGGTGGGAGTCCTCAACAATCATCCCACAACAAGCAAAAGCAACACTAGCAAATAGAAATAAAAAAGCGGGTTCTCTAATCAAAAGATTGACTCTAACCCATGTCCTGCAAATGAGATGCCGCGTAAAAGCAGTTATATTGTCTGGTATATAGACTAAAAAACTACGACTAAAAACTCCACCCAAGTACTTAATTGGGGGGAGTTTTTACTTCAACCTACTTTAAAGATTCGACAAGTATCCATTGAGCATATGAAAAACACATTTAAAAACAATAATTTAAAGAAATTGGCACGAATGCCTTGAGCATGAGAGAAGCACATGTTTTTTAAATGAAATTAAAAAATCATGTGTTTCTCACTTATTTAATACACTTCAAAATTGATAGACTTCCTCTAACCCAATTTGGAGGTAGCCTTTGTTCTAAATAATTTATGATGAATGCATAGCTTTCTCAATCATAAGCAACAGGAAAAACTAATTGTTCTTTGCATCGACAACTATATGTCCAACACATCTGAAACAGTTAAAAAATCAGTACTAACTAATTGTTCATGCCCATTTTTTTATCAGGGAACCTCTCCAAGACAGGACCTTTTGGACCCACCCCACAGAGTAAACCCCGGTCCCGTGCACCGCACTCTCAGAAGAACTGGTTAAATCGCTAGCTTTTCACCAGCGGGTGTGGCCTAAAGGATTGTTTGCACCCATGAGGTGTTGAACCTTGAAGTGATATCCCAAGACCAAGGCCTTGTTACGAAGATGTTACGGAGATAATTTAGAGATTTGATTTGTCATATTTTAGGAATGTTTTCCTTGATATCTAGATTGTATACAGCAGATAATTAGGTTGTAAATAGGTTGAAAATATTTACCTTGTATAGCATTTAGGCACTAGAAATCTGGCATTATTTATGTAAACCTCTTCTATATAATGGAAGGAAACCCGATGAAAAGGGTATTCAGACCAATTTGACATGGTACCAGAGCCCCTACTCTGATTATCGTTTCTATGTGGTCTTAATCTTTGAGAGTTTTCTAAGTTGCGGCGATAGGAATTTTTTTTCCTTTTTCTGTTCTCGCACGGTGGTGAGGTTATGAGATTGTGGTGTTCCCTGAGTGTTTTCTCGCACGTCTGTGGGGTTCCGACTTGTGAGCTCATCACCTTGGTGGTTGTCGACATTCTTTGGGAGTTGCAAGGGCTATCTCTGTGATAGTCGGCACTCTCTGTGGTGGTTGACCGCGACTGTGGGTGGCTGTGAGGTGGTCGACCGTTACTGTGGGTGGCTTAGTGGTGGTTGGCAGTTTCTGTGGTGGTCGGCAGCTTCGACTCCTCCTGGCGTGGCTGACGACGGCACCTTCTCGTGGGCAAGTTTCTGTCGTAAGTCTTGCCGTGTTGTTTGGGTTTGTTGCTGTATTTCTCGTGGGCTTCATTCTGGAGTATCTCTCAGTTCTGAGGCAGGTATCTCTCGTGGGTTTTAATTTTTGGACTTTCTCTGTTTGGGCTTGCCGATTATTCTGCTGTTTCTTGCCGTGCCTATCTGAAATTTTCTGGTAGACCTATTGCTATTTTTAAGTGGTTTTCATCATGTCTCTTGACAATACTATTATTCGATTTACTGGCAAAAATTTTCCTACGTGGGCATTTCAATTTAAAATGTTCTTAAAAGGAAAAGAATTATCAAATCATCTTGATAGTTCTGTTCAAGTTCCTACTGATGAAAAGGACTTTGCCCAATGGGAGGTTAAGGATGCTAAGGTGATGTCTTGGCTATTGGGAACGATTGAGCCCCATCTTGTCACCAATCTTCGATGTTTTACTACGGCTCATGCTATGTGGGATTACCTGAATCGCATTTATCATCAAGACCACAGTGCTCGAAAATTCCAATTGGAGTTGGACATTAGCAATTGCACTCAAGGTAATTTGACTATTGAGCAATTTTATTCTGGTTTTATTAATCTTTGGAGCGAGTATTTTGCTATTGCTCATGCTAAGGTTCCCACCGCGGCTCTCGCGGCTCTTCAAGCTGTTCATGCTGAGAGTCAACGCGATCAGTTTTTGATGAAGCTTCGACCTGAATTTGAGCCTGTCCGAGCTATTTTATTGAACCGTAATCCGGTTCCGTCCTTGGATATTTGCTTGGGAGATTTATTGCGTGAAGAACAACGATTATCCACTCAGATGGGTATGACTTCTGAGAAGGTCTTTTCTGAGGCTGTGAATGTGGCCTATGCAGCACAAGGGAGAGGGAAGAATAAGTTGCAGTGTTTCAGTTGCAAGGAGTTTGGTCATATTGCTCGCAACTGTCCGAAGAAAGTTTGTAACTACTGCAAGAAAGAGGGTCATATCATCAAAGACTGTCGGGTGCGGCCTCAGAATCGCCAATCCCACGCCTTTCAAGCTGCTGTTCAGTCATCATCTTCTTCTGCACCCCCCATTGTAAGCTCTGATTCATCCGTTCTCACACCTGCTATGGTCCAACAGATGATTCTGTCTACTTTTACGGCTTTAGGCCTGCAAGGTACGGATCCTAATTTCACTTCTTCTTGGATTGTTGATTCGGGTGCTTCTAATCATATGACTGGAAGTACGACGGGTCTCCATGGTGTTCGTAAATATGGAGGCACGCAAACTATTCAGATTGCTGATGGCAGTACACTTCCTATTACTGCTGTTGGTACTTTGGGCTCTTCATTTCGACATGTTTTTGTCTCTCCTGGATTATCTACCAATTTGATTTCTGTTGGACAATTGGTGGATAATAACTGTGATGTTCATTTTTCTCGTGGTGGTTGTCTTGTGCAGGATCAGGTATCGGGGATGGTGATCGCGAATGGGCCTAAAGTGGGACGTCTATTTCCTTTACAGTTTTCTATTTCTAATGTTGTTTCCTTTGCTTGTACGGCTACTGCCAATAATAATGAAGTCTGGCATAAGAAATTAGGTCATCCTAATTCTGTTGTCTTGACTCATCTTTTGAAACATGATTTTTTGGGCAATAAAGATTCATTTTCTACTTCTTCTGTATCTTTTGATTGTGCTACTTGTCGTCTTGGTAAAAGTAAAACTTTACCCTTTCCTGCGCATGGTAGTCGTGCTTCTAATTGCTTTGAGATTGTACATACTGATGTTTGGGGTGTCAGTCTTGTTATTTCTCATGGTCAGTATCGTTATTTTGTGACGCTTATCGATGATTATAGTCGATTTACTTGGATCTATTTTCTTCGTTCTAAAGCTGACGTCTTTTTTGTTTTTCAAAAATTTGTTGCGCTTGTTGAGACACAGTTCATCACTTGTATCAAAATCTTACGCTCCAACTCAGGGGGGGAATACATGTCTCATTCCTTTCAGACTTATCTTTAGCAAAAAAGGATTATTTCCCAGCGTTCTTGTCCTTATACCCCTCAACAAAATGGAGTCGCTGAGCGTAAGAATCGTCATCTCTTAGATGTTGTTCGTACCTTATTGATTGATTCTTCTGTACCTTCTAAGTTCTGGGTAGAAACTTTATCTACTGCTGTTTATTTGATCAATCGTCTGCCTACTGCCACTCTAAATTATGATTCTCCTTATTTTCGATTATTTGGCATATCTCCTGAGTATCAATCCTTTCATACTTTTGGGTGTGTTTGTTTTGTTCATCTGCCACCTGTTGATCGTCACAAGTTTGCTGCCCAGTCTGTCACGTGTGCTTTTATGGGATATAGCCCTACTCAGAAAGGATTTGTCTGTTATGATGCTCATGCAAACAAATTTCGAATCTCCCGGAATGTGATTTTCTTTGAAAATCAATATTTCTTTCAGTCTCAGGTTATTTCTGATCCTCCTATTACTCTTCTACCCGCTTTTGATGATGTGCCTTCTTCTATTGAGCGATTTAAACCAGGTGTAGTGTATCATAGACGTCCTCCTTCAATGCCTCTTCCAGACACTGATCCGTCATCTGATTCTGCGGTTCCTATACCTCGACGCTCCACCCGGGTTACACATCCACCAGATAGGTATAGTTTTTCTCATACCTCACTTACTACCACTCTCGATACTATTTCTGTTCCTCACTCTTATGCTCAGGCAGCCACCCAAGCATGTTGGCAGCAGGCCATGCAAGAAGAAATCCAAGCTCTTCAAGACAATCACACTTGGGATCTTGGGACTTGTCCCTCTAGTGTCAAACCTATTGGTTGTAAATGGGTGTACTCAGTTAAGTTTCGATCTGATGACTCACTGGACAGATATAAGGCCCGACTCGTGGCTCTTGGGAACCGGCAGGAGTATGGTATTGATTATGAAGAGACATTTGCACCTGTTGCCAAAATGACAACTGTACGGACTATCTTGGCACTTGCTGCGTCGCAGGAGTGGTCTCTCCGGCAGATGGACGTGAAGAATGTTTTTCTACATGAGGATTTGAAGGAAGAAATCTATATGTCTCCACCTCCCGGCATGTTTGCTACACCTTCTTCAGAGGTTTGTCGGCTAAGCCGATCTTTGTATGGACTGAAACAGGCTCCGCGTGCATGGTTTGATAAATTTCGTTCTACTCTGCTTGCTTTTCACTTTACTCAGAGTCAGTTTGATTCCTCTCTGTTTCTTCGCAAGACTTCTACAGGAATTATATTGCTTCTAGTATATGTTGACGACATCGTGATTACTGGCTCTGATATTGAGTTAATTAAGCAATTACAACAAGCATCTCAAGGCCTCTTTTCACATGAAAGATCTCGGTCCCCTGCAGTACTTTCTTGGCCTTGAGGTGCAGATTACTTTGACTGGTACATTGTTACACCAGCACAAATACACGCAGGAAGTGATTTCATTGGCTGGTCTCCAATCGGGTAATTATGTTCTTACTCCCTTGGAGGTAAATCTTAAGCTTCGTCAGGAGGACGGCGAGCTTCTATCAGATCCATCCTTGTATCGGCAACTCGTTGGGAGTTTGAACTATTTGACGATTACTTGTCCTGACATTTCTTTTGCTGTGCAGCAGGTCAGTCAATTTATGCAGGCCCCCCGACACTTTCACTTAGCCGCTGTCCGCCGCATTGTCCGATATCTAAAGGGTACCTCTACACGCGGGTTGTTCTTTCCTAAGGAATCTTCCTTACAGTTGGTGGGGTATAGTGACGTTGATTGGGCCAGATGTGCTGATACTCGTCGCTCTGTTATTGGCTGGTGCATGTTTTTAGGCAATGCACTCATTTCCTAGAAGAGTAAGAAGCAAGACAGAGTTTCTAAGTCTTCTACTGAGTCTGAGTATCGAGCTATGTCTTCCGCATGCTCTGAGATCACATGGCTTCGTGGGTTATTGGGTGAACTTGGTTTTCCTCAGCTTCATTCCACTCCTCTTCATGCTGATAATACTAGTACTATTCATATCGCCGCTAATCCTGTCTTCCATGAGCGTACGAAACATATCGAAGTCGATTGTCATTCTATACGTGAATCCTTTGATAGACATGTGATTACTCTTCCTCACATTTCTACCGAACATCAAACTGCAGACATATTCACTAAAGCTCTTTCTCGGCACAGACATCAGTTCTTGGTTGACAAATTGATGCTTCTTGATTCACCAGCATCAATTTGAGGGGATGTTACGGAGATGATTTAGAGATTTGATTTGTCATATTTTAGGAATGTTTTCCTTGATATCTAGATTGTATACAGCAGATAATTAGGTTGTAAATAGGTTGGAAATACTTACCTTGTATAGCATTTAGGCGCTAGAAATCTGGCATTATCTATGTAAACCTCTTCTATATAATGGAAGGAAACCCGATGAAAAGGGTATTCAGACCAATTTGACAAGCCTTCAACACTTGGGCCAAAAGAAAATTTATTTTCTCTGTTAAAAGAATCACTGGATCATTTAGATACATGTCTTGCAAAAAAAAAAAAAAAAAAAAAAACCACACCAGACCTTGTTCAATGGTTCTCTTATAACATTTAAAAAGGACAAATCCACTCCTAAAAACACAGCATCAATAAAAAGAAGCCAGCAAGCATGAAATGAAAAGAATGGCTGTATCATTAATAGAAACCCATATGCCGTAAAAGCAAAACACAAATTTCTTGAAAAGAGAGTGAGTTCATATCCACTAGAAAACACCATGAAAGCAATCAAGGGAATATTAATATCATAGAAGAATTTGCAAATCCACATCGCACCACCACCATACCAATGCAAAGCACTATAAAATTAACAAGACATGTACTGAAAACTAGGGACACTAAGCCGCCAACAAATATTGATACTATCACCACAAACCTCAAGCGTTTATCTGATCAAGCCTCTTGCCTGATATTTATTGGGAAAAACCAAGAACAATTATAGTAGGAAATAAAAAAAATTTCTCTAGACAAAATCCTTCTTAAGTTTCACAAGCTTCACCAGTTCACTGAAGCCCATGTGTGCCCTGTGTCTGCATCAAAAGGAAACCATGGCCCATACATGCTCTGTTTCTGCATCAAAAAGGAAACCATGGCAATACTCAATTACAATTTCATTTGGGAGGGGGGGGAGATTATGTCAATCTTTTTACTTTCTTAGCAAGTCCAAGGCATGAGATAAATTCACCATAGAAAGTCTTAAACAATTGTACAACTATTAAGCAATACATGGTCTTAAATCTAACGAAAAATGAAAAGGAACAAAAATTTGAAGAGCCATAAAAGAACTGTTCAAATCACAAGGCCTAAGAGCAAGTTCTGCAGGTAATTGTGATCCAATCAAGCAGGAAAAAATTGCCTCTTTCGATGTTTCAGATCACCATCGAGCAACCCAATTAGCAAGGCAAATACAACCCGAAAACAAATTTGCGAGGAATTAGAGACTACCATATCCAGTCTCCAAAATCAAATCCCCAAGGTCCTTTAAAGGTTAAGCACCACATGATGCAGAATATCAGAGGCACAAGAAACATCATAAGTTAAAAAAAATATAAGAAAAAAAGAGGAATGTGAACGGGGACTTACTGCTTGTATCACATGCACAACTTAAAGGTCTTTGAAGGCAAAAGCTGCATGAGGCATAATACAAGAGGCTAAAGAGAAAAAAAACAAAAGGCTTAGGATACAGTCAGAAGGTGATGTGGGGCTCACTGGGACCTTCAACAGGGATGAAAATGGTGTACAAGCAGAAAATGAAACAGACATTGCAAAATCCAAGACCTTCTGCAATGATTTTTCCAATGCCAATTGAAGTCTCTATCTCAAATGTGCATTACTTGTGCAATATTATCAGACTTGCTAAGACATCTGCTCCACAAATTGCTTGCCAAAAAACATAGCTCACTGTCAAAACCTGAGACCTACTAAGAAGCTTGTGGAATGTTGGAGCTTTGTTGGGTGTGACTCAAAAGTCTTTCCAGTCAATTGTAGTAGGAAAGTCCAAGGAATATATCAGATTTGAGGTTAGAGAGACTAAAAGAAAAAAGAACATGGGCCCGATGATCTTATCAGAATTTCAGATGGCATAACATATTTCGATGATAAATGAAAATCACTTTTGTTCTCCCTTCGAGGGAAACTTTTGCTCCTATACGAGTGCCTCAATAGTTTATTCAAACTAGGCTTATTTCATCATAATAGAGAAACAAAATTTCGACAAACTACTAATAAATTCGTCTGTCAAAAGAACAATCTCAAGAGAGAGAGAGAAGAACAAGAAAAAGGAAAAAGAAGTAACTTGAAATGAATGATTTACAATCCTTAATTTGAATTGTCTGTGTGTGTATGTGTGTGTGTGTGTGTGTGAGAGAGAGAGAGAGAGAGAGAGAGAGAGAGAGTCAATAAAGGATAAACTACACTACATTATAACTATGAGAGACGAAAGAAAAATAAATAGCTACAAAGAATGACTGATGAAGGTCGCCGTATTCATTATAGAAAGTGTGCCTAGACAATTTTATTCGGTATACAGAACACAATGCAATCATAAAAAGCTGTTGGGTTCATGAATCGATTTCACCGAAAAAAGAAACTAAAGCTGAAAGCAAGATTAGTTGACATATGACAGAAAATCTTTATATTTTCTAAAACAGAGAAGAAAGAAACTGAAAAAATGCCATTGAATGATGCAGTATAAGGCTCTAAAAATCTCTAAATGATTAAAAATAATTCCAAAGGCAACACCATGAATTTACGATTTGGGCTCTTTTTGGTTGAGTGAAATATTTATGAAGTGCAGAAGTCTTGGCAGAGCTAAATCTTTCAAAAGCGCATCAAAATATGCAACTAGCTAAATGTGCCACCTAATTTTGCTTTTTTCAGTAGCCACCTTTTTAAATCAAAAACCATAGATCCAACTTTCTCATTTCACTTCATCAAGACCAAAAGAACAAGTTGCAGGGAAGCCATCATCTTATCTCACAATTCTAATACTTACCTTCTCCATCCTTTCAGAGGCTTCAATTCAACTTAAAAGGTTTAGCCATTGCCTGATCACCACGGCATCTAAAATTTTTTTCTTTCCTTTCATCCTTTATCAGAATTCTCAAGTCTTTTCTGTCCTTCCCATTCGTAGAAACTTCATATTAAACAAATGTGGTTCAAATTATCATCTCAATTCAGTATTACACAAGAGTATACCCATTTTTAATCTATTTACCTCTGTTTGACTTCATTACCCTAGCATCCCAACTGAGTAGTAACCTCAATCTCCTTGGGAATATATCCATTAACAATGAAATCCAAAAAGCAGAAATGCTTGTTCTTGAACACCCAACACTTCTTTTACTTCATAATGTGGCTGTCCTTGAAGCCGTTTATTTGGGTTTCTGGCACAAGTAGACCGATGAGAGAATGCACCAACTTTTTTATTATGCAGGCTACACAACAACAAATATACTATCCCTTTGCATGAACGTAGCAACTAAGGCATCTCGCGCCCATCAATCATCACAATTCACATTTTTTTAAAATTATATCCTAATTTCCTTAAAATTGAATTTTCACCAACATATCTTGCCTACCCTTTGATTCTTAAGCACTTGTCCAAACTTCTAAGATAGCATATAACCCCATTTATATCTCACAGACCATGTGTCATAAATGTGAAATTTACATCATCAAGAAATTGATATATACCATGAGGCCCTTTGTCCAATTCTTGCTATAGAAGAACGGACAAATGAATTACAAGGCAAATGATAGAAAGAAATTCCATGGAAACATATTTTATTTCTTCCATACGCATACTAGATAGGCAAACTACATTTGGCTGCCATAAGACTGGTCTCTACAGCAATAAGAACTTTGTTCTAATCCTAATGTTTGTCATATAAGACTGACTATGTAAAAATTGTCATCTATCAGATAGTCTGACATAATCAATCAACAGCCTATACCTCCAAAATCTCCCATAAACAGTAACAACATCCTAATAACAGCCAAGCTTGCCACACTCCAGCCAGGAGGGGGAGGAAGATATGCACAGAAAAAGAAAATTTTGAGCAAATCCCAGTATATCACCGCATAATTATTTCAGAAAAAAAAAGGCCAAACTAATATATATAAACTGGGTTAAATAATCCCAACCTGAACTTATCTCCCGAAGCCTGCTAGCACCTCAAATAATCCACAGCAACACAACCAGGAGGTTCTTTGCACCACTTTTGGGGCTGGCGCTTCTATAGGCTAAATATCAACTCAGAAAAAGATAACCAGATTTATCTTCAATGCATTATCCCATGAATCCATAATCAAATTGCAATCAAGAAAAGTATGGGGGCAATACCTGGCTTTCAGAACATTCAGGAATCACAGAATCTTTGACATGTGCTGCATCATTACTAGTTGCAGCAACAGGAGCACTTGATGATGGCAATATTTTACCCTCATATCCATTTGAAACAGATTCCACCATGTTTGAAGATGCCTGTACATTTTCATAAGATAAAGGAGATACTTCCTCACTTTTCTTCAATGAAAAATCCGTCACAGCTGCTGGACCCTCCCTTGATTCCTTGCTTACTTCAACCACATTCATAATCACTGGATTCTCAACTGGAGCACTTAGGGCAATTCCAATTGTCTCTTGGGACACAGGTACCACTGACTGTAGAGAATCAACAAGAGTAGCACTTTCTGGAATTGAATTAAAAGTCTCCCCAGCCAGTCCATCATCAGCAACCCACGTCACTTCCACCTGGGATGAGTCAACCGGCTTATCCAAATCATCATATGATCTTGCTTCCAAAACTGAATTGTAAGCCACCTCCTTAGGTTTCTCCTCAGTGATTTGGGGCTCATCACCTGGACTACTACTGCTAAAGCTCCGCTCATCCACATCATGTGATTCCTTGGCAAACTCAACATGCTCTATCCTAACATTTTTGCTCTCGGAATTCTCCTCAGATTTCATTTCCCTTTCGATTACAACGACACCATCATCCTCTAAGCCTATTTTCTGGGCACCCTCTACATCACTATGGACTCCCAACATAGTCCTTTCCTCAGCAACATATGGTCGAATGGATGATGAATCTCTCTCCCCCAATTCCTCACTCCCCTCATTAAATGGATTCTGATCGCTATCCTGGTCCCGAGATACCGGGCTACTAACCTCACCATCATCACTTTCCTTCCCATCTTGAGATTTCAAATCGTCATTTCCTACCATAGTTTGATTCAATCAGAAGATTTACAATCAAAATCAATCTCAACGAGTCACCTTAACATATACCTTTTAAGCCAACTCGACCATAAATGAAAATAAAAGTAAATAAATAAATTATGACTGAGTTACAGAGGGTAAGTTGATTCAATCCAATCAATACAATAAAAAACTTCAAGTAAAACAACTGTTTAGCAAACACCTATTTTTTCAATTCAACCTAAATTTTAAAAAATAACAATAAACATGGCATGATTTAGGGGCCGAGGAATAAGTTAGTCTCCAATCATAGGAGTTGAAAATCAAGCAAAACAAGGGATATTAATATACACCCATAGGCCAAATTGACGCCCAAAAAAAACTCAAAACAAAAGATTGATAAATGAGAGATGACAGCTAAAAAAGTTTTTCTTTGGTCCGGTAGGACTGAAATTAAGCAAAAGAGAGAGTACCAACAAACACCCACCAACCAAACTTGACAAAAGGAAAAGGAAAAAACAGACTGAAATATAGGGAAGTGTACAACTGAATGACAGATGGGCGAGTGTAGACTGGTCTGATAGAGTTGAAATCAAGCGAAACAGAAAACATTATCAAAAACCCAGTGACCCAAAGTTGGCAAAGTAATAAATCAAAAACAAAGTTGAAAAAGTTGAGTGCATGATTGAATTACAGATAGGCGAGCGTGGATGAGTCCGATTCGAAAAAGCAAGAGGAGGGCAAAAGTCTGTACCTTGAGGGTTTTTGGTTGAGGGATTATGGATTTCCTTATTTTTCTTTTTCTTTGCAGCCTTTCTCTTCTTGGGACCGGATGGCATGATTGAATTGGGGGGCTGCTCTCGTGGGTGAATCGTACTATGGGGTTCTCCAGAAAGTGGCTTGTCTCTGATATCGCGAACCTGAGTGCCCCCCCCCCACACACACTCTCTCTGTCTCCCCCCCTCTCTCTCTCTCTTAACTTTCTACTGTAATAATGTTGTGTTTATGTTTACGTTTCAAAATTGGATATATTAACTTAGCAAGGTAGACTGGCGAAGTAGAAAGGTCTGAAACATAGATGATTTATTGGGAATTCCGAAGCAAAATGTTGAAACGTCGCATGTGGAATGGAGGATGCGTAGATTCTCTCTCTCAGAGGGAATAATTATAGACTGCTTGTCTGCTGAACAAATGTCGGAAGTGAAGCTTTTCACCATTCGCATCTTAAATATTTTTTATTTAACTTCTTAATTTATTTAGATTATTTAGATTTTTACGTTTAACTAAAGACCTTATTTGTAAAATTCATACATGAAATTCAAGAAAATTGTAATTAAGTACTTTCGTCAAATTCTAAGTAGAAAATTAATAGGAAAATTATCAAAATATAAGATAATAACCCATTCTTTCCTTGTTTTTTTATTTTATTTTTTTTTATTTTAATAAACGAGAGTGCAATTTTTTGAAGGGTGCATGCCAAAGTCATGAATAAATGTTATTTTCGGATGAAAATGATGGAGGGGGAGGGAGGGGATATGAGATAGGTTAGGGGAAGTTTTGAGTGGCATGGAATTTGCCAAGTTTTGTTTCTATTATTTGGGCCATGGAATAGGAATTGATGATGTTTGCAAATATTTATTATTCAAAGGAATTATGTACATTCATTATGAAGGATTGGTCACATTCACTTCATTGTTTTGGTGCATAAAAGTTAAAGAGTTGCACTTCCAAAATGAATGTTTGCAATACAACAAGACGCAATGGGAAATTTCTAAGGGAGAAAGGAGACAGATCAATATTTATTGTTGTTTATATAAATATTTCAAATAGTATTTAATGATAAATAAAGAGTTTTGCTACACAACCTTCACCACACTTCATACTCCACATTTTTTAAAATTTTTTAAATTTTTAATATTTAAAATTTTTTTTTTGAGTTTATTCTTTTTAAATTATTTCAAATTTTCTATTCATTATTCATATAATAAATATTTGATAAAAGAAAAAAATAATAAAAATTAAAAATAATCTGAAGTGTGGAGTGTTAAGAGGCTGTGAAGATTTATTCTTAAAGTTATTAGATAATACAATGACAGGTATAGAACGTTTGATTCAAGTGTCCAAAGTTATAACAATTTGATCGTGTCAAAAGGTTCCCTCTCTCTAATTTTTTTTTAACCAAGGATATCCACGTCCCATCTTCTTCTTCTTGTGACGAATCAGAGATCCACAACCACACGACGTGGTTGCGAACTAGAGACTAATGATCTCACGATGTTCTCGGGTTTCGAATCGATTTTCGTTTTATTTTTTGTTGGATTTTCATTTGATTTTGGTTGGTTGATTTTTTGTTGCTTTCATTTAGTATGATTTTTGTTAAATGATTTGATATTGTTAGATTTGTGCGCTGTTTTGTTGGATTTGGGTTACTAGTTTGGACCTCATCTCTGTCTTGCTCTCAGTCACTCTCTCGGGTGGCTGGACGGCCTGTTGGCCAATCTGCATGTCAGTCTAGCCGGACAAGGTTGCTTATCCACATAAGACGGGGTCAGGTAGCAGGGACGAAAATAGGCCCCCTTGCTAATTGTAGTGTCTTTTTACTAGTAGTGGTTTAAATCTTTAATGCCACAACCAATTGATCTAATAGTTAGATCATTTCAAATCACTTTATGTGGTCCTCTCTTAGCTAAGCTAAGAATATGTGCTAAAACCTATGACATTTTTTTTGTTTTTAGTAATGTTAGAGAGAAGTCATTATAGCAATGCATACTTTACACTTATTGTGTGGCTGCTTCTAGTTGATTGTTCCCAACACTCACTTGGAGAGATGTGTGGTCTAAATGATGCCACATCATGTGTACAAAATAGATGTTCTCAATAATCACTTCTATCTATATTTATTTATTTATTTTTATCCCATCTCCCTCCTAGAACAATATAAGTATTCTCGTTATAATTTTTTTTTTTTTTTTTACATGAGGTTGGACTCATTGGAGACAACACTTCCCGCCGCTTTATTACAATGATCTACCGGATCTGACCCTTACACAGGCGAATGCGATGCTAATGTTTCGCCCTACTTTTCGTAATTCTGTATTTCCCCTCGCTTCCTTTTCGTCCTCTGTTTCACGCTCTAATTTCTCCGGATGCTTCTTGGGCATGGTCGATTACGCCAACTCAAGCACTCCCTCTCACAAATCATTGTTGTCTGGTCACCTAAAGAACCACAGATTAGACGCAGCTCGAGCGCTCCTCGATAACATCCCCGTTCTCGATGCGACTCTATGCACCATGATGATCAACGGTTATGCCAGAAATGATAGACTCCGCGATGCCTTGAAGCTGTTTTACGAAATCCCGGATAAAGACGTTGTTTGTTGGAATTCGATAGTTAAAGGGTGTTTGGATTGTGGGGATTTGAGTATGGCCGTGAAGCTTTTTGGTGAAATGCCTGAAAGGAATGTCGTTTCTTGGACCACGATGGTGAATGGGTTCTGTCAGTTCGGGAAAGTTGAGATGGCTGAGCGCTTTTTTTGGGAGATGCCGGTGAGGGATGTGGCAGCGTGGAATTCAATGCTTTATGGGTATTGTGGTAGCGGTAGACTTGACGATGCTATGAGATTGTTTGACAAGATGCCTTTTCGTAATGTGATATCATGGACTTCGATGATTAGTGGGCTTGATCAGAATGGGAAGGGCATTGAAGCTTTGTGTCTTTTTAGGCAGATGGTAGGTTCTGGTGTTGAGCCCACTGTGACCACGTTGGTTTGTGTGTTATCAGCTTGTGCAAATATACTAGCTCTACATCTAGGTGTTCAGATTCATGGACATAATATTAAGTTAGGGTACTGCTTTGATGAATTTATATCTGCTTCACTTGTAACATTTTATGCAAATTGCAAGCAAACAGAGAATGCTGGTAAGGCTTTCGATGAGGTAATGCATAAAAATGTAGTTGTATGGACAGCTCTTGTAACCGGATATGGTTCAAATGGTAAGTATCAGGATGCATTGACGGTTTTTGGGGACATGATAAAGATGGGTGTCCTTCCTAATCAATCTTCTTTCACCAGTGCTTTGAATTCTTGTTGCGGATTAGAGGCTCTTGATAGGGGCAAAGAGGTCCATGCAGTAGCTGTTAAGCTAGGTTTAGAGTCTGACGTCTTCGTGGGTAATTCTAACATTGTCATGTATACTAAATGTGGAAATATAAATGATGGCTTAGCTGTATTCAAAAGAATTCGTAACAAGAATACTGTCTCATGGAACTCAATTATTGTTGGTTGTGCACAACATGGGTGTGGCTTCTGGGCTCTGACTCTCTTTAGCCAAATGATACGTATGGGGGTGGACCCGGATGAAATCACATTCACAGGTTTGCTTTCTGCATGTAGCCATTCCAGGATGTTACAGAAAGGGAGATGTGTTTTCAAATATTTCAGTGAAGGTAAATATATTGAGATGAAGCTTGAACACTATGCATGTATGGTTGATGTCCTAGGTCGATGTGGTGAGTTGGAAGAAGCAGAGGAGTTAATAAGACGCATGCCTATGAAGGCAAATTCCATGGTATGGCTAGCTTTGCTTAGTGCGTGTAGGATGCATTCTAATTTGAATGTGGCTGAAAGAGCTGCAAAATGCCTTTTTGATTTAGAACCAAATTGTAGTGCAGCATATGTGTTATTATCTAATTTATATGCATCTGCAAATAGATGGGGTGATGTCTCCAGGATACGGGGGAAGATGAAACATAGTGGGATCATAAAAGAACCAGGATCCAGTTGGGTTATTCTTAAGGGACTGAGGCATAAATTTCTTTCTGGAGATAGGTCGCACCCACTCAGCAAAAAAATATATGAAAAGCTTGACTGGTTGGGAGGAAAGATGAAGGAATTTGGTTATTTTCCCGATCAACAGTTTGCTTTGCATGATGTTGAGGTTGAACAAAAGGAAGAGATGCTGTCTTATCATAGCGAAAGGCTAGCCATTGGATTTGGGTTGATTAGTACTGTAGATGGGAGTACAATAATAGTAATGAAGAATCTTCGTGTGTGTGGTGACTGCCATTCTGCCATTAAGCTCATAGCTAAGATTGTTGGGCGGGAGATCGTTGTAAGAGATTCTAGCCGCTTCCATCACTTCAGGGATGGTCTTTGTTCTTGCGGGGATAATTGGTAGTTCTGGTCTTGTATTTGTAGGATGCACTTCTGTGGAATTGTTTTGAGGGGCTTTATAATATTTGAAATGATTTGCAGTAGAGCTTGTCTATGCATATCATATCATACCCATTGAATCAGCAATACTGTTTAAAGATTGGCAAGATCATTAAGAGTCTCCTTGGCTATCTTATATGAGGTTTGGAAACACACCAGTTTGGCTAGTTTAAGGTGCCTCAGGTGTAGATAATTTTAAGGTTCCTCAAATGTAGATACTGAGGCATTAAGTGATAGCTGGTCCAAACTTGAGCAGAGAAGTAATCTGGTCTCCAAGAAACTGTCTTTATACCCAGTGGTACTTTTAGCAGGAAAACTCTTTTCCATATTCCTTTACATCAATTAAAGGGAAATGTGATTGCTGGTGATGGTTTTTTCATAAAATGGGAGTTCTCAGAGCCTTGGCAATTCCATAAGGAGCTCTGCAAGCAAAGCTGCTTCTGGTGATGTTATACGCGATCGGTCAGTAGAAAAACTGTTTTCTGTGAGCTCCCATGCTTCAAAATTCACTAGGTTCAATAAGTGGTAAGAAAGTAGTATTGAATTCTTAAGAAAGGCAATTAAATGAGGTGGAATTATTTCAGGAAAATGATTGGCAAACAGGGACTCATACACAGGTTCTGCATGGGATATGCAAAAATTTATTCATTTGGTTATATAGATGAGATGAAAGTTGAAAAATGAATAAAAAATATTATTAGAATATAATATTTTAATATAATTTTTGTTTTAAGATTTGAAAAAATTGAATTGTTTTTTATATTTTTCGTGAGAGTTCAAAAAAATTGTAACAATTCATGGTAACAACCACAACCAGTGCATACACTGTTCAAGATAGGTTGCAGGATATGGACTCTGGATATAGAATTTAAAGCATGCAGCAGAACAGGAGCACAAGACAAAAATGGAACCTGACAGCGATGTGAAATCGGTTGGTGAAGAGGCCATCAGAGAACGGAAGGCAGTTTAAAGCTAAAATGTTATCTAGACTACATCTCTAGCTGCTAAAATGTTGTCTAGTGGTGACAAGTAATTGCAACTGTATGTTCATAGTCACGAAGAAACTGGTGGGATTGTTCTGTGACAAGCTAATGTGAAAGATGGAAGTTGTGTTCTGTGAATTTTAACACTCATATGTTTTATGCTTTGGCTTGCATTAACTGTTGCTAACCATTGGAAGAGGTAATTAGGTAACAAGTTGGCTTCATTTTAAATTAAAATTGACATGCTTTCTTTAGATTCTTCAGCATGAAGGACAATGTACATCTTTCTGGATTTCTGTCATGTTTCAGTATAATGCAACGAGTCTTTAATTTGCACTTTTTTTTTTTTAACCTTTTCCCAGGACATTTGGTTGCATTTATGATGCCCAAGGAAAAATATATCTTGGACTCCTCATTAAGTTGTTGCGCATTTTGCAATTAATGTAGCAGACTTTTGCTATAGTGAACAGTACATAGCAAGATTCCCATCGCCATTGACCTTATCAGAGATGCATTAGCATAACCATCACCTTCGAACAAGACATCATTTAAACAAAGATATGCTATCCATTCTCCATCATTTTATGATCTCTTACTTAACATGACATAACATCCAATGAATAGAAGTATCTGTTATTTTCCACTTATTTATCAATGATTTGATAGAGGTGAACTCATGGACTCCATATTTTCCATCCCATACAACCGATTAAGTTTTATTTTTTTGTCAGAGATTTTGTATTTCTCAAAACGCAAACATTGCTTTAGCTATGCATGCGACCTTCTCCCTATATTGCAAGAGATCAACATCAGTAATCTGTCAAATACATGGCAACACATGGAAAGAGCAATGCTACTCTTCCCTCTCGTTGTACATCATTATTCTATAGATTAAAATAAAAACTCGTAATACATTTAAAACAGAGTATTTGGGATATCCATAGGCAAGCTGTTTATGAAGAGATGGAACCGTAATATATCCTCCTTCAGTAATGTGTGAGTGTCTACCACATCATTACTGCATGTCAGAATCCATAAGTCTCCTGAATTCACTCTCTTTAAAGTTCCCCGGCAAAATGGGCAAGATTCTGACCTTGTGTTCCTTTGAAATACAAAAGCAAACGAAGACTGCAACTTAAGAATCACAGCTACTCTCCATCATTACAAATTAGCAGCAAAATACAATGGCAAGCAAAGGAGGAAAATGAGATGGGAGAATACCAGTCATGGTAGCAATTGATTCACATGGCATGACAGCAGTTCGGCAAAACTATCTTGGTGCATGGCTTCGAACAGATCCCACACTCATCTTCTCTCTCCAAATCTACATCTGAAAGCTTCTTCCACTTATCATCTGATATCTTTCTGACTGCCATCCCCAAGCCATGAAATTCACCTCCAGTAGTTTTCAAGTCTAATGAGTCATTGTGGAGACACTGAAGAAAGGGTAATATAACAGCTGCAGTAACGAGTGTAATCAGTAAGTGAAGAATCAGCACAACACATGAATATTATATCATTCCACTAAAAAATTTATATTTTTAAAATTTTGGAAAACTGAATGTATCCTTTCGGTGAATAAAATTATAATCATAGTCATACTCATGGTCTAATTATATCCTTTCAATGAAGTTTAACATTGTTTACATACAATAGAATTCTCCAATTGTAGCTTTCCTTCCAAATGAAGAGAGATTTTGCTTCCCATCTGTGCGCACCTAAATAAGAAAGAAATTTACAAGCATATGAGGCAAACTTCCAAAAAATGGGAACCATCTTATATTCAGACTTGCATTGTATCTCATAAGTACACAAATAGAAACTAACCTTATATACAACTATGTGAAAAAGGTTTAAATAACTTGAAAGTAGACATGTACATGAGCAATCAATCCATTTAAGCAGAAACAGAAAAATGGGTGCCAAGTGATCGTAAGCCAATTTCAGATGAAAACAGGCGCCACCCTTGCCTCTTGGAACTGAAGCAGCCCTGCATACATATTAATTCAGACTGATATAAATATCGTCTTATTTACATATACATCTTGGTCCACCAATTAGATGACCTTGCTAGTGCTCCCTAGCTCAGTTGTCAAGATGAAGGCAAACCATGCATCTATAAATTTATAGTATAAACTTAAATTTGAAGTAGGTATGGTCTAACAAGACAATCATAACTGACATTGCATATTTCATGCAAACCCCAAATTGTTTTACTTAGACTTCAAATTTTTATTCATTGTTGGGATTCATGTCATGTCATGTCATGTCATCTCATCTGCAAAAGCAAACGAGGCTAAAAGTCAAGTTTTCAGTTTATATTCCTTTCATACTAGGGTCAATTAGTAGATGAATCCAAACAAGAATTTGTTCCAACTTTCAATAGTACAGTATTCAAAGAAATAATAGTCCTCCAAACCACCAAGACTCAACATGATTCTCTTTGAAATCGTACAACCAGTAATAGAAATGATCATGATCAAATTCAATAATAATAAAAAAAAAAGGTTGGGGTATAAACAACTGGTTGAAATCACCCAAAACCCAGTGCCTCACATTCTCACAAAAGAGAATCTTCTCTGTAATGCTTTTGGAAAGGCTAGAATGGTGAGTGTCACCATCTTGAGCTGAAGCCCCACTTGGGGCACGTGCTAAAGCTACCAAGTCTCTAAATACTTACTCATAGAATCCAAATTCCTATAACTAATAGAGCATGGAATGTCAAATTGTTTGTCTTTAATGCTTGCAATGTATATCAAATTATTTGAGTGCTGAAATCCATTCCTTCAAGGATACTCGAGTAGAATTCTCATCCAAATATGAATTTGAGTCAGCATTCAACATATCTACACAATTTTATCATTAAACTTAACAGCTGATTGAAACAAAACACCGAGAGAGAGAAAGAGAGAGACAGAGAGAGAGAGAGCTCACAGCACATTAGCGTGCTGAATATCAGCCTCGAGAACCTTGAGGAACTACTGATAAGAAGGTCCAGAAGCAGGCTGCTGAAAATAATCCCACATTCCTCTTACTCTTTCTCTCACTTGGGATACCAATACGTCACTGTTTCGGAATATATCAGACTGATGCAGACTCGGACACAGAGATAAAGAAACCCAGAGAGTGGAGGAGGGCTATATATTACCTAAAAAGGCAGTATGAGAAATTATTGTGGTTGAACAGAGACATCATGAAAGGTCATTGCAGTCTAGAAGGTGAAGATCGAAGATCAAAGAACGGAGTGAGAGAGAGTTGGATTTGTTTGAAATTTTCACCTTGACTTGACTACTTTCGTTAATGCTTATAGTTGGGGAGTGGAAGTTGGAATAACGAGAAGGAGGAAGCATCTCCCAAAGTCAAAACCATTATTATGGTGTTCGGTTTGGTCAAAGGATGAATCGTTTGGATTGGGTCACTCAATATTATTCGGTCGTGCGTTACAATCTACGGCTCCTCCCCTCCCTTACAATACGTTACTTACTTCCCTTATTTATTTCACAAAATAAACCTTAGAAAAACGCTACTCTGCTGCCAAAAACGTATCGCTCGGTTTTTTTTTTACCGAATAATGATAGAAGTGATTTTAAGTGTATTTATATATTTTATAAAAATATTTAAATACATTAAAAATGTGAATAAAAAAAAATTACTTTAACAACTAGCAGTAACACCGAGCGGTGCTACTCGGGCATCAAAGTAGCACCGCTCTAAACCTTAAGATGAACCAATTTTAAAGTTCAGATAAAAGTGATACAAAAAATAAAAAATAAAATAACTCATGTATATACCTTAGACCAATATAATTTTTATTTTTATAATGCTTAATTTGCTAGCAAATTTAGACATTGTGAAGGATGTTTTGTGAGTACTGTTATATGAAATTGAAGATGGGATATCAAAACTTGGAATCTCAATGAACATGTTATTGAAGAGATTATCACTTTATCATTGATACCAGATTTTAATTGACTATAACAAAGTTGTTTAATTTGATTTTACCCATCAGCAAATTTAAAATTGAACCGAATCGAACCGATTGATCAAGAGGTTTCACAATTTTAAATGTACAAGGTTTTACGATCATTACTTGTAGACCAAGGACACCAACCACTACCTTATAATCAATTTACAATTCTTTGTTGAGGAAAAAATCCAGTATAATTTGTTATTCTCTGATTTGAACTTTGAGTAGTAAGCAGATGAATAGGCTTAGTAAATTAGGGCTTTTATTGCTCAATTCAAACGTCTAATGTGAGATTCACTTTGAAAGTATGAGCCTTATAGTCGAGCCCATTTCGAGTTAAGACCCCTCCTAGCCCTTCCAAATTTTCTACCTTATCAGCATGATGTCATCCATTTTTTCACGAATTCATTCTTATTATGCTGATTGCATATTGTCTCTTGATATGCGAATTTGCCCATCTCGCATTGTGGATTACGATTTCTCCTCTAAGATGGCATCGATGATTCTATATTTCATCTGAACTTCATAAAATGTATGCTTTGAAATTTATGCAACAAAACCACAATCTTTGTAATGATCCCAAAGAATTTTGAGATGGCTTTAACATTAAAGTGAGAACAATTTGCGTAAAACAAGTGGATTGCTTACTGTGGATGTTTGACATTCAGGTAGAAGACACATATAGTAAAGGACAAGAATACTTAACCCGTCAGACATAGCGGAATAAAAAATTAAAAATAAAAAAATAAAAAAACGAAAGGTAGAAGGAAAAGAATACTTAACCCGCAAAGCAAAAAAAATAATAAATAATAATAAAAAACGAGAAATTTCCATTGCCTCGAAGTTTCTCGAGAGGCTGTGGGAAAGTTATGGATCAAGAAATCATAAGATAATGCATTTTACTCAAAATGGACTAAATCAACCGTGTAGTTCACTCAATCGTGTACTTACTTACAAAATCAATTCAAACTAATAAATTAGTTAGTAGAAGACTTGCAAATAAAAATGTAAATAAATAAGAAAAAGAGAAAATATATTTACAATCGTAAATTGTGTAACCGTCGCGTAATCGTTTTGAAAAAAATAAATAAAATATGAGACTTACATGAAAAAAATTAATTTTTTAATAATGAACTCCACTCTTTTTCAAAATATTTATATAATATTTACATATTTCACAATTATATATAGAATTGCTTCACCAAATAAATGCCTTCTTCCTTGCTTATATGAAAATACAAAAGGATATAATATTTGACATTTTTCTCTGATCGTGATCATGTTGCAATTGTAGCTGCCTTAATAGTTCCTACCTACTCAGTTTTACTGGGAGTCAAGTCAATTCATTTCATCAAAATTCACCTCAACTCATTTCATCTTATCATTACAACCTTATCAAATTCTTACACAAAATATAATAAATAATTCAACTTTTTCAAATTTCATAATAACTTTCTTAAATTTCCACACAAAATATAATAAATAATTCAACTTTTATTCTATTATTTATAAATTATCTTAACTCATCTCAATTTATCTCTAAATTCAAACCACCCTGTCTCCAACTATAAGAGTTCAAAATCAAGCAAAACAAGATGTATTAATATACACCCATAGGCCAAATTGACGCCCAAAACAAAATTCAAAACAAAAGATTAATAAATGAGAGATAACAGCTAAAAAAAGTTTTATTTAGACCGGTGGGACTGAAATTAAGCAAAAGAGACAGTGCCAACAAAACACCCACTAACTAACCAAACTGAATGACAGATGAGCGAGTGTTAGTTGAAATGATAACTTTTTCTCCAACCTATCCATGCTACTTATAAAACTTATTTTATTAATTTATTTTTATTTTAAATTTAAATTCTGAATTTTAAATTTTATAATCTTTAACATATTTAAAAATAAATAAAGGCACTCTTAAGTTTATCAAGTGCTCTGCTTGGCAATGGGCTGGGAAAGCCGGGGCGCACGATTTAGATCTACCGTTAAGATCGTGCTCTTGGATGTCAAATACAAGCAGGCACGCAAAATTCCCAAGCTCAGAGCATCTGGCTTGAACAACTAAAATTCAAATAAAATTAATGAGAAAATTTTATAATCTTCAATCTCACGTTTATCAACAATGAAGTGATTACTTTACATATTTGCACATGCAAGAGTGATTGTCTTGTCTGTACCAATGCACAACAATATGACATACAGCCTGTCTTTGATCGTGATGTTGAAATTAACTTCCTTAATTTTTTAAATTATAGCTCAAATCATACGAAAAATATTAATTTTTTACTCTTAGTTGCAGTATAGTTGTCATTATTTTTATCATTTTTCACTTAAAATAATTCCTATCTACTTAGTTTTTCTGGGAGTTAAGTCAACTATATGATATAGTCTATATCAACCAAGAGACCAGAAATACGTTTTCAGTTTATCCACTTCCTTCTTGAAGAAAAACATGGCTGATCTTGCCTCTAGCCTCGCCGGTAGTCTCTCAAAGAAATTAGGCTCTCTAGTTTATCAAGAGCTCAGCTTGGCATGGGACGTCCAGAGCGACCTGCATAAACTTGAGAGCACAATTTCTATCCTTAAGATCGTGCTCTTGGATGCTGAAGACAAGCAAGCAAACAACCCCATGCTGAGCATCTGGCTTGGACGGCTTAAAAATATCTTATATGTCGCAGAGGATGTGGTAGATGAACTTGAGTACGAAGCTTTAAGGAAGCAAGCGATTACGACATATGGAAGCGCTATGGCAAAGGTATGCCATTTCTTTTGTTCATTCATGGCACTTTCATCCCGTTTTAAACTGGCTCACAAAATCAAGGACATTAGAGAGAGGTTAGATGAGATTAATGCTGATAAGGTTCAGTTTAATCTCATTGAACGGCATGAAGAGGTGCATGTCAATCCCCTGTGGAGGGAGAAGACCCATTCCTTTATTGATCCTTCAACAGTCATCGGTAGGCATGGTGACAAAGAAGAAATAAAAAAGAGTTTGATGCACCCAAATCCCACTAGAAATCTTAATATAATTGCCATAGTTGGATTAGGAGGTATGGGAAAGACCACACTTGCCAAGGCAGTTTACAATGACGAATCCGTAGTGAATCATTTTCAGTTGAGAATGTGGGTTTGTGTATCTGAGAATTTTAATGTTACAAGATTGGTGGAAGAAATCCTTAAATCTGCTGGTGGTAAAGTTGATAAGAATTCAAGTAATGAAGATACATTGCAGACTAGTTTGAGAGAACTTTTAAAGGATAAAAGGTTTCTACTGGTTTTAGATGATGTCTGGAATGAAAATAGAAATAAATGGACTGAACTGAGAGATTTGCTTAATGGAGGGTCGCATGGAAGTGTCATTGTTGTAACGACACGTAGTCGTAGGGTTTCTTCCGTTTTAGACCCTATTTATACACATTCTGTAGAAGGTCTATCAAAAGAAGAATGTTTGTCTTTGTTTGTGAAATGTGCATTCAAGGAAGGAGAAGACAAACTATATCCAAATCTCTTGCCAATTGCGGATGAAATAGTGAAAAAGTGTAAAGGGGTTCCATTGGCCGTGAAGAGTTTGGGTGGTCTACTTTATTCGAAAGTCGATGAAAGCGAGTGAGAATTGGTGAGAGGTAACGAGATTTGGGAATTGGAAGAAAATGAGGGAGGCATCTTACCTGCATTGCAATTAAGCTATAATCAAATGCCAATTCATTTGAAGCGATGCTTTGCCTATTGCGTTAATTTTCCAAAGGATCATGAATTTGTGAATATCTTTTTAATTGAACAATGGGTGGCACATGGATTAATCATCCAAATGTGTGCTAACAAAAAACAAGAGTCGGAAGATATTGGAGAATTGTACATTAAAGAGTTAATGTCGATATGTTTCTTCCAAGATGTTGATGAACATAGTTTTCGCATGTATTCCTTCAAAATGCATGATCTCGTCCATGATCTTGTGCTCTCTATTGGCCATGAAGATTGGTTGGAAATAGACTCTGACAATAAAGACGTGGCCTCGACAGTTCATCATTTGTCAATTTCAACTAGTGACCAACAAGTTTCGAAGTTCTCAAACAAGTTAACTAATGTGAGAAGCATAATGTACCGAAACGAACCACACGTGTCCTCAGTTGAAGCATGCATCTCAAGATTCAAGTCTTTACGTGTGCTAGATATACCTGATTCAGATTTTGAGTATTTGCCAAGCTCCATTGGTACTCAAAAGCATTTGAGATATCTTAACCTATCTGATAATCCGTCAATCAAGAAGCTTCCTAATTCCATTTGCAAGTTACACAATTTGCAAACCTTGTTGCTTAATGGATGTGAAAACCTTGAACAACTGCCCAAAGATATGAGGAACATGATCAGCCTTAGGGTTCTTACAGTAACAACAAAAGATACATGTTTGCTCGAGAATGGAATATATTGCTTTAATTCTCTTCGAATTTTAGCTATCTATAATTGTCCAAGACTCGAATGCTTGTTTCCACAGATGGACAGGTGCCTCACCAACCTTCGTACATTGGTTTTTTGGGAATGTGAAAGTTTGACCTCTTTGCCACCTATTATCAAGCACCTAACAGCCTTAGACTCATTGTACATTGGTGAATGTGAAATGATAGATTTGAGGGGAGGAGGAGGAGGAGGAGATGCACAGGACCTCCTCAATTTGAGACTCCAAATCTTGTATATAGAAAAATTACCAAAGTTGGAGATTTTACCCGAATGGCTCCTAGGATCTGCAAACACTTTAAAGCACCTACTTATCAAGGACTGTGAAAATCTCAAGGCGTTGCCAGAGTGGTTACCAACTCTGAAATCACTTCAGACATTGGAGATCACTGAATGCAATGAGCTATCATCTCTACCGGTGGGGATTCATCATATGAAAACATTAAGAAAAGTGAAGATTGAAGATTGTCCTGAGCTCGTTACTCGTTTAGAAGACTGGTCCAACATACTAGAGCTCGAACTTGATTCTAAAACTGCTGAGGATGATGAGGTAATGTGATTTTGTCTTCTTATTGTAAATTTAAATTGTATGAAGGGAATAAAAATCTTATTGTCTAGTAAATGCATGATGTAATAAATATCGATATAACAATTTATTTCAATCGTAAATTATTTTTATAATCACATATTATATATTTTAGGTTTTATTAATAATGTATTTGCTTGGGTACCTATATCTATCTTTTTTCAATGTATAGCATGCTTCACTTGTACTGTTGGTTTCGTAAAAAATCCCAATTTCGATTGAAGAATCATGTACTGCTCAATTGGTTAGCACCTTTTGTCTGAAAGATTAATTGATTAATTTATAATCACATATTATATTTGTTAGATTTTATTACTCTCCCCTTAAATTTTATATATATCTATATGGATGGATTTGCAGCTTCGGCCTTCCACGAGCCACGAGTCCAAGCCAGTGCCAGCCTGAACTCACGTAGCTTGGGTACCTATATCTATCCTTTTTCAATGTATAATATGCTTCACTTGTACTGTTGGTTTCGTAAATGCATGTGTGGAATAATAATGTATTGGAATGAGTACTACTGCAGAGATTGATATTTTATTATTATTATTTCTTTAAAAAATCCCAATTTCCATTGAAACTCGAATGTACTGCTCAATTGGTTAGTAACTTTTGTCTGAAAGATTAATTGATCTTCATTATATAGATTGTGGCATCTTACTAATTTGGAGTAAATCTATAGATTCAAAACCAAATTTTATTTGTCTAATTCGAAAAACCAAATTGTTTGTCTTTAATGCTTGTAATGTATATCAAATTATTTGAGTGCTGAAATCCATTCCTTCAAGGATACTCGAGTAGAATTCTCATCCAAATATGAATTTGAGTCAGCATTCAACATATCTACACAATTTTATCATTAAACTTAACAGCTGATTGAAACAAAACACCGAGAGAGAGAAAGAGAGAGACAGAGAGAGAGAGAGCTCACAGCACATTAGCGTGCTGAATATCAGCCTCGAGAACCTTGAGGAACTCCTGAAAGGTCCAGAAGCAGGCTGTTGAAAATAATCCCACATTCCTCTTACTCTTTCTCTCACTTGGGATACCAATACGTCACTGTTTCGGAATATATCAGACCGATGCAGACTCGGACACAGAGATAAAGAAACCCAGAGAGTGGAGGAGGGCTATATATTACCTAAAAAGGCAGTATGAGAAATTATTGTGGTTGAACAGAGACGTCATGAAAGGTCATTGCAGTCTAGAAGGCCAAATCAAGCAAAACAAGGGATATTAATATACACACAGGCCAAATTGACGCCCAAAAAAAATTCAAAACAAAAGATTAATAAGTGAGAGATGACTGCTAAAAAATTTTAAACAACATTTTCTTAATGACTAAATAAAAAAAAAATCCAAAAAAAAAAAAAATTGGAGCGGGAGCTCCAGTGGCAAGATCCCTAGCATTTTCTATTTTTATTGGAGAACTTTAGTTTAGAGAACTCTCGTTTTTTCGTTGCAAATAGGAATAACACATGTCAATTGTCGATTGGCTAATACATGATATCAGACTATTTTAATCAATCAATGACTATGTTAAAACCAATTACTGATTTCACAATTATCACTAATTATATATCCTAAAAGAATAACTCTTTTTTTTTTTTTTTAACTTTTACATGCGGTTGGAGATCAACACTTCCCGCCGCTTTATTACATGCGGTTGAATTGGGTTCATATAAGAATTGGGCTTGAAGTAATGGTCTGACCCATACTTTGGGTCCAACCTTTCAAACCTTTGGATTTAAGTCCATTAGGCTGAATCATATCACAAGACCCATATCCATGGGTTGACCCAGAACGGTTTGACCATTGACCTTGACTTGCTAGACCAGTTGACCCGACCTGTTTGAATGACTTGGTTGATAGGGTCACTAAATCTGACTTGATTCAGATCATAAAATATAATAATAATTATTTTTTTTCAAAAAAAAAAAGAATATAAAAAATTTCTCTCTCAATATCTCTATAATAGACGTCATTTAATATTTTCTTATTTATATACATAATTATTTTTTTAAATATTCAATTCCAATTCATACATATGGCTTAGAGAAATTAATGTAATATGTCGCTTAAGTGACTTCTATGTGAATAACAATGATACATGTGAATAACAATTAGCTCAAAGGAAGATTTTTATTTGGTCGATTCATAGATGATATAAGGTAGTTAATTGTAAATTGTGTAATTTTTGGGATTATCCTGTCCAAAAACTTGATTGCAATGATACACTAGGTATCTCATAAGAGCTCATTTTTATAAAATCATAAAATTTTCTTTTAATTTTATGTCATGTTGTCTAATTGATTTTGTTGTTCAATTAAACTAAAGCTTGCATGATGATAATTATGGGTCAATACATTAAAATTGTGAGATATTTATTTATTGTGAGTTTATTTTGTTTCACTTCTAGTGAATGTATATATGATATCTGTCAATTTAAATAACATTCAAATTTTTAACGGATCTAATCTGGAAAAATAGAAAGAGCATGTTACTATTGTTCTTGAGTGTATGAATTTGGACTATGCGCTCCGGGTTATGAGCCTCCCAAACCTACTGATCAGAGTTCTACTGATTAGAAGACAACTTATGAGAAATGGGAGTGCTATTATTGCATGAGTCTTATGATAATAAATCATTCTATTCGAGGTGCAATGCCTGGAAAGAAAAATGCCAAGAAGTACCTAAGTCAATTAGCAGACTAATTTGTTACAATGGAAAAGGTAGAGACATACGCTTTCCTAGCAAACTTGTCTCAATGCGGTATAATGGCAAAGGGAATATAAGAGAGTATGTTATGAAATGTCAAATCTTATTACTAGATTGAGAGCACTAAAATTAGACTTTTCTAATCAAATTCTTGTGTATCTCATTATGATTTCCCTTCCTGTACATTTTTGTCCCTTTAAGATTAATTATAATACTCAAAGGGAGAAATGGACTCTTAATGAGCTCATTGCTCATTGTGTGCAAGAGGATGAAAGGTTGAAACAAGAAATGTTTGGTACCTCGTCCCTCTGTAAAAGACCTAGTGAGGATCCGTGGTGCCATGGGTGCCAGCCATATGACAACACCCATGATTTGAATCGGGTAATTAGGCGTTCAACGTTCGCTAGGAAGTGCACATGGAAGGAAAAGATATATGGTTTGTAGCGGAAAAATAAAGGTTTAGTCTAAACGCTAAATATTATAGTACTATTAATTTAATAAAACTCATAAATGTATTTCCACAATATCCACATGATACTTCATTCCTTAAATAATTATACACATGTCTAATTACTTGATTTGTAAACCCCAAATAAGGTCGATCGAATACACTTTGTCGTCTGACTACTATTTACAAGTACAATTTCCATAGGCAAACAAGTCCTACAATAAAAAATAGGCCTACTTGCCTATTGCTCTGGCTAGGTTGGACATGGCACAAGGAAAATAGATCGACGTCTAGGCATGTTTTTATGTAATATATGAACTTATGTATGGTAAAAGGACTTTGTAATTTTATTTAAATGATTACAACTGCAAGCACTCTTTTAATTTTCAAAATATGCTTGAGTTTTAATTAAGGGTGTAAGACTATTGATCCAAAACCGATAGTCTTATTGATCGGTTTCGGGGTATGATTTTTTTGGACTAGACCGGACCGATACCGACAGAATGTATATATATATATATATATTTTTTAATATTATATATAATATATTATTTTATATAGTATTTGTGTAAGTTAATTATTTAATATTCATTAACCATATATAAAATGTTAAAGAAATCACTTAATTTTAGTTTTACTAATTTAATTAATTTTGTGTATTAATTTTTCTATTAAAAAAAAAGAAAAGAGGAAAAAAAATGTTCATAGACCAAATAAACCCACCGGACCAATAACTAATGGTTTGATCCAGCAAAAATGATAGACCAAAGTTTTCGGTCCGTGACCCCTCCTAGACTGGACTAGACCAATTATATCCCTAGTTTTAATTTTAAAATCTTTTACCCTGGGAAGGAAACGAAACATTTTATATATACATGTCTGTAATTCTCATTTCATATTCTAAAACTACCTTTTAAACCCCTTAAATCCCACTACAACCACGAGAATTACATTTTTGCAACACACAAACCTATTTAGTGTCAAGATCTGAATGCTTATGGCTAGCATCCAAAAATTTGACGTGGCTGAGTCAACGTTCCAACTTATTGTCCTAGGATGTAGACATGATAACTTATATCTAACTTTGTTTTCATTTTAATAGAAGATTTTTGTATTCTTAAGTTCCGACCTGTTTTATTAGTCTACTTACGCGATGCCTCATCCCTTGACATTCGTAAACATCATGATAAGTCTCATTCAGAGAGGAGAGAGAGACTCACAGGATGAGATGGAGAGGAAGAGGATGAAGAGGGATAGAGAGTAGCGTGGGTTGGGCAGCTTTTGTTGTTTTTCATCTTGTTTTCCTTTCCTCCTCTTTTGTATTTTTTTGCTGGGATACCCTTGCTTTATTCTATTTTATTGTATCATTAAAAAGAGTTGAGAGATATACAAAATGGAATTCGAAAGAGCAAGGAGCCTCGGCCCTGCAATAGAGAGTGTGATTTCTCGGACCCTAATTGTTGTAATATGCATGGGTTCAAACCGTTCTGGGTAATTCCGCTATAATGGCTTTTTGTTATTTTTTTTCCCCATTTTTCATTGTGGCTTCGCACCAAATTAGAAAAGAGAGAAGATATCTAACAAAATCAGATATTTTTTTCGTTAGTGAGAAATGGGTCTTAACCTAATGCACAATCCCTCCCTGGAATCAGTGTAATCACACCATTACATAAGTCATCATTAAAGTTTATCATAGTATAATATTAAATTTGACACACAAGATTCAATTGGGTGGCAACTGTAGAGCTCACTCAACATATGTGAATGAGCATAAGCATCTTTGAGAGTGGAGTAAATACAAAAAATTTTATATACCATGCTTTGCCAAAGAAAAAGGAAAGAAAACCATCTGCATAATACTCCTATCCTTTTAAATAATTCAACTGTCGTACACAAAAAGGTCGGCATATTCAAAAATTTGATGTGGTGATAAAATTAGAATGTAGTACACTCTAACCTACAAAATTGGTTTATTGTTACCACGCTATTCCTCCGCCATAAGTGAGGATTTTTTTAATAAAATTGGTAAATGATCACTATTGGATAGGTGTCCTTGACTTTTTATTATTATTATTATTAAATAAAAAAAAACCCTACAAAATTGGTAAGGTGAGAATGAAGACTCACATGAGGATTCCTTCAGCAATATTAAGGGCTCTCTTTACAACCCTAATTTTTCTGTGATGGCTTTATTGGTTTTCACAACTTACTCCTTGATGAAAAACACAATGCCATGTCTAAGACTTTCGAGCTCAGGGGTGACAGCCACACGGGTGAATATGTTCCATATGAGCTTTATCAGGATACACAAAAAGGACCTCTGCTCTACACAGTACACTCGGAGAGAAAAGATCAAATTTACTTCCCAATCTAGTGCTGCTCTAATAAAGGTAATACTCCATATTCGCAGAAAACTGCCAAATTTCTGCTACCGGCACCTCTTTACAACAAAAGATACCATACCATGTCAGGAAAACTATCTTCAAGGGCTGGTCTCCACACCATATATTGTACCAAAATCCGATCTTAGACACATCCTTCACTTCAAATCAAAGCCAACAATGAAAATCCCCCCACGTTCCTGGATGGCCCACTCAAAAAGAGCTTTGTTGTACGATAACAAATTTGTAACCCGCCAAGAGACCTGAAGAAAGACAAGTACAAATCCTTGACCACTTGACAAGGCAGTACTTGAATTCATCCCAACTCCTCCCACATGAAATCCTGCTAAAGTTTCTCAAGACGATGGACAAAACTAACAGGTATGAGAAATAACAAATTTAGCAAATCAGAAAACATACTCTAAAGTGATCCCCGCCCACCCTTGGATAAATCAAATCTGCTCCACCTAGCCAACTTGACACTCCATTTCCCAAAAGTGTCATCCCAGATAAATTTTGCCTTCTAGGGAGCTCCCAAATAAGCTCAAGTACTTCATTGGTAGAGAAGACCATCCCAAGATACGAGCCAATCCTTCGATATCATCCGCTACAATTGGAACTAATCTTGATTTGTACAAATTAATTCTCAACCCCAACACAACTTCAAAGCACAAAAACTGACAACGCAATGCAACAGAGATAAACTAGATAGGCATCACAAAAGATGAGACAAAACAAGCTCTTCATTAGTCATGGATCCCACTGAGAAGCCCGATGACCCAACTTATTATAATTGTGAAACTTAATACCCCAAGCCGAAGCCTGTGGTTTACTAGCCCATGGATTACGTTACTCATTAAGGACTTTCTTCTTAAACAATGTGAGCTGGGTATTGCTTTCTTGATTAATTTGAGTAAGCAAGCCTGCATTTAGATTTAGCTCGTTAAGCTTCAAACCCATATCCACCTTGTCTAAAGCACACTGCACCTTTTTCATTTAAAAGAGCCAGTTGTCTTCTCACTGAAACCAAGGTGTTCACAATATTGCCCTCTGCACTTTCTGGCACCATGTCCTCCTCAGGCATATTGCAGGGATCTCTACAACAGCCTTTGTAGCTGGTAATTAGAAATATTCCTATTTTGTTGCTTGCATGCTATACCAACAAAGTTTTCGAGTTGCCCAGATTGCGCTTGTTAGAAATAGCAACAGTCAGCAGCCTTTAGCCACCTCCACATACGACACTCTTCCCATCTTAACATTCCCATTCTTAAGAGCTTTGACCAATATTTCCCGTTTATCAAATCAAATTAATGAGAAAATTTTATAATCTTCAATCTCACGTTTATCAACAATGAAGTGATTACTTTACATATTTGCACATGCAAGAGTGATTGTCTTGTCTGTACCAATGCACAACAATAGGACATACAACCTGTCTTTGATCGTCATGTTGAAATTAACTTCCTAAATTTTTTAAATTATAACTCAAATCACACGAAAAATATTAATTTTGTACTCTTAGTTGTAGTATAGTTGTCATTATTTTTATCATTTTCCACTTAAAATAATTCATATCTACTTAGTTTTTCTGGGAGTTAAGTCAACTATATCAACCAAGGGGCCAGAAATACGGTTTCAGTTTATCCACTTCCTTCCTGAAGAAAAACATGGCTGATCTTGCCTGTAGCCTCGCCGGTAGTCTCTCAAAGAAATTAGGCTCTCTAGTTTATCAAGAGCTCTGCTTGGCATGAGACGTCCAGAGCGACCTGCATAAACTTGAGAGCACAATTTCTATCCTTAAGATCGTGCTCTTGGATGCTGAAGACAAGCAAGCAAACAACTCCATGATGAGAATCTGGCTTGGACGACTTAAAAATATCTTATATATCACAGAGGATGTGGTAGATGAAATTGAGTACGAAGCTTTAAGGAAGCAAGCGATTACGACATATGGAAGCGCTACGGCAAAGGTATGCCATTTCTTTTGTTCATTCATGGCACTTTCATCCCGTTTAAAACTGGCTCACAAAATCAAGGACATTAGAAAGAGGTTAGATGAGATTAATGCTGATAAGGTTCAGTTTAGGCTTCGTTTGGAACCAAAAATCTTCCCAACTCATCTCAACTCATCATTACAACTTTTTCAAATCCCAATACAAAATATAATAAACAATTCAACTTTTTCAAATCCCAAAATAATAATAATAATAATAAATAATATTCTAACAATATTTTATTATCTCAACTCAACTCACTTCAACATCCAAACGCACCCTTAATCTCACTGAGCAGCATGAAGAGGTGCATGTCAATCCCCTGTGGAGGGAGAAGACCCATTCCTTTATTGATCCTTCAACGGTCATCGGTAGGCTTGGTGACAAAGAAGAAATAAAAAAGAGTTTAATGCATCTAAATCCCACTAGAAATCTTAATATAATTGCCATAGTTGGATTAGGAGGTATGGGAAAGACCACACTTGCCAAGGCTGTTTACAATGACGAATCCGTAGTTAATCATTTTCAGTTGAGAATGTGGGTTTGTGTATCTGAGAATTTTAATGTTACAAGATTGGTGGAAGAAATCCTTAAATCTGCTGGTGGTAAAGTTGATAAGAATTCAAGTAATGAAGATACATTGCAAACTAGTTTGAGAGAACTTTTAAAGGATAAAAGGTTTCTACTGGTTTTAGATGATGTCTGGAATGAAAATAGAAATAAATGGACTGAACTGAGAGATTTGCTTAATGGAGGGTCGCATGGAAGTGTCATTGTTGTAACGACACGTAGTCGCAGGGTTTCTTTCGTTTTAGACCCTATTTATACACATTATGTAGAAGGTCTATCAAAAGAAGAATGTTTGTCTTTGTTTGTGAAATGTGCATTCAAGGAGGGAGAAGACAAATTATATCCAAACCTTTTACCAATTGCGGATGAAATAGTGAAAAAGTGTAAAGGGGTTCCATTGGCCGTGAAGAGTTTAGGTGGTCAACTTTATTCGAAAGTTGATGAAAGTGAGTGGGAATTGGTGAGAGGTAACGAGACCTGGGAATTGGAAGAAAATGAGGGAGGCATCTTACCTACATTGCAATTGAGCTATAATCAAATGCCAATTCATTTGAAGCGATGTTTTGCCTATTGCGTTAATTTTCCAAAGGATTTTGAATTCGAGAATATTGTTTTAATTGAACAATGGGTGGCACATGGATTAATCCTCCAAATGTCTGCTAACAAAAAACAAGAGTTCGAAGATATTGGAGACTTGTACATTAAAGAGTTAATGTCGATATGTTTCTTCCAAGATCTTGATGAAAAAAAATTTCGCATGTATTCCTTCAAAATGCATGATCTCGTCCATGATCTTGTGCTCTCTATTGGCCATGAAGAGTGGTTGGAATTAGACTCTGACAATAAAGACATGGCCTCGACAGTTCGTCATTTGTCAATTTCATCTAAACAAGTTTCAAAGTTTTCGAACAAGTTAACTAATGTGAGGAGCATCATGTACCGAACCGAACCACACGTGTTCTCAGTTGAAGCATGCATCTCAAGATTCAAGTCTTTACCTGTGCTAGCTATACTTAATTCAGATTTTGAGAATTTGCCAAGTTCCATTGGTGCTCAAAAACATTTGAGATATCTTGACCTATGTAATAATGAATCAATCAAGATACTTCCTAATTCCATTTGCAAGCTACACAATTTGCAAACCTTGCTGCTTGGTGGATGTGAAAACCTTGAACGACTACCCAAAGATATGAGGAACATGGTCAACCTTAGGGCTCTTGCAGTAACAACAAAAGATACATGTTTGCTTGAGAATGGAGTATGTTGCTTTAATTCTTTTCGGATTTTATCTATGCAAAGTTGTCCAAAACTTGAATGTTTGTTTCCACAGATGGACGGGTGCCTCACCAATCTTCGTACATTGATTTTTTTCAATTGTATAACATTTTTCACTAGTGTTTGTTCGGTAAATGCATGTGGGGAATAATAATGTATTGGCATGAGTACTACTGCAGAGATTGATATTTTATTATTATTTCTTTAAAAAATCCCAATTTCCATTGAAATTCGAATGTACTGCTCAATTGGTTAGTAACTTTTGTCTAAAAGATGAATTGGAGATCGATCTTCATTATATTAATGGAAGAAGAAGAAGATCGAGGAGAATCATGACGAGTTAATTAACGGCAGTTTTGTGAAAAACCAAATTTACCCTCTTCCCTTAGAAGTTATTTGTTCCATTCTTAGATTTCAAATATTTCTATTATTTTAATTTGGATTAAGCCATGTAGGCGTTGATGTCTATATAATGGTGACTGAGGCTCAGAGTATCAATATTATTCAAAAAATCGCTCGAGATTGACTGCCTTGTTTGAACTATTCGTTTATTATTCAATAATTGTATATAAATTAAATCTCGATAATTTAACAAATAACGTAGAAATTAAATTTTAAAAACACAATTTAATTTCTGTTTCAGATTTTTTACGATAATATTTCATAGAATAATATTCATTCATTATTAATATTTTTATAAATATGAAATATTTAAAATTTGTTTCTTCATACAAATTAACTATCAAGTAATCTTTTAGAATGTCATCTCTCATTCTAATATCTAAGCCAGTTTATCAAACTTAATATAAAATCTATATATTTTGGTATCACATTAAGCATATAATGCTACAATTGAGAATTTAAATAAACTTTTTCTTGCTCAATGAAGTTTAGAGGATAAATCATCTCCACTATTTTTCATATAAATCATCAATCTTAAATGATTTTTCTTATATTTTCATTTTGGATTCTATATTAAGAAACTTAATATTATATAATTAAAAACTTTGGGGTCAATATTAATAGTTCATTATCTCTCCTAATCTTAGTTTTAATTTAATTTTAGTAAGGCTATATCATTGAAAATAGATAATATATAGAAATTATACAAAATCTATGGGTTATAGGAAAAAAATGAAGAAAGACATTTCTATGTATATTGAAATTTTACAAAATTTGAAAAAGTATATGAGAATAAGCCTCGTTCGTTTTCACAGATGAGATGAGATGAAAGTTAAAAGTTAAATAAAATATTGTTAAAATATATTTTTTTAATATTATTTTTGTTTTGGGATTTAAAAAAGTTGAATTGTTTCTTTTATTTTGTGTGAGAATTTAGAATAGTTGTAATGATTAGATGAGATGAATTGAGAGAAGTTGTTAAAACAAACTAGATAAAGAATTATAAATTTTTTTGTGGCACAATTTCTATACAATATTATAAAGGAAAATGATAGAGTTACTACCCTCCTACTACCCATTTACTACTCTTTTTAAATTTTATTTTTTTAAAATTTTTTATTTTACTTAATAATTAAGGAAGTGACTATTATTAAAATTATATATATTTTTATTTTTTCTTAATAATTAAGAATGTTAAAAAAATACTTAAAAGTAGGGGTGCTACTTGCATGGTGCGGCGGCAACCCCTCCCCGACCTGCTACTGGGGGTGGGGTTGAAAACGCACCCCACCCTGCCCCCCGCTCAACCCAATGTCTAAAAGTATTTTTTTGTCTACATTTCTTTTAAGACCCAAATCATAAATTGAAATTTATATATTTAAAAAAATATAAACTTATTAGAGTTGTAATTTAGATTGTCTTGGTCTCCTAGGCCAACCATTATATAGGAGGTCAAGACTCTACAATAGTCACATACTTAAGTAATGTGGGATTACACACAGTAATCCCACATTACTTAAGTATGTGACTATTGTATTATCTTGGCTGTAAATCTCACATTGCTTAAGTATGACTTTTGTGGAATTGTTTCGAGGGGCTTTATAATACTTGAAATGATTTGCAGTAGAGCATGTCTATGCATATCATATCATGCCCATTGAATCAGCAATACCATTTAAAGATTGGTGAGATTAAGGGTCTCCTTGGCTATTTTAATGTGGTTCAGAAACACATCAATTTGGCTTGTTTAAGGTGCCTCAGGTTTAGATAATTTTAAGGTTCCTTAAATGTAGATATGGAAGCATTAAGTGATAGGTTGTCCAAACTTGAGCAGTGAAGTAATCTGGTCTCCAAGAAACATTCTATATACCTAGTGGTACTTTTAGCACGAAAACTCTCTTCCATATTCCTTTACATCAATTAAATGGGCATGTGATTGCTGGTGATGGTTTTGGCATAAAATGGGAGTCCTTAGTGTCAAAAATAAGGTTTCCTTGAAAAAACTTGTATTGCTCTTCTTAATGTTCGTATAAATAGCCACTGTATATGGTAAGATCCTGAAGTTAAGGATCGTGATAGACTAATCTAGGAAAGGAAAGAATTACAGAGATTCTAATCTATTCTGTACAACTAACAACAAAGGAAAGAAATGAAGAAAAGAAATAATCTTTGAGCATTAACAAAGGTACACCAACTTGGAAAGAATCACTTAAGAAAGGTCAACACTCCCTCTCAAGCTGGTGCATAGATATCACTCATGCCCAACTTGTCGAGACAGTTGTTAAAAGCTTAGTTGGGCACTGCCTTGGTCAGCACATCAGCAAGCTGGTCTTGAGACCGAACATGAGGAACTTCAATAAGTCTTGCTTCCAACTTTTCCTTAATAAAGTGCCTATCAACCTCAACATGTTTAGTTCAATCAAGTTGGACAGGGTTGGGGGCAATATCACATGCTACCTTGCTATCACAATATAATTTCATAGGACTTGTGTGCTCAATGTGTAGCTCTTTCATTAGATTCTTGATCCATAATAATTCACTTATTGCCTTGGCCATTCCCCTGTACTCAGCTTCAGTCGACGATCTAGCCACCACTTCTTGTTTCTTACTTCTCCAAGTAACTAAATTTCCACCTACAGGTGTAAAGTATCCAGATGTAGATCATCAATCCTCTATTGACCCAGCCCAATCGACATTGGTATAACCTTCAATATTCAAGTTGCCTCCCTTTTTAAACAAAATTCCCTTTCCTGGCAGCATTCATATGTTCTTCACTTGGAGAGTGCATGAACTAAGTAACCACACTTAGCACATAAGCTAAATCAGGTCTGGTATGGGCAAGATACATTAACCTCCCAACTAGTCTTTGATAACGTTCCTTGTTAGCATGGACTTGATTTGGATGTGTACTTAATTTCAAATTTTCTTCTATGGGAGTATTGACTGAACTACATGTTGTCATACCAGTTTCCTTCAACAAATCCAAAGCATATTTTTGTTGAGACAGAAAAATTCCTTTCTTTGATCTTGACACTTCAATTCCAAGGAAGTATTTTAAGTAGCAGAGATCTTTCATTTCAAATTCTCAGGCAATATGACTTTGCAATGCTTTCTTCTCTTCAGGATCATTCTCAGTTACTATCATATCATCGACTTATACAATAAGAGTTGTGATTGTTTCTTTGTTAGATTTCAAAAAGAGAGAATGATCTAAGTTGCTTTGCTTGTATCCAATAGACTTCATAAAGTTGGTGAACCTCCCAAACCACGCCCTAGGGTACTGCTTCAAACCGTATAAGGGCTTTCTCAATTTATACACTTATTTGCTTCCTTTGGTTTGCATAATACATCCAGGAGGTAATTCCATATATACTTCTTCTTGGATATCTCCGTGCAAAAATGCATTTTTTACATCAAACTGGTATAAGGGCCAGTCAAGATTCACGGCCAGAGATAGTAGGATACGAACAATATTGATCTTGGCCACGGGTGAAATTGTCTCCATGTAATCAATCCCATAGGTTTTAGTTAAAAAAAAAAAGATATAGGTGAGGATCCTTGGTGAGCCAAGCATTTTCTAAGCTAAAATGTTATCTGGATTATCTCTCTAGGCAAGACAATAGGAGCATTCTTGATGCTAAAATGTTGTGCTAGCGATGACAAGTAATTGCTACTGTACGTTATAGTTATGAAGAAACTGGTGGACTCCTCATTAAGTTGTTATGCATTTTGCAATTAAAGGAGCAGACTTTTGCTATAGTGAACAGTACATAGCAAGATTCCCATCGCCATTGACCTTATCAGAGATGCATTAGCATAACCATCACCTTCGAACAAGACAAACAAAGATAACATAACATCCAATGATTAAAAGAATCTGTTATTTTCCACTTATTTATCAATGATTTGATACAATAGGATGATAAAAGGTTGGTAGAGGTGAACTCATGGACTCCATATTTTCCATCCCATACAACCGATTATGTTCTGTTTTTGTGTCAGAGATTTTGTATTTCTCAAAACGCAAATATTGCTTTAGCTATGCACGCGACCTTCTCCCCTATATTGCAAGAGATCAACATCAGACGGCCTAAACCTCTATGTCAAAAAGATCGCAACACATGGAAAGAGCAATGCTACGTTTCCCTCTTCCTTGTTCATCATTATTCTGTTAGATTAAAATAAAAACTCGTAATACATTAAAAACAGAGTATCATACTCAAAACCCAGTGCCTCACATTCTCACAGAAGAGAATGTTGTCTGTAATGCTTTTGGTGAGGCTAGAATCGTGACTGTCACCATCTTGTGCTGAAGCCCCACTTAGGGCATGTACTAAAGCTACCAAGTCTCTAAATACTTACTCATAGAATCCAAATTTCCTATAACTAATAGAGCATGGAATGTCAAATTGTTTGTCTTTAATGCTTGCAATGTATATCAAAATATTTGAGTGCTGAAATCCATTCCTTCGAGGATACACGAGTAGGATTCTCATCCAAATATGAATTTGAGTCAGCATTCAACATATCTACACCATTAAAGTCTTTCAACTTTGTCATCACAACTGCAACTTGATTTAAATTTCATCAAGCTTGACAACAATCTCCCTGAAATGTCTACTCCAAAACATAGCAAGATAAGAGAGAATTTTTAAGTACCACACACCACTCAATTCAAGCCATCTAAACCAACAACAAAATCACAGCCAAACCTATAGTTTCGCGTTAAATAATCAGTCGGAGTTGTCGTATTTCTAAACGGCATTTCCAATTACTGTCATTAAAAGTAAAACCGACTTGGTTAACTTGTATTTTGGTAGTAGAGTGATTTCACTACAATTCAATATTACATCATTACTTTTCACCTATTTTTAACTACTTTTTAACTATTATTTTTTACTATTCAATATTTTATTTATAATTGTTTACGACATTTTTACTATTATTTACAAATCATCTCACATTTCTCACTATCCAAACATTCAAACTAAGACTGAAACAAAAAAAAGAGGCAAACTAAAAAATTCCCATCATTAAATTAACTTAAGCAGCTGATTAAAACAAAACACCGAGAGAGAGAGCGAGAGAGCGAGCTCACAGCACATTAGTGTGCTGAATATCAGCATCGAGAACCTTGAGGAACTCCTGATAAGAAAGACCAGAAGCAGGCTGCTGAAAACAATCCCACATGTCTTATTCTTTCTCTCACTTAGGATTACTAATGCGTCACTTTTTCGGAATATATCAGACCGACGCAAACTCGGGACACAGAGATAAAGAGACATCGTGAAAGGTCATTGCACTCTAGAAGGCGAAGATTGAAGATCGAAAAACGGAGAGAGAGAGAGAGAGAGTTGGATTTGTTTGAAATTGTCACCTTGACTTAACTACTTTCGTTAATGCTTATAGTTGGGGAGCGGAAGTTGGAAAAACAGAAGGAGGGAGCATCTCCCAAAGTCAAAACCATTATTATGGGACTGCTTGGATTGGGTCACTCAATATTATTCGGTCGTGCATTACAATCTACGACTCCTCCCCTCCCTTACAATACGTTACCTACTTCCCTTATTCATTTCACAAAATAAACCTTTAAGATGAACCAATTTTTAAGTTCAGATAAAAGTGATACAAAAATTAAAAATAAAATAACTCATGTATATACCTTAGACCAATATAATTTTTATTTTTATAATGCTTAATTTGCTATCAAATTTAGACATTGTCAAGGATGTTATGTGACTGTTATATGAAACGGAAGATAGGATATCAAAACTTGGAATCTCAATGAACATGTTATTGAAGAGATTATCACTTTATCATTGATACCAGTTTTTGGTTGACTATAACGAAGTTGTTTAATTTGATTTTACCTGTCAGCAAATTTAAAATCGAACCGTATCGAACCGTTTGTTGCAGATGAATAGGCTTGGTGAATTGGGGCATTTATTGCTCAATTCAAATGTCTAATGTGAGATTCAATGGTTCAATTTCCTAATTAGCCCAATCCAACATAGCCCCACTTTGAAAGTATGAGCCTTATAGTCGAACCCATGACCCTCCTACTTCCAAATTTGCTTTAGAGCTCAAAGTGACAGAAAAATAAGTGTCACCAAATTTTAAGGATTCAATCACAGGTATTGTGAGTAATTTGTCTGGCCATTCTTGTGAAAATTCTAAGAATTATGGTCCAAAAAAGGACAATTACTTGGGGGCTTGCCTGATATCAGATTTTTTGGGATCAATATCCATCTTATGATCTACCGAGTCGACAGCCTATGGGTAAAACTTGGTATGCAGTGCTAACATGCATGTCATGTTTGGGGTGCAGCTAGCAATTTGTAACTAACTATTTGCCCTTAAAATCCAGTGATTTAGGACAGATATAGATCTCCTAAAATTCTTGAGTGAACCTTAGGACTTAGAGTTAGAGAGATTTAGACATATAAAGTCAGTCTCGTAAAAAATATTTACAAACTCATTAAAAAATATTTCCTTAACTCAAAAGAGAAAAAAAAAAAAAGAAAAAAAAAAGGGTAGACTCTTGGGAGAAGGTGTCGGTGGCTTAAGCATTTTCCTTGAACATAATGGTATGCAAATTTGTTTGAAAATATGTGAAAAAGGGATCTAGATAGACCCGTTAATAGTCTGGCATGCACGATCAGACATTGATTCCAGAATTGCTCTTTCAGGATGGATCTATCGTGGTCTCTAATGATTCTAATCTTTTAACTCTACCAGCACCAGAATGGTAGCAAGTGGAGCATATGTCTAATCTCTTTTAACCTTTTTACTAACAACTAATATTTGTCATTCATATGCAAATGTGAGTTTTTCAGGGTATAAATCAAAATTAAAGCTAAGTACCCAGTTTCAACTGGATTTATGTAATGGGATTATAATTCATTTTAATCCATTATTTGAAAAAAAAAAACATAAATGTTCCAAAATAAATACATTGCTCTAAATTCAGATGCATGCATAAATGCAGAGCTTTTAAGAGGCAGTCCGTTCTGGTTGGGAGGTGTAGAACAACGTGCAAGGAATAAAGTAACGTATTTCCAAGAAACGGCACAATGAACAATCAGCCACTACCAAATTAAAAAGAAAAAACCAACGGCTGAAACTTATGGACCATTAACTAAGAGCCGCTAAGAAATTAACTGTAAAATTAAAGTTCAACGGCTTGGTTGTAAAACGGACGATAATAAACACTTAAAAAAATAATTGAGCAACTAAAACATCAAATTCAACCAATTTAAAGAGATAAACGTTATTGATAAATACTATTTATTAAAAAATACGAACATTCCTCCACTATTTTTTAATAAAATAAAAATATTAGAGAGATACTTCCCAGACAAAGAATGATTATTACGCATTATGAAGGCGTGCTCTACATTGAATCCTCACTTAGTGAAATAACAACATTTACTCCAGAGTCAGTAGTGGTTTCAGACTTGAACTATGACTGCTTAAGGGAAATAAAGAATTATTACTCATACATAAAAACCAGGTGTTAACATAAACTTTATTAGCCAACACATTACGGCCTTGTGCTCATCCTGGTTTCATGAGTGTATTTGAGAATAAACTCAAATCTCATAGAGAGCGGCCCCACTCTCACACTCACATAGGTGAAATCTGTCAAGGGTGCTCCTGTAATTCTTACACCCTACTCATAAGAGCTACATAATTTCATTAAGAGTTTATTCAAAAACTCATCCTCCACAACATTACAGGATAAATGCACTCGCATCATAGGAATGAGAAATAAAATTAATAGTGCATTTCTTACGACCATCATATTATTCATTTTTTCCATTGAACCCAATTCTCAGGATCTCTAATCCCCAGATTGGATATCCCTATACATGGCTCATGAATTTAAAGCACTCCAATCCCACAACATTCTTGGGCTGAATTGACATTGACTATTATCTTTAGTTGTCTGCAAACTATGTAGGTTTTTTATTTTTTATTGTTCTTTTTGTATTTGATTTGGGTTAGGGGGAGGGTCAGTGGTGGCTTTAAAAAAATTGTTTTTTGATCGTCCCATTGATGCTATATTCGACTTTGGTTACATACATGATTTTGGGTACATACACGGATATGCATAGAAATGAAGAAGCATGTCTTAATGTGTTGGACAAAAGGGGTTGCAAAACAATAAATAGTGAGAGAAAGTTTGCTTCAAGGTGCGTTACAATGTCGCTTTCTTTAAGACAATATTCGCCCCCACCAATAACGGTATGCACACGGGTTACAAGCGAATTTGTTTCTTTGAGATATAATAAAGTCCTAAACAAGTCTGTTTGTCTAACTGTGTTATGTACACACGAAATTAGACCCCGAATACCTTCAGATTTTGCTATTCAACCAAGAAATTAGAAATATGTTCTCTCGAGAACAAACAGATTCTAACAAGTTTTGAATAAATGAAAAACTTGAGAGAGAGAGAGAATTCGAAATTCTATTCTGGATACTCAAATTGCAGGACAATGGGTCTATTTATAGATGAGCAAAGGTGGTGAACGAAAAGTTCTTACTTTTAGTATTTCTAAAAACTGTTCGGAATATGTCTATATATTGTGTATGTTGCCATATGATACAACAGTTGGACTTGGTCCAATGGTTGCCTTGCTTCCAAATCAACTGGTTGGCACCAGTTCGAATCACCGCATGCATGCTTGGGAAATTAAAATTTTCTTTCTTATGCGTCGCAGCTAGGGCTGTACAGAAACCGACAGCACCGGCCGCCACCGACGTGAATCGACCGGCCGTGTCAGGAACCGGTGGAGAACCGGTCAACGTGCGGTGGAAATTTCAAGAAACAGACGTTCAGCGGTTCGATCTCGGTTTAAAGCTGGACCGGACCGCTAGACCGACCGATATAATAAAATCTTTTTTTTTTAATATACCCTTATCGAAATGACGCCGTTCCACTTAAACTTAAGTGGAACGGCGTAACTTAAGTGGAACGGCATCGTTATTGTTTGACATTAAACCAAACGGCGTCGTTTTATTAAGGACGTAAGAAAAAAATAATAAGTCTGAAATGACACCGTTCCACTTAAACTAAGGGAAAACTTAAGTGGAACGGCGTCGTTTTGATAAGAGTCTTCTTCTTCCCGAATCGTCTTTTTCCGAATCGTCTTCTTCCCGAATTCGATTATGCAACTCTCTCTATCTCTCCTTTGTAACTCTCTCTCTCCCCTATGCATCTCTCCCTCTCTCATTCTCTCTCATTATTCTCTCAGTAGAACTGCTAGAGAACTGACGCCGACCGAGAACCGCCAGAAAACCGCCTCTATCAGTGTCCTCCTGGCCATCGCCCAGTTACGATCGGCGCCTCCCCCATTTTTCCAAACGTCAGTCAGAGTTGGTTTTGCCCAAAAACCGCACCGATGACGTTGGTTTTCACCCTAGTCGCAGCGCCTCGTGCACACCCGAATAGTGCATCGCGCCCTTCAGCCCATGCGTTGCACACCTTTCGCATGCCTCTTGGAGAGGCCTATGCATAAATCCACAAAATTCTTCCTTTGGCAGAGGTGTGGATCGAACCCAGTCCAAGCGGATTAAATTGGAAGCCTCAATACCACTAAACCAATTAAAGGCTTATGATTGCAAACAAACACAAAATAGTATAACCGTTATAAAGTTTCCATAACTTCTCTCTTTCTAAAATAATTCACAACTTCCAAAATCAGCCCAAAATATTACTAATAGATTTAATATATAATTAATTATTTTGTAAATATTTTCAACAATCCCCCACCATTTTCAAGATACATCCTGGTTATAATAGGAAAACGTATACATAAATGAAGGTATTTTTTGGACTTGAACCTTCACATAGTGAAAATACATCAAAGCTAATCAGAATGGCATAATAGACATGCTTTGAACTAGCAATTCTATACGATTATCCGGATATATCTCACATATAAATTTGCTTCTCTTTGGATAGTTCATAAAAGCCGACACGTGGATTGACCTTGTGTCTATATCCTGGATTCATGAGCGCTCTAGAGACAAAGCCTAATTCGCATAGGAGGCGGCATCACCCCCAACACTCATATAGGTAGACTTATCGAAAATGTCCTGTAACTAAACACTTTAACATAACCATGTTATAAGTCTATTAAGAGTTTATTGCTCAACCTCTACTTTTCATTACAGTACCAAGCACTTCTAACCTTGGGATGATTAAATTAGTTTGAAAAATAATTTTAATATCACAGTGCTTCTTCTAATTCACCATTCAAGAAGGTAGTCTTAACATCCATTTGATGGATTTCAAACTTGTAGATGGCTGGTAAGGCAATCAATGTTATGATAATAGCAATCCTAGCAACTGATGCGTCGGTATCAAAATAATCTAACCCTGCCTTCTGGGTAAAACCCTTTGCTATTAGTCTTGCCTTAAACTTTTCAATTGTTCCATCTACTTTTAGTTTCCTTTTAAAAATCCATTTGCAACAAATAGGTGTCGAACCAGGGGGTAAATCTACTAATTTCCAAGTATTATTACCCATGATTGAATTCATTTCATCATTAATAGCTTCTTTCCAAAAAGCTACATCCTGAGACTTCATAGCCTCTTCATACATCAAATGATCATTTTCAACATTATGTGTAATCATGATTTGGTTACAAGATGAATTTCTTGTACCCTCTACCAAGTACACAATAAAATTTGGTCTAAATGACTTTTCAGTTCTGACTCGTTTACCCCTTCTTGGTTCAATTGGTTAACCAGATTCACCATTATTTTCAAGTGATCTGTTTCATTCCACTATTTTATTATTAAAAAGTGGAATTGCACTTAATCTATTTTCAAAAAATTCAGCATCCCTGGATTCAATCACTATATTGACGTCAATAGAACCGTTAGGTTCCACAACTAGGAATCTATAGCCAACACTATGATGTGCATAATCTAAGAAAATGCATTCAATGGCTTTTTGTCCTAACTTCGTTATCTTAGATTCAGGTAATCTAACTATGGCTCGACAATCCCAAACTTTAAGATGATTCAAGTTTGGTTTTCATTTCTTCCATAGTTTATATGGAGAAACTTTAGTTTTCTTGTGGGGCATTATATTCAAAATATAGCATTCTGTTAGCATAACTTCTCTCAAAAAACTATTGTTTAAACCAAATAATCTATTTTGCTTCTCTTATTTTAAGATCTTTTAAGTCAATTATTTAATGTCATTTATTCAATAATTATTTTGCATGGACTTTGAGCTGTTTTTAACTCATAAAAGATTCAAAGATGAATTCTCTCTCATACACGTGATACCACATCTTAAATTATAATTTCGAATTAATTAAAAAATAATACTATATTTTAAGGAGACTTTTCCTGAAATCTTCCACTGTAGTCTATCTAGAGTCTTTTGCAAATGTAGCAGCTTCTATATAAAAGAAGATCTACTACATTTATCTTCCAAAAAAAAAAAAACGATCTCATCTCACATTTACATCCAAACATATGCTAAGATAAATCATATAAATGCAAGATGATATTTGTTATAACTTAGATTGAACCCATAGGTATATACACGTGATACCACATCTTAAATTATAATTTCGAATTAATCTAAAAATAATATTATATTTTAATTAATGAAATACAATTGCTTAAAACATTCACTAACGATATTTTATTTAATTAGTTCCACATATCTTAGTTGACTTTAAACTATAAGTTTGCTTATTTTATAATTCCAAAATAAACAGAATAGATTTGCCATTTGAAAAATTACATCAATATTTACAGTTTTACCTATATAATTATACGTAATCAATTATTGAAATGTTGGAAATTTTAAAAATTGAAATTTGAATTAAAGAATTTGATAAAATAGAGTACATACTCAATAAATATAATATTGTGCATAAACTTGTACTTTAAGAGATGCTTAAAGAATAAAATGAAATAAAAATTTTGTGAATATTAGTAAGAAAGTTTGTGAATAATAGAGATGTAGTTTTGGATTAAGTAATTATTGGATTTTAAGAAATGAGACATAACAGTTGAATAAAAAATATTATAAAATTAAAATATTTTTAAATTATAATTTTGTAATTATACCTCTTTTACTATTATTTTACTACTAAGCAATTTTTTTTTCTATTTATATTTGAATTAAAAACCTCAGAATTTATTCTTATTGCATAATATAGAATAAAATTAATTCAATCAATCAATATAATCATACAATTTAATTAAAAATAAATTTAATTTTATAAAATTTGACATTCTTTTGCTCTTTGAGTTTATTTTTAGAGAAAATATACTTACAACCGTGAATTGCGTAACCGCTGCGTAATCATTTTGAAAAAGAGTAATAAAACATGGGACCCACATGAAAAAAATTAATTTTTTAATAGTAGACCCACTCTTTTTCAAAGCGATTACGCGGCGGTTACGCACTTCACGGTTGTATATAGAATTACTCTTATTTTCATCATCAAGCAATTTCAATTTCTTAAAGTTGTGGACTTATAAACTAGCGTTCTGACATAGTTAGATGTTATATCTTATTAGTTATATATGCATGTTTATCAAAAAAAAAAATTTTTACAAAATTGCTATAAAATTGCTCATAAAATTTTACCAACAAATTTAGTTCTATATGTAAATACTTACATCAATACTTACAGTTTTACCCATATAATTATACGTAATCATTTATTGAAATGTTGAAAATTTTAAAAATTGAAAATTGAATTAAAGAATTTGATAAAATAGAGTACATACTCAACAAAAATAATATTGTGCATAAACTTGTACTTTAAAAGATGCTTGAAGAATAAAATGAAATAAAATTTTATGAATATTAGTAATAAAGTTTGTAGATAATAGAGATGTAGTCTTGGATTAAGTAATTATTAGATTTTAATAAATGAGACATAACTGTTGAATAAAAAATATTATAAAATTAAAATATTTTTAAATTATAATTTTGTAATTATACCTCTTCTACTATTGTTTTACTACTAAGCAATTTTTTTTCCTTTTGCTATTTATATTTGAATTAAAAACCTGATAATTTATTCTTATTGCAGAATATAGAATAAAATTAATTCAATCAATCAATATAATCATATAATTTAATTAAAAATAAATTTAATTTTATAAAATTTGACATTCTTTTGCTCTTTGAGTTTATTTTTATCATCAAGCAATATCAATTTCTTAAAGTTGTGGACTTATAAACTAGCGTTCTGACATAGTTAGATGTTATATCATATTAGTTATGTATGCATGTTTATCAAAAATATTTTTTTTACAAAATTTCTATAAAATTGCTCATAAAAGTTTACCAACAAAATTAGTTCTATATGTATGTAATTTTACTTCAAAATTATTATAAAAATTATTATACGTAATCAATTATTAAAAAGTATTAAAAAACACATGTATGAAAAGGAAAAAAAAAAATCCTATAACTAACTGTAACTTCCAGTAGTGGCTGGGAGCGGTGAGTGCAGCAACACTCTTTTCTATTAATTTGTACGTAAAGATTTATGCGTAATTAATATTAAGTGGTTTATTTATTTTTAATTATATAGTTTCTAATTATTTATTTAAACTTGTACAAAATTTTCACTTCTTCTGCATTTGTTGTGGTATCAATCTATTTTGTTTTTCTTTGGCTTTGGTCATGAAGAGTGATAAATAATGTGTTGGCCAGACACTGATGAGAATAAGGACTGAAAATCAAAGGCCGGATTTGTAATTTTTTCGCTCATGTACATTAACACAACACACAATCAACTAAAAATAAAATTTTACATTTTTTGGGTCATGTTAAGGACAAAATAAGGATTTTGTTTTTATAATTTTAAAAACAAAATTTATTTATAAGAGGGAGGGAAAAAGTTGGCTTTCCCAAAGACAAAAAATACAAATGAGACAAGAAATATATATAAAAACCTGCAAACAAAATATAACATTCTCATGGATTTCAAGATTTGTTGTTTCCTTTTATTCGTTTAAATAATTGATTTAATTGTGAGTTTTTTTTATTTCTACTTTCTTCATCTGCAATTCATACTATAACAGTCATATAATTTCTATACCTATCGGTGGTGCATTTCTAATTTTCATTCTCCATTTTTTACAACTTCGTTGAATTTGCTGAGTTGATTGGATTTTTTTAGTCTTTTTCCGAGACTAACAAGGTAACCAACGATGCTATAAATATATCTCTTTCAATTTGTGGTTTTATTTTGTTGGAATATATACTGCATGTCCTGCAGTGGGTGTAAGAAGGGGACTAGATATGAACAAAATGAAAAATTTCAATGTTATCATTGCAAATACATGAGTAATGCACAACCACGGTATATATGTTATATTCATATTTTACGTCGTAAATGTTTCTTTAATCAATTTTATGTTATATTCAAATTATTGCTTAATCATTTAGATTAAAAAATATAGTTTGTTTATATAGCTGTCGAGCTTACATCGACGTTGACGATGGTAGTGGACGACTGGGGGCTGTCATGTTCGGTAAAATTGCAGAAGAAGCTCTAGGTTGCATAGCAATCGAACTAATGGAACATACATGAGAGGTAACCAACTTATTCATATTCCAATTTGTATTTTAAAAACATTTAATCTTAGATATTCAAATAGGGAGTTACATAAATTTTCTTTTTTATACCCTAAATTCAACAAATATTACAAATTACCGTTAAAGCATTTTTAAAACAGATCTGAAATCGTATGGTTTTATTGTTTAGTTGTTAATTTTAATATGTTAATACATCTGGTTTTGATATTTCATTTATTTAGTCAATTAGAAATATAAAATTCTATACTCATAATAATATCTTTTACATTATATTTATTCACCATACAGGAACATTTACCATATATCCAAAATATTGCTAAATTATGTTTAACTAAAAAAAAAAATCATACAATTGGGTGCAGATTTAGATCAACTCCAAAAACAACGTCACAAAAACTTCAATGTTCTCTCCATAAATGCTGTGAATGAGGAGAGCACACCACTTTGAATCCATAACCCGCAAACTAGAAACAATTATGTAATATTTAGTCGTTTCAGACTTTACTTTCAGTAACGAAAGAAACAATTATGTAATATTTAGTCGTTTCAGACTCTACTTTCAGTAACGAAAGAAACAATTATGTAATATTTACTTTCCAGACTTGCTTAAACGTATAGTTTGTTTAAATTTATTATAAGAGACCTTAAACAATTATAGTTTGCTTAAACAATTAGTTATATTATCTTCATAGATCTTATCATTAAATTCTCTTCTTCTACACTAGATGTTTATATTTTAGAATAATCTAATACAGGACAAACGTGCATCGCACAAACTTCACTACTAGTATATATATATATATATATATATATATATATATGTATGTATATATGTATATATAAAAAGCTAATGTTTGAACTACAGCCCTGCCCAAAGCCCTCCACCTATCCTGGTCGGTGCCAAAATTTATCAAAGGAAAATGATATTATGTACTATGAGTTTATCTCTTTATTTTGATCATTTATATATTACTTTTTATTTTTTTTTTTAATGATTTAGGAAATATCTAATAGTATATTGTTATATTTTATTAAAATATTTTTAAAAAAATGGCATATGGCATTTGGCAAACCAGCGGTGGCGGCATAACAGAGTCCCATTTCCAATTTTAGGTTTAAACGCAAATGGAAAGAAGAAATGAATAGGCTCCAAAGGCATATATCTCTTCTCTATTTTGCTGAGAACACTTATGTTTCTAAAAATACTTTAAATGTTGTTAAGAATGATTTTGTCAAGGAAGATGGAAATACAGTGATCCAGGCCACTCATCCTCCATTAGAGACTGTTTTAATTCCTTTTAAAGGTACTCATGTACCTGCTACTCCTTTTAAAGTTGCTCAAACCAGTTCAAAACATCCGGACAAAGACAAGATTCTGACAGAAGCAAAAAAGATTATTTTTCAAAATAATTTTACGAATCTTGCTCTTCATACGATCGGAGAACAACTAGATCGGATTGAAGAAAAGGTTGAAAAACCTGTATTCACTTCAAATCCAGTTTTCAAAAATGAATATCCTATAAATATCTCTAAAGATCAAGCAAAGAAAAGAACTGAAAAACCTTTGATTATTTTACCAGAAGAAAGGTCTAAGATAGATTTTCAAAAAACACAGACCAAAATTCTGGATAAAATAGATCAAATGCTTGCTGATCTAAAGAAAGACCAACCTTCAACCAGTACTCTTAACAGTAATGGTAATGAAGTAGGTTCTACAGAGAATTCGGGAGAATCATCTAGCGATGAATCTTCTGAATATAAGGATATTGATTTAATTCAAAAGAATTTTCAAGATTTGGAGATTGCCAGATTTTCTTCAAAAGGACCCAAACCAATGAGTCTGACGAAGAATTGGTATTCCAGGCCTACTCCACCTGATATACAATTTGAAGAAAAAGTTTTTCAAAACCAATCTTCTTATTCTGCTGACAAAGTTTACGAATGGAATATTGATGGTTTCTCTGAACAAGAGATCATTAATACCATGAGTAAAATGTCTATGGTTGCAAATGCTTATATCAACAATAACATTAGACAAACAGACATTGTCAAGATTTTAACTCAAAGTTTTACTGGTGTTTTGAGAAATTGGTGGGATAAGTACCTCACCAATGATACAAGGGAAACCATCCAACATGCGGTAAAACGCAAAGAAGATGGAACACCCATTTTTGATGAAGCTGTCGGGATGGCACATCCTGATGGTGTTAATACCTTAATTTATACTATTTTAAAACATTTTATTGGAACACCATCCGATATAACTAGTCGCATCAGTGACCAGTTGAATAATCTAAGATGTCATCAGATGTCTGATTATAGATGGTACCAAGATATTTTTATTTCCAGAGTAATGCTTCGTGATGATAGCCAGAAGCCTTACTGGAAGGAGAAATTTATTGATGGATTACTTCGACTATTTGCTTATAAAGTCAAGGAAGAACTTACAGATGCCTCTGGGCTTCTTAACTATGAAAGTTACACTTATGGTGATATTTTCAGTATTGTTAAGAAACTCGGCATTAGTATGTGTCATGATCAAAAAATGCTTCGAGAACAGAAGAGAAATAGTAAGAAGGCCAAATACGAAATGAGCACATTCTGTGAACAATTCGGTCTTCCTAGTATTGCTCCATCTAAAAGAAAGCACAAAATTGTCAAACCTCATGGTGGTTTCAGGAGAAAACCCCGTGATGAATTTTACAGAAAATCTCATAAGAAACCCTTTTCCAAACCATTTTCCAGAAAAAGGGATTCAATGGATGTTTCTACAGGAAAATATTTTTTATGTGGCAAGACTGGGCACTTTGCTGATAAATGTCCCAAGAAGGCCAAGACTTTTAAAAAGAAGATTAACCAGATGGATATCAATCACCATGATAAAGAGGAACTATTTCGACTCCTAGAAATAGAATCGTCTTCATCATCGGAGATGCTTGAGTACAGTTCTAGTGATTCAGAATATCACTCTGAACCTGCAACTCCTAATCCTTCTGATTTAAAACTAGGTTGCAATTTTAATTCTACTTGTTGTAAGCCTCCAGATAAAACAATCAATGTCTTATCTAAGGCTGAAGAACAAGAGAACCTCTTGTTAACCTTGATTTCACAAATTACTAATCCTGAGCTCAAAGAAGAATATCTTCTTAAGCTAAAGAATATGATGGTTCGTCAAGATCCAGAAACTTCCAACCAAAGGATTAATTTTCAAGAAACCTTGGAAAGATTTCAAAAGAAAAAACCCAAGGATATTTCTGTTTCTGATTTACAATTTGAAATAAATTATGTCAAAAAAGAAATTGCAGATCTCAAATCTGAAATAAACAACCTCAGATCTGAGAACGAAGTTTTAAGACAAGAATTTTTATTAATCAAGATTGATAAACAACTTGATCAGGATATTCCTTCTGACAATGAGCAGACCGAGGCTGGTTCCAGTCAACAGGATCTTCCTGCCGACAACCAGATCTGTTTAATTCGTCATACCATTCCTTCTAAATGGTTTACACGTGTTAATATTGTTGTTACACATGATTTTCAATTTTCTGTCTTTGCTATGATTGATTCCGGATCAGACTTGAATTGCATTCAAGAAGGACTCATTCCTAGCAAATATTTCGAAAAATCTACCGAAAGATTATTCTCGGCAAATGGCTCAAAGATGACCATTAATTATGAGCTCAATAATGCTCATGTTTGCCAGGATAATATTTGTTTTCGAATTCCCTCTGTTTTAGTCAAAAACATGTCTGACAAAGTGATTTTGGGAATTCCTTTTATTTCTTCTTTATATCCCTTTATGACTGAGAAAGATGGTATCACTACCGATCCTTTTGGTCAAAAGGTTAAATTTCATTTTGCTTCTCGTTTTGAGATTGATACGGATAAGAGCAAGAAATCTTTGTTTTTAGCCAAACAAAAACATTTGAATTTCCTCCAACAGGAAATCAAATACAAAAAGATTTCTGAACAATTATCCTCTACCATTTTGCTTTCAAAAATTGATGTTTTTAACAAACGTTTGATAACGGATATTTGTTCTGATTTACCCAATGCTTTTTGGTATAGGAAGAAACACATAGTTTCTCTCCCATACATTAAAGATTTTAATGAAACCAATATTCCAACAAAAACCACCTCTGTTCAAATGAACAGAAAGACTTTGGAGTATTGTAAAAATGAGATACAAGATCTTCTGAATAAAGGCATTATCAGAGACAGCAAATCCCCTTGGTCCTGTCCTGCATTTTATGTCCAGAAGAGTGCTGAACTAGAACGTGGAACCCCTCGTCTAGTTATCAATTACAAACCCTTGAATAAAGTCTTAGAGTGGATTAGGTACCCTATTCCCAATAAGAATGACTTAATTCATAGGTTGAGTGATGATGTGGTCTTCTCCAAATTTGACCTTAAGTCCGGTTTTTGGCAAATCCAAATAGCCGAGTCAGATAGGTATAAGACTGCTTTTGTAACCCCATTTGGTCATTTCGAGTGGAACGTGATGCCTTTCGGCCTTAAAAACGCTCCCAGTGAATTTCAAACTATCATGAACAATATTTTCAATTCGTTCTCCCTTTTTACCATTGTCTATATAGACGATGTTCTTGTTTTTTCTAAATCTATTGATGAACATTGGAAACACTTGCAATCGTTTCTTGACATCATTAGATTCAATGGTCTTGTTGTTTCAGCAACAAAAATTAAATTATTTCAAACCAAGATTAGATTCCTTGGTTATGACATCTCTGAAGGCAAAATCAGGCCCATCCAAAGAGCCATCGAATTTGCTGACAAATTTCCTGATGTCATTTTGGATAAAAAACAATTGCAGAGGTTCTTAGGATCTCTCAATTATGTCTCTGACTTCTACAAGGATATGAGGAAACAATGTCGTCCTTTGTTCAAACGACTCATTTCTAATCCTCCTCCTTGGATAGAAATCCATACAAACTTAGTAAGGAAGATCAAAGCACATGTCAAGACTCTTCCGTGCCTTGGTATCCCTACTTCTGATTCATTTAAAATTGTTCAAACAGATGCCTCAGACATTGGTTATGGTGGCATTCTGAAACAATGTGTTTCACCAGGTTCTTCTGAACAAATTGTTCGTTTCCATTCAGGAACCTGGAATTCTGCACAAGAAAAATATAGTACTATTAAGAAAGAAATCTTAGCTATAGTACTATGTATTTCAAAATTTCAATCTGACCTTTTAAACCAAAAATTTTTGGTCAGGATTGACTGCATGAGTGCTAAATTTGTTTTAGAAAAAGATGTTAAAAACATTGCATCAAAACATATTTTTGCACGATAGCAAGCTATTTTAAGTGTTTTTGATTTTGATATTGAATACATCAAAGGCACGCAAAATTCCATCCCTGATTTTCTTACCCGTGAATTCTTGCAGAAACCCCATCATGGCCAGCAAGAAGAAAGGAAAAGAGAAAAAGGTTCATCCACCACCACCAATACCCAGTATAAAACTCATTAAGAATGAGTCTGGATCATCCACTGTTACAGGTGCTGTATCTACAGCACTTGATATTGCAAACAGGTTCCAGCCACTTGGCAAACCTGTCCAGCCACAGACTTTCTCGTCTGCGGTTACTACTACTTTTGACCCATATGCTAAAGCAATTGAGTCAAAAAACAAAAATATTGTTACCTCTCAGTTTTTCCTCCCAAAAGGATAATCTGAATATTTGAAAAAGAATTTTTCCTCCTATCTGTTCCATATCGAGCCCAATAGCACGATATATACAGATGTGTTCAAAATTTCTTCTTCTTATTTTCCTCCTCTTTTCCACTAGATTCCAGAAGATTCCTCCAAGAATCTCCAGTTTTATTCCAATATTCTCATTCATACCAATTCCTTGGTGATCAAACCTATTTATGACAAGGTTGACACCAATAAACTCATTTTTCACAGTGCCTACATTCATCGAGTCATTACTCAGGCAGAATGGGGATCAAACCCATCTACCACCAAAAGACTCGCTTCTTCAGACACTGATTTTTCTTATTTTGATTATATTGATGCATGGAAACGCTTCATGTTTTTCCAGACCCCAAATATGGACCACTCTTGGTTCATAAGATTTGACTCAAAATTCAAAGGAAGTTTTCCTTTATGGTTCCTTCAATGGTGGAATCAATATGGATTAATTCCCGAGAATCTTCCTGGTCAGCTTTTTCAAGCTTACCAACATTTTGCTAATATCGTTGGTCCAACTTTGGATCAACACTCTAAAAAATTTCACCACACTTTGCATTTCTGTCAAAGATACCACCTCCCGTGGATTTTCAAATGGAATTATGAAAAACAAGGTGATGTTATCACACGAGTTTATTTCACAAAATGGTGGGATAAATTCGCCAATTCAGAAAAAATTGTTGATTTAATTATCAAGGACTTTCCAACTACTGCACCCAACCTGCAGAATAAAACAGAATTTCCAAAGATCATGGCTGGACCATCCAATGCTCCTGAATATCCTCTAATTCAGGCCCCTACTTCTCCAACAAAATCCGGAGGAGTAAAGGACAGTTCATCCTCAAAATCCTCTAAGTCTAAAAAGAAAATTGACATATTTGATGGACTTAAAAAGAAGGATTTAATCAACATACTCAAAGAATCACTATCAAAGTCTCAAAGCAAATCTGAAGATGAAGATTCAGACACTGCATCAGAGGCTTCATACAGCAGTGTCTTCGGTAACTCTGGGTTCTACTCAGAAGAAGAATAATTGCTAAAAACAGACAAAAGAAGACCCACTGACAGGCTCCTTTTGTCCAGACCACTACTTGAGTTCAAAGAAGACCCACTGACCGGTCTCCTTTACAGATTTGTCGTTTTGTGCCAAAAGCAGCATCCGCCGCCAGACACAATAATGACACCCGTGGTTAAACAGTACTAACGCTGTTCACTCACGGACCTACTTTTACTCGTGATTACACAGTAACTGACAGCTGTGCTCACGGAACCCTTTGTAAACAGGAACTCCTTATTCTATAAAAGGGGAACCTTATTTCATTTTTAGGCAGAAGTTTCATTACTAAGCTCAGAGAACTTTGTAAGCCTCTGCCTTCTAAACCTTCTCAACTATCAAGAGAAAATACCTCTACCTTCTATTTTGTGCTATAAATTTTGTAATAAAATTTATGATTATGAATATGTTTATTTTCACTCCCTTGTTTATCTTATTTTGCATTACATCCATGCATATGGTCGGTTCTACCGCCTGCCTTTAATTGTGCATACTCTTGATTTCCTTCATTTTCAGTAGCGTATTCATTCATTCCGCTGTATTTTAATAATTTTTTTTTTTTACCTTTTGGTTTAAAAAATATTTTTAATGACGTTATAAATTTATTTTAATTTTTAAAAATATAAAAATATATTAAAAAAATCTATATAAAAAAATATTAAAAAAAAAATATAAACACATTTTACAACTCCGACGGTAGCTTGAAGCTCCTAGCGGAGCTGCAATATCATCCTTTATATAATAGTAGTGGAAAAATATTTGTATCTACTTACAGCCGGCACACACTCAATGCATTGAGTGAAAAAAAAAACTCATGTGAAGTGTGTGCCGGCTGTAAGGAGATGTATATCATATCTCAATAGTAGTACTCATCTTGATTAAAAAAATAAAAAATTAATAGCAAAAGATTTTAAAAAAATTGAGTGAATGATTGAATGCCAGATAGGCGAGCGTGGACGAGTCCAATTTGAAAAAGCAAGAGGAGTGCATGATTGAATGACAGATGTCATTTCTCCAAAGAAATCTACGGCGCGCTGAACGAAAAAGTATTATTTAGAATAATTTTGAGGAATGAGATGAGAATTTTATGTTTTGTTTTGAAGTTTAAAATATTATGTTTTAATATTATTATTATTTTGATATTTGAAAAATATGTATTAAAATTTGAAAAAGTTGAATTGTTTATTATATTTTATATGAAAATTTAAAAAAGGTATAATAATAAGATGGAATCAGACAAAAATTTTATATTTTGTTTTGGTTACCAAACCTGCCCTAATCACAATACAGATTCTTCATTTTAGTGAGTCGACATATGTTCAGCCGAGACTTCACAATCGGGAAAAAACTACTTTATCCTCCCAAGTTACCGCTCAATTTGATCTCTCTGTCATTTTTTATTTATTTAGTAATTAAAGTAGTAATTTTAAATATATTAAAATATTTTTTTGAAATATTTAAATATATTATAAAAATTTAAAAGAAAAGCGTAAATATATTGGCATACTGCTATATGCCAAAATTTCTTCAAGAAAAATTATAATGTAATCAATGATTTTGTCTCTTCATTTTAATCAGGTATTTATTTAATATTTTTGAATTATATTTTTATAATGTTTCCAAAGGTAACAATAAATATATTAATATTTTTTTAAAAATATTCACCGCTAGCGGCATAGTAGCAACCCTCAAAATAATCGTAATAATAGTTTTGAAGTGCAGAACTCTATTTTTATTTTTTTTCTCATTTTACATATTTGCACCATAAATGATTGTCTTGTCAAGTTGTCTGTACCATTCACCAATGCAAAAGCACTAGTACATACAGCCTGTCGATGCTAGCTGCCTTAATAATTCCTACATACTCGTCCTACTGGGAGTCAAGTCAACTATATCAACCAAGAGGCCAGAAATACGATTTCAGTTTATCCACTTCCTTCCTAAGAAAAACATGGCTGATCTTGCCTCTGCCCTCGCTGGTAGTCTCCTTGAGAAATTAGGCTCTTTAGTTTATCGAGAGCTCTACTTGGCATGGGGTGTCCAGAGCGATCTGCAAAAGCTTGAACGTACGATTTTCACTATTAAAATCCTTCTCTTGGATGCTGAATACAAGCAAGCAAGTAATCCCAAGCTCAGCATCTGGCTTGGGCAGCTCAAAAATATCTTATATGTCACAGAGGATGTGGTAGATGAAATTGAGTACAAAACTTTAAGGAAGCAAGCGATTACAACATATGGAAGCGCTATGGCAAAGGTATGCCATTTCTTTTCGTCCCCCATGGCACTTTCATCCCGTTTAAAACTGGCTCACAAAATCAAGAACATTAGAGAGAGGTTAGATGAGATTAATGCTGAGAAGGTTCAGTTTAATCTCATTGAGCGGCATGAAGAGGTGCATGTCAATCCCCTGTGGAGGGAGAAGACACATTCCTTTATTGATCCTTCAACGGTCATCGGTAGGCATGGTGACAAAGAAGAAATAAAAAAGAGTTTGATGCACCCAAATCCCACTAGAAATCTTAATATAATTGCCATAGTTGGATTAGGAGGTATGGGAAAGACCACACTTGCCAAGGCAGTTTACAATGACGAATCCGTAGTTAATCATTTTCAGTTGAGAATGTGGGTTTGTGTATCTGAGAATTTTAATGTTACAAAGTTGGTGGAAGAAATCCTTAAGTCTGCTCGTGTTAAAGTTGATAAGAATTCAAGTAATGAAGATATATTGCAGACTAGTTTGAGAGAACTTTTAAAGGATAAAAGGTTTCTACTGGTCTTAGACGATGTCTGGAATGAAAATAGAAATAAATGGACTGAACTGAGAGATTTGCTAACTGGAGGGTCGCATGGAAGTGTCATTGTTGTAACGACACGTAGTCGCAGGGTTTCTTCCGTTTTAGACCCTATTTATACACATTCTGTAGAAGGTCTTTCAAAAGAAGAATCTTTATCTTTGTTTGTGAAATGTGCATTCAAGGAAGGAGAAGACAAATTATATCCAAACCTCTTACCAATTGCGGATGAAATAGTGAAAAAGTGTAAAGGGGTTCCATTGGCCGTGAAGAGTTTAGGTGGTCTACTTTATTCGAAAGTCGATGAAAGTGAGTGGGAATTGGTGAGAGGTAACGAGATCTGGGAATTGGAAGAAAATGAGGGAGGCATCTTACCTGCATTGCAATTGAGCTATAATCAATTGCCAATTCATTTGAAGCGATGCTTTGCCTATTGCGTTAATTTTCCAAAGGATCATGAATTCGAGCATATTGTTTTAATTGAACATTGGGTGGCACATGGATTAATCCTCCAAATGTCTGCTAACAAAAAAAAAGAGTTGGAAGATATTGGAGACTTGTACATTAAAGAGTTAATGTCGATATGTTTCTTCCAAGATCTTAATGAAGATAATTTTTGCGTGTATTCCTTCAAAATGCATGATCTCGTCCATGATCTTGTGCTCTCTATTGGCCATGAAGAGTGGTTGGAAATAGACTCTGACAATAAAGACGTGGCCTCGACAGTTCGTCATTTGTCAATTTCATCTAGTGACCAACAAGTTTCAAAGTTCTCGAACAAGTTAACTAATGTGAGGAGCATCATATTCCGAACCAAACCACACGTGTCCTCAGTTGAAGCATGCATCTCAAGATTCAAGTCTTTACGTGTGCTAGCTATACCTAATTCAGATTTTGAGAATTTGCCAAGTTCCATTGGTACTCAAAAGCATTTGAGATATCTCAACCTATCTGGTAATAAGTCAATCAAGAAGCTTCCTAATTCCATTTGCAAGTTACACAATTTGCAAACCTTGTGGCTTGGTGGATGTGAAAACCTTGAACGACTGCCCAAAGATATGAGGAATATGATCAACCTTAGGTTTCTTACGATATCAACAAAAGATACATGCTTGTTCGTGAATGGAGTATGTTGCTTTAATTCTCTTCAGATTTTATTTGTGATAGATTGTCCAAGACTCGAATGCTTGTTTCCACAGATGGACAACTGCCTCACCAACCTTCGTACATTGCTTTTTGGAGGATGTAAAAGTTTGATCTCTTTGCCACCTATTATCAAGCACCTAACTGCCTTAAAGTCATTGTACATTTGTGCATGTGAAGAGATAGATTTGACGGGAGTAGGAGGAGGAGATGCACATGACCTCAATTTGAGACTCCAAATCTTGTATATAGAAAATTTACCAAAGTTGGAGATTTTACCCGAATGGCTCTTAAGATCTGCAAACACTTTAAAGCACCTATGTATCAGGGGGTGTGAAAATCTCAAGGTGTTGCCAGAGTGGTTACCAACTCTGAAATCACTTCAGACATTGGAGATCACTAGATGCTATAAGCTATCATCTCTACCGGAAGGGATTCATCATATGAAAACATTAAGAAAACTGAAGATTAAATATTGTCCTGAACTCGTTACTCGTTTAGAAGACTTGTCCAACATACCAGAGCTCGAACTCGATTCTGAAGATGATCAAGAAGATGATGGGGATTCTGAAAAAGGTGAAGATGATGAGGTAATGTGATTTTGTCTTATTTCAATCGTTAATCATTTTTATAATCACATATTATATATGCTAGATTTTATTACTCTCCCCTTCAATTTTATATATCTACATGCATGGATTTGCAGCTTCGGCCTTAATTCAACGAGCCACGAGTCGAAGCGAATTCCAGCCTGAACTGACGTAGCTTTGATCGGTACCTATATATATATATATATATATGTTATTTGGATTGGTGAATAATAATGTATTTGCTTCGATACCTATATCTATCTTTTTTAAATATATAACATGCTTCACTAGTATTTGTTCGGTAATATATAATGTATTGGCAACGGCATGAGTACTACTGCAGAAATTGATATTTTATTATTATTTCTTTAAAAAATCTCAATTTCCATTGAAGAATCGTGTACTGCTCAATTGGTTAGTAACTTTTGTCTAAAAGATTAATTGGAGGTCGATCTTTATTATATAAAAGGAAGAAGAAGATCGAGGAGAATCATGATGAGTTAATTAATGGGAGTTTTGTGATTTCGGCATCTTACTAATTTGGAGTAAATCTATAGATTCAAATCTAAATTTTATTTGCCTAGCTAAGTCGAAAAACTAAATTTACCCTCTTCCATATGCATGCTATGACTGTTAAGCATTTCTATCTCAAAAGAAACAAGGAAATTGAAAGCTGCAACTATATATTTCACACCTAATTTATAAAATTATTTATTTTTTGATTCATTTATTAAATGATGTATTCATAATTATAAAACTTTGACCAATTACTAAATAATGCAACTTGTATAATTGTGACGCCCTAGCGCTTGTGATTTGGTGGGATGCGACGCGGAGATGTTGAACGCTCAGGTCATACACCCCTCGCATATTATGAGAAATGTGTGCTGACATATTTAAATAATGTGTACTATTACGTCGCAACGGAATATAAAAAGTCAGTCAAAAAATCCAACTAATAGTACCAGAGAAATTTACATTACATTACCATCCTAATGTCCATAAGCCACAAAATTTCCAACCATAATATTAAAGTTTTTCAAGAATAACAAAGAGTAAAAAATTGTCAAAAATTTACGTAGGACAAATAATCCCGATCTTCACTCCTTAGGTTTAGTCGGACCTTCATACTCGTATTTATCCTCTACATCAAAATCTCCTCGAAACCACAAGTAGGGACACCCCAATGAAATTTCGTAAAACCTCAACAAGTAGAACAAAGTCTTAACACTTAAAATACGTACAGGTGGAAAAAAAAAATTATGCAAACAAAAAAATATGAAATAATATAATATTTGACATATTTTAAAAAATAACAATAAACATGGCATGATTTAGGGGCCGAGGAATAAGTAGTTGAAAAACAATGGATATTATCAAAAACAAAAGTTGAAAAGGTTGAGTGCATGATTGAATGACAGATAGGCGAGTGTGGATGAGTCCGATTCGGAAAAGCAAGAGGGCAAAAGTTTGTACCTTCAGGGTTTTTGGCTGAGGGGTTGCTGCTATTATGGATTTCCTTATCTTTCTTTTTCTTCGCAGCCTTTCTCTTCTTGGGACCGGATGGCATGATTGAATAATTTGAATTGGAGGCTGCTCTCGTGGGTGAATCGGAGGGCTGAACAAAATAACTGTGAGCCTGACCCGATTTAGCAACCCGATTCGAAGTGAAAAATCCGACCCGTTTAAGTGAAAACAGAAATGAAATTCCCAAACCCTTTTTTTTTTAAAAAAAAAAAACGGGTGATACCCGATTTTAGTCTAAAACGGGTTCATTTTTGGCCTTTCACATAAGGAAAACACTATATCCAAAGAATATTTTTACCGAAATCTTTTTTAATTCTTTTTATTTAATGATTAAATAAATATTTTTAAATGACTTGTTGATTTTTTTTTTATTTTTAAAAAATATCTAAACAGTTTTAAAAGATGATGAAAGAAAAAGTAAAAAAAAAAAAAACAGTTTAAGTGATCGGTAGAGAATTTCGCTATGGACGTAGCAACGTCCTTCACAGACTCACATCTCAACTTTCTCTCCTTTCTCTCCCTCGCAGCCACACTCTCTCTCTCATTCTCACTGAGTTCACTCTGTCTCCCAAGTCCCAACTCCGTGACTCTATCATTCTCTCAGACTCAAGCGCATCTTCACTTTCTCAGGTAAGGATTATTTGAAGGTTACGTTCGGTTTGGGTTTCGGCATAATCCATAATCCAAATACCCACTATATGTTTGCAGATCTACCATTTACAAATGTTTTTCTCTCTCTAAATCTTTCATTTTTTTTCTAGTACTTTATTCTAACTCCGTCCCTATCTTCCTCAAAGTACACAAACTGTGTTTTGCGCATACAAAACAGGTTTGGCTTCCCACATTGATGGCTTTCTAAATCTATCTTCCAAGTGCAGAAGCTATCAAAGTAGTACATGGATGAGTTTCGTGGTCATTTCCACAGGGACAATAGTATTCATTCTAAGCAAACATATAATGAAGTGTATTTTGTGTGAGGAGCTTGCTTGTGAAAGGGCTATTTATGCAACCAAGAAAAGAAACAAGAAAAGTATATTTATGTACTGATTTGAAGCGTATTAATGAAGAATGGTTTGGATCTTTTCTTTATTTTTTTTTTAATAATTTTCTGAATGCTTGTAGACTTAAAAAAAATGGAAATAGAAAGAAATGAGAAAATAAATTGAAAGCTAGAGAAATGGGTGCAGGAAATGTAGAGATTGCAATAACATTAAAACAAGTGACACAAAATGTCAAACACTTGGGCTACAAGAATGTTTCCTCCTTTTCCAAACTCTGATTAAGAGATCTAACTCTATAAGTCAATTGTCAATCTAGTCTAAGCATTAACAATCAGAAAATGAAGATTTAAAACCAGATTTCCAGTCTAAAGTATTTATAGAGTGCAAATATATTTACTATGAATACTAACCATGAAAAACCTTGAAAATATTACCAAGTTTCTACTGTGCCTTACGTCAACAGTAGAAAAAGAACAATAGTTTCTGGTTTTGACTTATCTCAACAAAATCAACTTGTAAAACTATAAAATGGATTTTTATCATATCAGAATCACTCTAATTAGTAGTTTAGTGCAAGAGAATTCATATCTTGTAGCTCAAGCTGTAAACTTAGCCTAACATCATTTTCTCTAGAAAATAGAAATTAAAACAATTAAACTCAAACTCATAAAAGGGTGCTCTATGCATAATAAAACTGTTGAAAAAAAATCCAGAATCTCTACCACTGAGATAATAAAATCCACTCAAACCAAAAGTCTGGAAGCCTAAAAATCTCCAAAAGAAAAAAAGAAAAAAGACGAAAGAGACGGCGCACGGCAAAAATCTTTCCTTTTATATTGTGCGTGCGTTTCGATCTCCAGCTGCGTTTCACGTCTCTAGCCCAGGTTCCTCCTGCGTGCTGTGTTCTGCGTCTCCATCCTTGAAGCCACCATCCGCGTGTCCAGAAGCTGCTCGCGTGAGCTGTTCTGCACTTGTGAGGCCACACTCCCTCCACTTTGTCCCGTGTGCGTGAGTTTCTGGTGCCTTCTTTTGGATGTTGCCGTGCCAGTTGGGAATTTCCAAGAATATCCATGTGCTTTTAACATCTTTTCCACAATGCCCTATAACATAAGTAAGATATGAGAGTAAAATTTTGGGATATTAATTTTTGGTGTGGAGCAGCTGCATTACAACTATTTTCAAGTGCAAAATACCAGAATTTAACATTGAGTCAAGTACTAAAAACTACTACATAATTTAGTGTTTAATTCATTTTTTAGTTAAACAATTCATTCACTTTAGCAGCTTAATCATGTAGTTTTTGACACTTTATCACACCCTCCAACTAGCTTTTTCTTAGTCTCTAGCAAATAATGCGATAAAAATATTGAAGGATCCAAGAGAGAGCCACTATACTAAAAAATCTCTACAAAAGATCAATCATATTGAAATCCTGGGCATTAGAATGTAGTCAAGTCAGGTTTTAGCTCAACACAAAAGCTTATAAAATCCTCAAGAGCTCAAACAAGGGAAATGTACTTAAGCTGAAGATCTTTGAGTGCATCAAGTGTGTGAACAGATTTCCATTTATTAGTTTTAAGATTTCTCACAATAGTTTCGGCCTAGCAACTTTTTCAAGAAAAACCAAAAGGTCTTTACTCCAATTCAAAACCATTACATTGGCAACTTTCACGCTATCACACTTTGAAAGACCTTTTTTTTTTTAAACAGATCCCAGTGATAGGCAACCTTTTCCAATGTACTTGAACTATTATTTTTTATTTTTATATATCACTCTTTCCTAGGCCATTAAGATATGGTTCATTGTAGTTCTTGCTAGTTGCTTCGATGAAACCACTGGTTGTCATCAAATAAACAACAAAAAATATCTGCTTGTGTCAATTAAGGTCATCAATCAATAGCTTTGAAATAAAATTTTCAAGTTTGAGCTGCTAAAACTTATCATAAGGTCTAGTGTCGAACTTAAACCTAAACCAATGGGAATTAGTGTAGCCCAAGACTGCAGCTATCTGATCTTAAGTAGAGAAGTGTGAAAATAGTAACTTGACAGTAACAAAAAAATCAGACCCCAATATTATAAATTCTGAGAGACTAATGGTAGAAGACTCTCCTTACCCCCAACTAAAAATGGGCAGTGTCCTCACTGCAAATCATGAATAAAACAAGGCAATAAAGAAAATAGGGCCGAAGGAAAATACCTGAGATGGCTGAAGGGATCATGAATGTAAAAATGAAACCAGAAATAAAATAAACAATACTGAACCTGAAAAATATACTGAAGAAAAAGAAGAAAAAAAACATAGAAGTGAAACAAATAAAAGCAGAAAAAGAAAAGAAAAAATTAAAGCAAAACAAAAATGAGCTAAGGATCATGAAAATAAGTTGGATCTTCTAAAGGAATGGAAGTATCCTCATGTGAAAGTATTGCCAAAAAATGTTTAAGTCGTTGGCCATTGGCTTTGAAAGTATTTCCATTTTGAGGATTAGTAATCTCAACAGTTCCATTTGGAAACACAGCCTTAACTACATAAGGATCACTCCACCTCGATCTTAATTTGCAGGCGAGAATTGTAAAGTAAGATTTGTTTATTGAGCTCAAAATTCTTTCTCTGGATGTGCTTGTCATGTAACACTTTCATGCGCTCCTTTGACAATTTAGAATTGTCATATGCATCTCACCTAAGCTCATACAATTTTGAAATCTGAAATTTTCTCATAGAACCAACATGGTCAATGGAAAAATTGAATTGTTTAACAGCCCAATATGCCTTATGTTCAAGCTCAACGGGAAGATGACATGTTTTTCTATATACCAAGCGATAAGGGGACATGTTAAGAGAAGTTTTAAAGGCTGTCCTATAAGCCCAAAGTGCATCAGTTAGCCTTTAAGACCAATCTTTTATGTTGGGGTTGACTGTTTTTTCTAAGATGTGCTTAAGTTCCCTATTACCTAATTCAGCTTGCCCATTCGTTTGAGGGTGATATCGAGTGGAAACCTTATGGTGTATACCATATTTTTTCATGAGGGCAGCAAAGGTTTTGTTGCAAAAATGGGTTCCATTATCACTAATGATAGCTCTAGGCATGCCAAATCTAGTAAAAATGTTTTCTTTTAAGAACTTAAGCACTACCTTATGGTCATTTATTTTACATGGGATGGCTTCAACCCACTTAGAAACATAATCAACAGCTACGAGGATATAAAAATAACCAAAAGAAGATAGAAATGGCCCCATAAAATCAATCCCCCAATAATAAAAAATCTCAATAACCAAAATGGGTTGTAAAAGTATCATGTTTCTCTTAGTAACTGTGCCTAGTTTTTGACATGACTCACAAGTTTTGCAAAAACTATACGCATCCTTAAACATATGTGGCCAACAAAACTCATTTTGTAAAATTTTTGCAACGGTTTTCTGTGCAGAAAATGTCCCCCACAAGCCTCATCATGACAAAAAGAAAGAATAGCTAGTATTTCATGATCAGGCACACATTTCCTCATGATTTGGTCAGAACGATATTTAAACAAGTAAGGATTATCATAGAAGAATGACTTTATCTCATGCTTGAATTTTCGTATGTCTTGAGCACTCCAATGGGGTGGAGTTTGTCCTGTCACCAAAAAATTAACTATGTTAGCAAACTAAGGAAAATTTTCAACTGACATGAATTGTTCATCAGGAAAAAAGTCAAGGATAGGGACAGTGTGCTCATTTTCAGCAAATGTAAGTTGAGACAAGTGGTCGGCGACTACGTTTTCAGCACCCTTCTTGTCTTTGATGATAAGGTCGAATTCTTGGAGAAGAAGGATCCATTGGATTAAACGTGGTTTAGCATGGTTCTTCTACAATAAGTACTTTAACGCTGCATGGTCAGTGAAAACAACCACAGGAGAACCAAGAATATAAGTTCGAAACTTGTCTAATGCAAAAACTACAACAAGCAATTCCTTTTCTGTGGTAGAATAATTTCTTTGGACTCCATTTAGAGTTCTACTTGCATAAGAAATGACATGTGGGAACTTATTTCTACGCTGTCCAAGAACAACTCCTATGGCTACATTGCTAACATCACATATTATCTCAAAAGGAGTAGACCAAACAGGGGGTTGCATGATAGGGGCTGTAGTGAGCAAAATTTTCAGATTATCAAAAGCATTTTGACAAGAAGAGGTCCATTCAAAAGCAAATTCATGCATAAGTAACTCACGCAAGGGCTCAGAGATAGAACTAGAATTTTGAATGAATCTCCTATAAAACCCAGCATGCCCAAGCAATGATCTAAATTCTTTTACTATTTTGGGTATAGGAAGCTTGGAGATAAGCTCGATTTTAGTTTTATCAACCTCAATACCTCGTGATGAGACTATGTGACCAATAACTATGCCTTGTTGAACCATGAAATGACACTTTTTTCAATTGAGAAGCAAATGCTTCTCTTCACACCTGGCTAAAACAGTTTGTAAGTTGGTCAAACATGCATCAAAAGAACTACCAAATACTGAAAAATCATCCATGAATACTTCCAAAAAATTTTCAATCATGTTGTTGAAAATATTAAGCATACATCTTTGGAAAGTAACTGGTGCATTACATAGTCCAAAAGACATTCTTCTAAATGCAAAAATGTCAAACGGGCAGGTAAAAGTTGTTTTCTCTTGATTTTCAGGAGTTATTTATATTTGGTAAAAACCAGAAAATCCATCAAGAAAGCAATAGAAATCATGGCTAGTAACTTTTTCTAACACTTGATCAAGAAATGGCAAAGGGAAATGATATTTCTTAGTGGCGGCATTCAACTTCCTATAATCTATACACATTCGCCAACTAGTAGAAATCCTAGTAGGAATCAGTTCATTTTTCTCATTTTTCACAATAGTAAGTCTAGATTTTTTTGGAATTACATGAATGGGACTTACCCACTTGCTGTCCGTAATAGGGTAGATAATTCCCACGACAAGTAGTTTCAAAACCTCTGTTTTTACTCCCTCTTTCATGGTAGGATTTAGTCTCCTTTGCATCTCCATAGAGACTTTAGCATTTTCTTCTAAATAAATCCTATGAGTGCACACAAGATGATTTATACCTTTTATATCCGCGATTGTCCATCCAATAGCACCTTTATGCTGCCTTAAGACTTCCATTAGTCTCCTTTCTTGGTCATGAGTGAGTTGGGCTGAAATCACCACTTGGAAGGTGTTGTCCGGACTCTGAAATGCATATTTCAGGTCATTCGGCAATGGTTTCAACTCTAATGTTGGGATTTCATTTGTTGAAGGCTTCAAACTTGCTGTCAATGGTGGGAGCTGCTCAATTTTTTGCCTCTATTTAGTCTCAAATTTATTTTCTACATTAAAAACTGGAGAAACATCAATGGGGGTGTCATCAGTGATGAGATCACAAATATTTTCTAACTCACACAGCAGGTCAGTGGGCTGGTATGCCAAATAAGCCTCTTCCTCAAGGATACTTTCCAGCAAATTTACTTCTTGAACACCTTCCAAGTCTTGAGGTTGCCTATAAATATTAAAAATGTTTAGTTCAAGGGTCATGTTCCCAAAACTCAGCTTTAAGACACCACCCCTACAATTTATTAAAGCATTTGAAGTTGCAAGAAAAGGTCTCCCAAGAATCACAGGCGCTTGAAAAGAAGATTTTGGTGTCAAGTGAACATCCAACACAACAAAATCTACAGGGTAAAAAAATTTATCCACTTGAACTAAGACATCCTCAACAACCCCTCTTGGCATTTTAAGTAACCTATCCGTTAGTTGTAAAATAATAGGAGTTGATTTTAATTCCCCCCAAACCAAGCTGTTCATAAACATTTAAGGCAGTAAATTCACACTTGAACCTAGATCTAACAATACTTGACCAATTTTTGAACTTCCTATAACAGAAGGAATTGTTGGTGAACTGGGGTCTTTATATTTTGGTGGGGTATTACTCTGAATTAGCATCCAACAAATGGATGTTAATCCTAACTTGCTTGAGTATTTCTAAAATTTCAGATTGGTGTTTGTCTTTGTGCAGGGGAGCCAATCTTTGAGGAAAAGGAGCAGGTACAGGACATGAAATCTTTTCAGTTTCATTTTGTTCAACCTCACCCTTTTCAGTCTCATTTTGTACAGGTTTAGAGACCTTACCAGCCTTGTCTAAACATTGAGCTGGAATGTTCACCACCCTACCATTTCTCAAAGTAGTGACTGCCTTCACTTGCCTTACATTTGAACTCTCAACCGCTCCTTGAAGTGGCTGACTTTGTGGATTGGGTTGAGGTTGTGCAGGAAATTTTCCTTTCTCTTAAGAGCTCCAAGCCATAGTCATCTTTGTTAGTGTGTTTCGAATGTCATTTATCGTTTGAGAGTTTTGATTGTTGATTGTTGCTTGACCTTACATAAACTACTGCAAGGTGTTTGACAGTTGCTGTACCGTCTCCTCAAATCCTTTCTTTTGCATTGGAGGTGCTTGAATTGTGAGTTGAGAGGGTCCCGGAGCCAAGGCTGCTGGAGCTATGTGCTGGTCACTCTACCCAAAATTTGGGTGGTTTCTCCATCCTGGATTGTAAGAATTAGAGTAAGGACTAGAATACGGTTTATGTATTATATTTACAGCATTAGATTGGTCCAACAATACCTCTTTGAATGTGGGGATCATGGGACACTCATTAGTTGAATGCCCATGATCCTCACATATGCCACACTTCTGAAAATTTTTATGGACAACATGCACTTCATTTACTTTTTTCAATTTCATGGCTTCCATTTTTTTGGACAACAAGGTTAATTTAGCATGCAAATCATCATCTTCTTTTAAAGTATATTTTCCATGACCAGACTCAACTTGCCTAGACCTATCATGCACATCAGTTGTGTCCCAAGATTGAGCATTTTCAGCAAGATAATCAAAATATTCAAATGCTTCTTCAGGCTCTTTGTCGAAAAATTCTCCATTACACATGGTTTGTACAAATTGGCGCATTTTAGGTGTCAAACTTTCCTAAAAAAAACTTATCACACGCCAATTTTCATAACCATGATGAAGACAATCATTTAAAAGATCCTTGAATCTTTCCCAACTTTGATAAAAAGTTTCATAATCTTTTTGGGTAAAGTTCATGATTTGTCTTTTAAGTGAATTTGTCCTATGTATTGGAAAGAATTTATTCAAAAATTCAGTTTGCATTTCTGCCATGTGCCTATGGTTCTGGGTCTTAATGAATTTAGCCATGTTTTAGCCTTATCTTTCAAGGAAAATAGAAACAACTTTAGTCTAATAACCTCCTCAGTGCATGTCCGGTCCATGAATGTAGAACAAACCTCTTCAAACTCTTTGATATGAAGGTAAGGGTTCTCGGATTCTATTCTATGAAAATGTGAAATTAATGAAATCATTCCAGGTTTGAAATTAAAGGGATTTGCATTCAAATGTTGGATTATGCATGAGGGTGTGCTAGTTCTGACAGGTTGTGAATAATCTCTAAGTGTCCTGTTCTGATTTACTACTTCCCTATCATGATTCTCTTTTTCAGCCATGGTGATGTTAGTGTTAGAAGATGACTCAAGAGAAAGTGATGCTGAGGTAAAAGATGCTTGTGATTCTGTCCTAACCAACCGAGAAGTGTGGTCCCTAGTCCAACCAGTCATGCAAACAAGAGCAGAAAATAAAAAAAGAATATGTAAGACAAACAAGAAAAAAATAATAAAGTAAAATAAAACAAAAAAGAATGTCACTCAAGTTGTGAAGAGGTTCACAGCACTACAAACGTCTTCTCAACAATATGAGAATGCTCTGATAAACACCAGTTACCCCCGGCAGCGGCGCCAAAAACTTGATGGCTTTCTAAATCTGTCTTCCAAGTGCAGAAGCTATCAAAGTAGTACATGGATGAGTTCCATAGTCATTTCCACAAGGACAATAGTATTCATGCAGAGCAAACATATAATGAAGTGTATTTTGTGTGAGGAGATTGTTTGTGAAAGGGCTATTTATGCAACCAAGAAAAGAAACAAGAAAAGTATATTTATGTACTGATTTGAAGTGTATTAATGAAGAATGGTTTGGATCTTTTCTCTATTTTTTTTGAATAATTTTCTGAATGCTTATAGACTTAAAAGAAATGGAAATAGAAAGAAATGAGAAAAGAAATTGAATGCTAGAGAAATGGGTGCAGGAAATGTAGAGATTGCAATAATATCAAAACAAGTGACACAAAATGTCAAACACTTGGGCTACAAGAATGTTTCCTCCTTTTCCAAACTCTCATTAAGAGGTCTAACTCCATAACTCAATTGTCAATCTAGTCTAAGCATTAACAATCGGAAAATGAAGATTTAAAACCAGATTTCTAGTCTAAAGTATCTATAGAGTGCAAATAAATTTACTATGAATACTAACCATGAAAAACCTTGAAAATATTACCAAGTTTCTGCTGTGCCTTACGTCAACAGTAGAACAAGAACAAGAGTTTTGGGTTTTGACTTATCTCAACAAAATCAACTTGCAAAACTATAAAATGGATTTTTATCATATCAGAATCACTCTAATCAGTAGTTTAGTGCAAGAGAATCCATATCTTGTAGCTCAAGCTGTAAACTTAGCCTAACATCATTTTCTCTAGAAAATAGAAATTAAAACAAGTAAACTCAAACTCATAAAAGGGTGCTCTATGCATAACAAAACTGTCGAAAAAAAATCCAGAATCTCTACCACTAAGATAATAAAATCCACTCAAACCAAAAGCTTGGAAGCCTAAAATCTCCAAAAGAAAAAATGAAAAAAAAAAACGAAAGAGACGGCGCACGGCAAAAATCTTTCCTTTTATATTGTGTGTACGTTTCGTTCTCCAGCTGCGTTTCGTGTCTCCAGCCTAGGTTCCCTCCCGCGTGCTGCATTCTGCGTCTCCAGCCTTGAAGCCACGATCTGCCCGTGTGAGCTGCTCTGCACCTGTGAGGCCACACTCCCTCCACTCAGTCCCGTGTGCGTGAGTTTCTAGTGTCTTTTTTTGGATGTTGCTGTGCCAGTTGGGTATTTCCAAGAACACCCATGTGCTTTTAACATTTTTCCCACAATGCCCTGTAACATAAGTAAGATATGAGATTAAAATTTTGAGATATTAATTTTTGGTGTGGACCAGCTGCATTACAACACTTTTCAAATGCAAAACACCGGAATTTAATATTGAGTCAAGTACTAAAAACTACTACATAATTAAGTTCTTAATTCATTTTTTGGTTAAACAATTCATTCACTTTCGCAGCTTAATCATCTAGTTTTTGACACTTTATCACATATCACCGGCTCTTTCTCTTCGTATGTATTTTTGTCTGCCGCTCTTTCCTTGATTGCATTGTGTTATTGTTATGTGTCCTGTTGTAAGTTATATTGGGTTACTTTACTTTTTCTGATATGCAGTGTCTGCGACCATTGATTTTCCTTTCCGAGCTTTGTGCTCAGCTGCGTTGTTTTGTGATATCGTATCATATACTGTGGGTCTTATGATTGAATGATTTGAAGCTGGAATTTCTGATATGGGTTTGTATCATTTGCATTATGTTTGGCCCATTTGGTTGTTATAGATGATTATTTTGCCCATACCATGCAATAAAATTTATGTTTTAACTTATTCTGAAAATCTCGTGTTGGATATGGCATTCTATTGCCGGGGTTTCCCTCGTTTTTTTTTAAAACATCAATTTCATATACTAATATTGCTTGGGATAATTCTTGCATCATGATAGTGTTTTTGGCAGTATATTAACCATATCAAATTGATGAGGTATAACAATTTATACAAGATATAAGAAGTAAAAGGACAAGGAAGAATTGAGGCAGTTGCCATGTTCGGTGTTCCCATGTGTTCTACCTCATGTGTGTAGATCAATGGCTCCAGCCTCCAAATTATATCTTGTTTGTCCTCTTTGTAAATTGTACTAAGACTCGGATTGGCCCTGCTTAGTGGCATTGTAATGAATAATACATTGTACATGGTGAAACCTTTTGGCATTCAAACATCAAACTTCTTTTCAAGCTGCTAGCATGTGAATAACTGTTCATGCATGGTAGATTATTAGTACATTAATTTATGTTGGAACCAAAGCATGGTGCTAGACAATAGAAAAGCAAAAGAATTATCTGGCTCAGAGTGCAGCTCAATAATTTTTAGTTGAGCCAATACAAAGCATGCAGCAGAAGAAAACTTAGCATATTTCTTTTGTGATTTGGCACACCCTCCGGAAAACAGAAGGAAGAAAAATGGAAGGCAATATACTTAATTAGATTGATTTGAATACTTGGGCATGCATGCATGTCTTGTCTTTTAATGTATTTTTTTTCTTTCCACATGAAAAATGATATAATGAAGAGCTCCTAAAGGGTAACGTCTGATTAATGAGTCTAAACTAATAATGCATGTACAAATTAAAGCTGCCCCTCTTTCTATTCTCAATCTTGGGCAATTCCGCCCATGCGGGGGCGGGGGGCGGGATGACCCCAGCGGGGCCCCGCCCCACCCCCGCCCCTGCCCCACATTAAAAAAAAAATTTATTTATATATATTAAATAAATATATTGTATATAGATATACACAATTTATAAAAGACTTAAAATTATATTCAAGTCATTGGATTGTTTTGGCCTCCTAGGCCAATCTTTATATAGGAGGCCAAGGCAATACAATAGTCATCCTTAAGCAATGTGGGACTTACTACTAAGTCCCACATTACTTAAATATGACTATTGTATTGCCTTGGCCTCCTATATAAAGATTGGCCTAGGAGGCCAAATCAATCCAAAATCTAACTCTAATGAGTTTAAATTTTTTCATATTTATAAATTTTAATTTATTATTTAAATTATATTATAATTTTGGTCTAAAAAAATATTTTTAGACCAAAATTTTTTTTTTAATATAATAGCGGGGGGCGGGGCGGATGGGGGTTTTTCCCCCGCCCCCCGGCACCGGGGTGGGGGACCCCGCCCCCGCCTCCCGGGGGCGGGGAAAAACCCCCATCACCCGCATGGTGCGGGGCGGGGGGCGGGGAGGGGGTGCCCCCGCCCCGCACCATGCGGGTAGCACCCCTAATATTTATCTATGTTGTTATTGATATTGATCCTCCGGTTCTTGAACCCAAAAAAAAAGAACTTGTGTAGTTGCCACGTGACATCATATTCAAGATAAGAATTAAAAATATCATGCATTTTGGGTCAACTAATCGGGTAGAGGCTAGTGGAACGTCTCTGTTTTGGGTCGGGTCAAAAACATGATTCTCACTGGGATGAGAATCGGGCGGTCCGGACCAGAAAAATTGACAGGACCAACCAATTCGGTCGGAATTTCATAGGATTGAATGAATTCGGTCCGGTCCACAGTCCAGGGTTTTTCCGAACCAGACCGGATCGGACCGAATGAAAATAATAAAAATATATATAATTTATATATATTAATTATATAATTTTCATTTAACCAATTAACCTCATCCTCTCACTAACTCATCATTACGTAATTATTAACTAATGCTAATATTTATAATTTTATAGTAATACTAATATTTATAATAATACAAGTATTATATTAATAGTCTAGACTCTAATATGGTATAAAAAAAATACTAATAGTCTAATATAGACTAGGACTATAGTTAATAGTTATACTAATATAGTTATAACTTATACTAAATCACTAAAACTAATATTAGTATATTACTAATATATAGCTATACTATATTACTAATAGTCTAATACTGAAACTATTAGTCTATTATATAGTTATAACTTATACTAATCATGATATTATATAGTTAATGTATTATTATGTAATATATAATATTAGTATCACTATTAATATTGGTATAACCTATAGTTATTTAGTATAAAGCAAATTAAGCAATTACAAATATTAATGAAATTAACTAAATGTAATCATATACAAAATTTAAAAACTAAAAAGTTTAATATATTGAAAATTAACATAGATTCATAGTATTAATACATTGACATACTCTAAGTTAGTAACAAACTAGCAATTAACATCATAAATATAATTATAAATAATTATTTTTTTAATAACTTAATTAAACAATACACATTGAGTAGTTTACTTAATTTTAAATAGTTTTTTTTTAATTAAATTATGTGTCAATGTATAAAATAGGACCTAACGGCACCGTTTAGTATAAAACAATACTAAACGGCGCTATTTAAGTACAGGAGGGGGGAGAAATGAGAATTTACCTCATCTGCCAAGAAGCCAAAACGACGTCGTTTAGTATAAAATAGGACCTAAACAGCACCGTTTAACTCCAGGAGGGGGAGAATTTTGAAATGTTTCACGCAAATTAGTTTTTTTTAAAATAAACCGTCTGTTGAAACGGCACCGTTTAGGTCTAATTTCAATCCAAACGGCGCCGTATATTTGTAATCATACACAAATATCATAAGACATATTAATGTTTGTTTCTAATTCTTTTGTCCTTTGTCTTGTTTATCCTTTTTATAGATGGAGTCTTCTATAAATGATGTACAAGAGTCAACACCAAACATGTCTCCACCCCCATCCCCACCCCCACCCCCATCCAATGTAAGTGATCAATCGGTTGGTGGGTCACAAAGAGGTAGAGTTAGGTCTTTTGTTTGGGATTACTTTACAAAAATACAGAAAGGTGATCCAAGTAAACCTAGGGCTGCATGTAATTATTGTGGTGATTCGTATGCATGTGATATGAAAACCAATGGTACGAAAAACATGAAGTATCACATTGAGCATCAATGTAAGAAATGTCCGTTTAAGAAGACGGATAAATCCCAGATGACTCTAGGTTGGAAGGTGGAGGGAGGAAGTGGTAGTGGTAGTGGGGGACTTGTGCCTATTGCATTTAGTGTTGAGGCTTGCCGACAAGCCTTAACAGAGATGATTATTCTTGATGTGTTGCCCTTTAGGCATGCTGAAGGGGAGGGTTTCAGGAAGTTTATGCTTGTGGTTTGCCCTGAGTGGGTAGGGATTCCATCCCGTATGACGATTGCCAATGATTGCTTTAATTTGTTTTTGAAAGAAAAATAAAAGTTGAGAAATTCTCTTCGAGGGCAGCAAGTTTCCCTTACCACGGATACATGGACATTCGTGCAAAACCTAAACTATATGTGTCTCACAACACACTTTATTGATGATGACTGGAAGTTACACAAGAGGATTCTTTCCTTTTATTTGGTTGAAAATCACAAAGGTGATACCCTTGGTAAAAGCATAGAGATGTGTTTGCATGATTGGGGGTGACAAAAAATACTTGCACTCACACTTGATAATGCAAGTTCTAATAATGAGGCTGTTTCTTATTTGAAAAAAAAAAGTATAGGAGAGACACGATCTTGGAACATAAATTCTTGCATGTTCAATTTTGTGCCAACATTTTGAACTTAATTGTTCGTGGGTTAAAAGAGTATGATGAGTCTATTGCAAAGGTGAGAAGTGTTGTGAAGTATGTTAAATTCTCCACTCAAAGGTGGAGTACATTTTAGAAATGTGTGGGGTTGGAATAGATTCAATCTAAAAGTCAAGTTTCCCTAGATGTACCAACTAGGTGGAACTCCACCTATCTTATATTGAAGAGGGCTTTAAAATTTAAAAGGACTTTGGATCGGTTGGAGGAAGAAGATCCGTGCTTCCTTAGTAGTATTAGAGATGACGATAATGACGATGTCGATGATGAAAATGTAGACCATGTGGTGAATATGAGAAAGTCAAAGAAGTTAGGGCCTCCCAATGCATCCAATTGGGTGAATGTACAGTTGTTTGTGAGGTTTCTTCAATTATTTCATGATGCAACTTTAAAATTCTCGGGGGGTGAATATGTAAATTGTAATATTTTCTTTTCGAAGTTAGTTATTATTAAAGATGCCATTAACGTGGAGATTGAAGAACGAAACCCCGTGGTGGGATTAATGACCATAAATATGAAGAGAAAGTTTGACAAGTATTGGGAGAACTTGGAAAATCAAAATATGTTGCTCTATTTTGGTGTTCTTGATCCTCGCTACAAGATGTGATATCTTAATTTTGGGTTGAGAAAAATGTATGCACATGATCATGCAAAATAATTGATTTCAGTTGGAAGGTGAAAAATGCATTTATCCGCATGTATGAGACATACAAGGAAAATGAGGAAGGGCATTCTCCTCAGCGCACAAGTTCCCAACATGAAGATGTAGCTCCTTCAGCTGACAAGGTGGCGAGTAGAAAGACAAATTTGATGGCCAAATTTAAGCAACAGTTGCAGTCAGAAGACAGTTTGGAAAGTAAGTCAGAGGTTAATAGATATTTAGCTGAAATATGTGCGGATGAAGATGACAATTTTGACCTTCTAATTTGGTGGATGGTGAATTCAGTTTGATATCGCGTACTTTCAAATGTTGCACGCGATGTACTTGCAATACCGGTATCTACTGTGGCCTCTAAATCTACATTTAGCACTACAGGTCATGTACTTAACCTTTTCCGAAGTAGTTTAAATCCAAAGAGTGTTGAGGGTCTCATATGTGCACAAAACTGGTTTCGTTTTTCTTCTACTCCAATAAGCCTTAGGACTTTAATGGATGAAGTGCATGAATTTGAGAAGCAGTTAGATATGGGTATGTAATAAAATTACTTTTAATATCTTTTGTGGTTTATTTTGTTTTATCTTCTATGTTATGTAACTTTATTTAACTTGTTTTGTTTTAAATTTTTATGGATAAAACTTGTTGGGGACCCGAACTTTGCTGATTATGTTGATTAAAGACTAAAAAGTTGAGAAGATTGTTGGTAAGCTGGCTCTGATGATCTCTTTATGTGGGTTATGATTTATTAATCTATCTATATTTGCTTAGTGGGATGCATGTGGGGATTGTGTTCCATGTGAAGTGTTTATTGTTAGCTGGATATTTGTCTTTTGTTCCTTTTTCACTCCCAAGTGTGGTGTGGAGGATTTGGTTTTGCATAATGCGACTTTAACATGAAAAATCTTGTCTATTTGCCATAAGATATATGATTTGTAAGTTTTGGGTATTGGCAAGCCATAAGATTTTGGGTTTTTGGTGTTTTTCATTTTGGGTCCTTGGTAATTTTTGCTTTATTGCATAAATTTGGTTGCAGGGATTTCTTACATGAGAACTTGAGCTCCAATAGTTAAGCAAAGATGAACATCACTCCTCTTTAAACACTGGCTAGAATATCACTAACCAGTTTTGTTGATGCGAATTTTCAACCTCATTCTAATATTTTGGTCTTTCAAAGCTCTGTAAATTACCCATTATATGTTAAGTACTTAAGTTGTTAAGTTTTGGACTATAATTTGTAATTTGTAATAACTTTTGTACTATTATTTTTATTTTTATTGTTTTTAGTTTTTTACATAGATTAGTTTTTCTTTTATCATTGTATTTTTCAGGATCAAGTTTTTTTTAGTAGTTTTAGCTAAAAAATGTACAAAATTTGAAGTGGGCCGAAAATAATTGAAATTGGGCAAAAAATGAAAAAAAGATTTAGATGGGTTGAATGACCCATTTTAGGAATGTCAAGACCGACTGGACCAACTCTGGACCGGACCGGTCCTATACGTTACGCGGTCCGATTCAGGGTGGAGAATTCCTAAACCGAATAGGTCCGGTCCGGTCCACAAAACCGCAAAAGACCGAACCAAGATCACCCCTAGATTTTAAGGCAAGTTGGGTCGGGTGAACAATGTGTCTATGTTTACGTTTCAAAATTTTGGATATATTACTAGGCCACTGGCGAAGTAGTAAGGTCTGAAACAGATGATGATGCGCAGACTCTCTCTCTCTCTCTCGCTAAGGGAATAATGATAGATTGCTCGTCTGCTGAAAAAATGTCGGAAGTGAAGTTTTTCACCATTTGCCTCTTAAATATTTTTTATTTAACTTCTTAATTTATAAAAAAATATTTAACAACATTATTTAGATTTTTACGTTTAACTAAAGACCTTTGTAAAATTCATAGATGAAATTCAAGAAAATTATAATTCAGTACTTCTGTTAATCACTTGTTAGAAAACTAACTAGAGGTAATGCATCAATCTTTGATTGTCTAAATGTAACATCAATATTTAATTCAGTCAGTCGAAGGGTAATACGTGAAAATTTTCCTATTAATTTTCTATCTAGAATTTGACGAAAGTACTCAATTGCAAGTTTGTTGAAATTCAGGTTTCAATTTTTTTAAACTAAAAATTGAAGTATGGAATTGCAAAAATATAAGATAATAACTCTTTCTTTCCTTTTTTTTTTTTAATATTTACGAGCGTGCAATTTTTTGAAGGGTGGATGCCAAAGTCTTGAATAAATATTATTTTCAGATGAAAATGATGGAGGGGGAGGGAAGGGATATGATATAGATTAGGGGAAGTTTGAGTGACGTGGAATTTGCCAAGTTTTGTTTGTATTATTTGTGCCATGGAATAGGAATTGATGATGTTTGCAAATATTTATTATTCAAAGGAATTGTGTAGATTCATTATGATGGATTGGTCACATTCACTTCATTGTTTTGGTGCATAAAAGTTAAAAAGTTGCAGTTCCAAAATGAATGTTTGCAGTGGGAAATTTCTAAGGGAGAAGAAAAGAGACAAATCAACTCGACTTTATAATATTTATTGTTGTTTATATAAATATTTTAAATAGTATTTAATGAGAAATAAATATTGTAAAATATACTTAATGTGATTGTCTTTTTTTTCTTCATTTGAAACTCTTAAACGAGTAATGTTAGGTTCAAGTCTCAAATATACAAGTCTCTTGTAAAAATGTGGATTTCATTAAGAAAAAGTGAATTTTTCATGGTGGGATCTCTTTTTTTTTTTAAAGACTTGTACGAAACTTGTACATTTGAGATTTGAATATATCGTTTATCATTTTTTGAAAAGAAATACACACATGCACGCAAATGTTATTATCCTTCCAAATCAATGGGTCACGTTTTCGGTTTTTAGCCAAAAGGGCACGTTAACAAATCCCATTAATAATTGTGGAGAAGAGGAATGGTCCCAACATTGAAGTTATTATAGCATCATAAATTAAACGAGGGGAGAATTGAAGAATGGAAGCAAATGAATATTTTGATTCCATGTTTCTTGGATTGATTAGGTAATACAATGACAGATATAGAACATTTGATTTAAGTGTCCAAAGTTATAACAATTTGATCTTGTATCAAAAGGTTCCCTCTCTCCACCTTTCTAAATACTCAAAGCTCTCTCTCCGGTTTAGGGGAGTGAGGACTTCCTCCCTCATCTCCTACATCTCCATCTCTTATTATTCGGTTTATGTTTATAGTATTTTTTCTTCTTCATTTTTTTTATGCTTTGCATTTTTTTTTCTCTATTGGGTTTGAAAATACCTTATTTATTGCCTTTCGGCCACCTAATTTGTACATGCGCGGCCCATGCTGAACATGAGCCATATGAGTAATCGCTTCTTTGGAACCCCGACTGTTACACATGTGTCATCAACGGATTTATTGGCTTCAAATTTCTAAAATGCGCCTAAATTCATCCATCTCTGTCTTGCTCTTAGTCACTCTTTGGGTCTCTGTCTTAGGTGGTCGGACGGCCTGTTGGCCAATCTGCCTGTCAATCTAGTCGGATGAGGCGCTCACAAGTAGCAAGGACAAAAATAGGCCCCCTTGCTAATTGTAGTGTCTTTTTACTAGTAGTGGTTTAAATCTTTAATGGCACAACCAATTGATCTAATAGTTAGATCATTTCAAACCGCTTTACCTGGTCCTCTCTTATCTAAGCTAAGAATATGTGCTCAAACCTATGGTTTATTGTTGTTTTTTTTTTTTTACCCCATCTCCCCCCATAAGTATTTCGTTATAATTTTTTTTTTACATGCGGTTGGAGACAACACTTCCCGCCGCTTTATTACAATGATATACCGGATCTGACCTCTTTACACAAGCGAATACGATGCTAATGTTTCGCACTACTTTTCGTAATTTTATATTTCCCCTCGCTTCCTTTTCGTCCTCTGTTTCACGCTCTAATTTCTCCGGATGCTTCCTGGGCATGGTCGATTACGCCAACTCAAGCACTCCCTCTCACAAATCATTGTTGTCTGGTCACCTAAAGAACCAAAGATTAGACGCAGCTCGAGCGCTCCTCGATAACATCCCCGTTCTCGATGCGACTCTATGCCCCATGATGATCAACGGTTATGCCAGAAATAATAGACACCGCGATGCCTTGAAGCTGTTTTACGAAATCCCGGTTAAAGACATTGTTTGTTGGAATTCGATAGTTAAAGGGTGTTTGGATTGTGGGGATTTGAGTATGGCCGTGAAGCTTTTTGGTGAAATGCCTGAAAGGAATGTCGTTTCTTGGACCACGATGGTGAATGGGTTCTGTCAGTTCGGGAGAGTTGAGATGGCTGAGCGCTTTTTTGGGAGATGCCGGTGAGGGATGTGGCAGCGTGGAATTCAATGCTTTATGGGTATTGTGGTAGCGGTAGACTTGACGATGCTATGAGATTGTTTGACAAGATGCCTTTCCGTAATGTGATATCATGGACTTCGATGATTAGTGGGCTTGATCAGAATGGGAAGGGCATTGAAGGTTTGTGTCTTTTTAGGCAGATGGTAGGTTCTGGTGTTGAGCCCACTGTGACCACGTTGGTTTGTGTGTTATCAGCTTGTGCAAATATACTAGCTCTACATCTAGGTGTTCAGATTCAAGGACATAATATTAAGTTAGGGTACTGCTTTGATGAATTTATATCTGCTTCACTTATAACATTTTATGCAAATTGCAAGCAAACAGAGAATGCTGGTAAGGCTTTCGATGAGGTAACTTATAAAAATGTAGTTGTATGGACAGCTCTTGTAACCGGATATGGTTCAAATGGTAAGTATCAGGATGCATTGACGGTTTTTGGGGACATGATAAAGATGGGTGTCCTTCCTAATCAATCTTCTTTCACCAGTGCTTTGAATTCTTGTTGTGGATTAGAGGATCTTGATAGGGGCAAAGAGGTCCATGCAGTAGCTGTTAAGCTAGGTTTAGAGACTGATGTCTTCGTGGGTAATTCTAACATTGTCATGTATACTAAATGTGGAAATATAAATGATGGCTTAGCTGTATTCAAAAGAATTCGTAACAAGAATACTGTCTCATGGAACTCAATTATTGTTGGTTGTGCACAACATGGGTGTGGCTTCTGGGCTCTGACTCTCTTTAGCCAAATGATATGTATGGGGGTGGACCCGGATGAAATCACATTCACAGGTTTGCTTTCTGCATGTAGCCATTCCAGGATGTTACAGAAAGGGAGATGTGTTTTCAAATATATCAGTGAAGGTAAACATATTGAGATGAAGCTTGAACACTATGCATGTATGGTTGATGTCCTAGGTCGATGTGGTGAGTTGGAAGAAGCAGAGGAGTTAATAAGACGCATGCCTATGAAGGCGAATTCCATGGTATGGCTAGCTTTGCTTAGTGCTTGTAGGATGCATTCTAACTTGAATGTGGCTGAAAGAGCTGCAAAATGCCTTTTTGATTTAGAACCAAATTGTAGTGCAGCATATGCGTTATTATCTAATTTATACGCATCTGCAAATAGATGGGGTGATGTCTCCTGGATACGCGGGAAGATGAAACATAGTGGGATCATAAAAGAACCAGGATCCAGTTGGGCTATTCTTAAGGGACTGAGGCATAAATTTCTTTCTGGAGATAGGTCGCACCCACTCAGCAAAAAAATATATGAAAAGCTTGACTGGTTGGGAGGAAAGATGAAGGAATTTGGTTATGTTCCCGATCAACAGTTTGCTTTGCATGACGTTGAGGTTGAACAAAAGGAAGAGATGCTGTCTTATCATAGTGAAAGGCTAGCCATTGGATTTGGGTTGATTAGTACTGTAGACGGGAGTACAATAATAGTAATGAAGAATCTTCGTGTGTGCGATGACTGCCATTCTGCCATTAAGCTCATAGCTAAGATTGTTGGGCGGGAGATCGTTGTAAGAGATTCTAGCCCCTTCCATCACTTCGGGGATGGTCTTTGTTCTTGCGGGGATAATTGGTAGTTCTGGTCTTGTATTTGTAGGATGCACTTCTGTGGGATTGTTTTGAGGGGCTTTATAATATTTGAAATGATTTGCAGTGGAGCATGTCTATGCATATCATATCATACCCATTGAATCAGCAATACTGTTTAAAGATTGGCGAGATCATTAAGAGTCTCCTTGGCTATCTAATATGTGGTTCGGAAACACACCAGTTTGGCTAGTTTAAGGTGCCTCAGGTGTAGATAATTTTAAGGTTCCTCAAATGTAGATACTGAGGCATTAAGTGATAGCTGCTCCAAACTTGAGCAGAGAAGTAATCTGGTCTCCAAGAAACAGTCTTTATACCCAGTGGTACTTTTAGCAGGAAAACTCTTTTCCATATTCCTTTACATCAATTAAAGGGACATGTGATTGCTGGTGATGGTTTTGGCATAAAATGGGAGTTCTCAGAGCCTTGGCAATTCCATAAGGAGCTCTGCACGCAAAGCTGCTTCTGGTGATGTTATACCCGAATGGTCAGTAGAAAAACTGTTTTCTATGAGCTCCAATGCTTCAAAATTCACTAGGTTCAATAAGTGGCACGAAAGTAGCATTGAATTCTTAAGAAAGGCAATTAAATGAGGTGGAATTATTTCAGGAAAATGATTGGCAAGCAGGGACTCATACACAAGTTCTGCATGGGATATGCACTATAAAGCTAAAATGTTATCTAGACTACATCTCTAGGCAAGACAATAGGAGCATTCTAGCTGCTAAAATGTTTTCTAGTGGTGACAAGTAATTGCAACTGTATGTTCATAGTCATGAAGAAACTGGTGGGATTGTTAATCTAGCTAATGTGAAAGATGGAAGTTGTGTTCTGTGAATTTTAACACTCGTATGTTTTATGCTTTGGCTTGCATTAACTGTTGCTAACCATTGGAAGAGGTAATTAGGTAACAAGTTGGCTGGTTTCATTCGGTAGACTCAGGGTACTTCATTTTAGATTAAAATTGACATGCTTTCTTTAGATTCTTCAGCATGAAGGACAATGTACATCATTCTGGATTTCTGTCATGTTTCAGTATAATGCAACAAGTCTTTAATTTGCACTTTTTTTTTTTTTTTCCTTTCCCCTGGACATTTGGTTGCATTTATGATGCCCAGGGAAAAATATACTTGGACTCCTCATTAAGTTGTTGCGCATTTTGCAATTGAAGTAGCAGACTTTTGCTATACTGAACAGTACATAGCAAGATTCCCATCGCCATTGACCTTATCAGTGAGGCATTAGCATAACCATCACCTTCGAACAAGACATCATTTAAACAAAGATATGCTATCCATTCTCCATCATTTTATCATCTCTTAGTTAACATGACATAACATCCAATGATTAGAAGAATCTGTTATTTTCCACTTATTTATCAATGATTTGATACAATAGGATGATAAAAGGTTGGTAGAGGTGAACTCATGGACTCCATATTTTCCATCCCATACAACCGATTTTGTATTTCTCAAAACGCAAACATTGCTTTAGCTATGCACACGACCTTCTCCCTATATTGCAAGAGTTCAACATCAGTAATCTATGTCAAATACATCGCAACACATGGAAAGAACAATGCTACTCTTCCCTCTCCCTGTACATCATTATTCTGTTAGATTAAAATAAAAACTCGTAATACATTAAAAACAGAGTATCGGGAATATCCATAGGCAGGCTATTTATGAAGAGATGGGAACCGTAATATATCCTCCTTCAATAATGTGTGAGTGTCTACCACATCATTATTGCATGTCAGAACCCATAAGTCTCCTGAATTCACTCTCTTTAAAGTTCCCCGGCAAAATGGGCAAGATTCTGACCTTGTGTTCCTTTGAAATACAAAAGCAAACGAAGACTGCAACTTAAGAATCACAGCTACTCTCCATCATTAGAAATTGGCAGCGAAATACAATGGCAAGAAAAGGGGGAAAATGAGATGGGAGAATACCAGTCATGGTAGCAATTGATGCACATGGCATGATAGCAGTTCGGCAAAACTATCTTGGTGCATGGCTCCAAACAGATCCCACACTCATCTTCTCTCTCCAAATCTACATCTGAAAGCTTCTTCCACTTATCCTCTGATATCTTTCTGACTGCCATCCCCAAGCCATGAAATTCACCTCCAGTAGTTTTCAAGTCTAATGAGTCATTGTGGAGACAGTGAAGAGAGGGTAATATAACAGCTGCAGTAACGAGTATAATCAGTAAGTGAAGAATCAGCACAACACATGAATATTATATCATTCCACTCAAATTTATATTTTTTAAATTTTGAAAAACTAAATGAAGTTTAACATTGTTTACATACAATAGAATTCTCCAATTGTAGCTTTCCTTCCAAATGAAGAGAGATTTTGCTTCCAATCTGTGCGCACCTAAATAAGAAAGAAATTTACAAGCATACGAGGCAAACTTCAAAAAAATGGGAACCATCTTATATTCAGACGTGCATTGTATCTCATAAGTACACAAATAGAAACTAACCTTATATACAACTATGTGAAAAAGGTTTAAATAACTTGAAAGTAGACATGGACATGTACACGAGCAATCAATCCTTTGAAGCAAAAAAAGAAAAATGGGTTCCAAGTGATCGTAAGCCAATTTCAGATGAAAACAAGCGCCACCCTTGCCTCTTGGAACTGAAGCAGCCCTGCATACATATTAATTCAGGCCGATAAAAATATCCTCTTAAAAGTCTTTTAACTTTGTCATCACAACTGCAACTTGATTTAAGTACCACACACCACTCAATTCAATCCATCTAAACCAACAACAAAATCACAGCCAAACCTATAATCTCGCGTTAAAAAATCAGTCGGAGTTGTAGTCTTTCTAAACGGCATTTCCAATTACTGGTATTAAAAGTAGGACCCACTTGGTAAACTTGTATTTTGACAATGGAGTGATTGACTACTATTTAATATTTTATTATCTTACTACCAAGCATTTAAACTAAGACTGAAATACAAAAAAAGGCAAACTAAAAAAATTCCCAACAAGTCCATTACTAGAGTGGGTTTGGATTCACAAAACTATTTCATTTCATTTCGTCATTACAATTTTTTCAAAATTTTATATAAAAATATAATAAACAATTCAAAATTTTCAAATCTCAAAATAAAAATAATATTTTATTTAATTTTCAACAAAACATCTCATTATATCAAAACCCACCCTAAATTTTGCATAAACACAATTAAATTCGCGTATAAAAAAACCAAAATTTTATCATTAAACTTAACAATTGATACAAACAAAACAGAGAGAGAGAGAGAGAGAGAGAGAGAGAGAGAGAGAGAGAGAGAGAGAGAGAGAGAGAGAGAGAGAGAGAGAGAGAGAGAGAGAGAGAGAGAGAGAGAGAGAGAGAGAGAGAGAGAGCTCACAGCACATGAGCGTGCTGAATATCAGCCTCGAGTACCTTGAGGAACTCTTGATAAGAAGGTCTAGAAGCAGGCTGCTGAAAATAATCTCACATTCCTCTTACTCTTTCTCTCACTTGGGAATTACCAAAACGTACCACTCGGTTATTATTATTTTTTTTTTACCAAACGATGATAGAAATGATTTTAAGTATATTGGTTTATTTTTTAAAAATATTTAAATACATTAAAAATGTGAATAAAAAAAAATTACTTTTACAACTAGCGGTAACACCGAGCGGTGCACCGCTCCAAACCTTAAGATGAACCAATTTTAAAGATCAGATAAAAGTGATACAAAAATTAAAAAATAAAATAACTCATGTATATACCTTAGACCAATATAATTTTTATTTTTATAATGCTTAATTTGCTAGCAAATTTAGACATTGTCAAGGATGTTTTGTGAGTACTATTATATGAAATTGAAGATGGGATATCAAAAGTTGGAATCTCAATGAACATGTTATTGAAGAGATTATCACTTTATCATTGATACCAGATTTTGATTGACTATAACAAATTTGTTTAATTTGATTTCACCCATTAGCAAATTTAAAATTGAACCGAATCGAACCGATTGATCCAAGAGGTTTCACAATTTTAAATGTACTAGATTTTAACATCATTACTTGTAGACCAAGGACACCAACCACTACCTTATAACCAATTTACAATTCTTTGTTGAGGAAAAAATCCAGTATAATTTGTTATTCTCTGATTTGAAGTTTGAGTAGTAAGAAGATGAATAGGCTTGGTGAATTGGGGTTTTTATTGCTCAATTCAAATGTCTAATGTTAGATTCAATTTCCTAATTAGCCCAATCCAACATAGCCCCACTTTGAAAGTATGAGCCTTATAGTCTAACCCATTTCGAGTTAAGACCCCTCCTAGCCCTTCCAAATTTTCTACCTTATCAGCATGATGTCATCCATTTTTTCACGAATTCATCCTTATTATGCTGATCGCATATTGTCTCTTGATATGCGAATTTGCCCATCCCACATTGTGGACTACGATTTCTCCTCTAAGATGGCATCGATGATTCTAATTTCTATATAATTTCATCTGAACTTCATAAAATGTATGCTTGGAAATTTATGCAACAAAATCTCAATCCTCAATCCAAGAGAATAAAAAAGGAATGAGAAACGAGAAATTTCCATTGCTTGAAAGTTTCTCAGAGGCTGTGAGAAAGTATCTAGAAATTATAAGATAATGCATTTCGCTCAAAATATCGATTGCATTTGGATAATGAAATATTTTCAAATATTTATAAATAATAGTGAAAAAATAATAAAAAAAATAATAAAAATAGTAAATAATAATTAAAAATAAGTAAAAAATTATAATGAAATAATGAATAGTAATAAGATATTCTCAATATTCAAATTAAGAATCAACCGTGTAGTGCACTCAATCTCACGTGAAATGGGAGAGCATGATAACATTGGTTAGTCTGCACTTAGTGGGTTGATGGCATGGCATAAATTTAATTTATATCAATGAGCATATGTTGATAAATGAAGATACAATATGTATCTGAATTCATGTGCATGCTATGATGGAAGTGTTTTCTGGACATTCTCTCTTCCCCCCTTCAAAAATTAAATGAGAGGAAAACGATTTTTTTATATTTTTTCCATATCGTCACAAAAAATTATTTAAATTGCTTGGCTCCAAGATTGAAAATTATCTGCGTCCTACTCTGTGTAAGGATGATTTCCATTGCCACTCTTGGATTTAGATTAATTTTAACTGTTACAAGATGCTTAGTATTTACCTCTTACTTATATATAATAAAAAAGATGCTTAGTATTTCCATGGAGAATTCGATATGTGTAATAACTGAGGCATTCATGTGAAATTGGAAAACTTTGAGCAGTTGTGTATATGGGTTCCCAGGACTGAGGTAGGGAATTTCAATAAATTTGTAGGTATATTGTCTTTCACTGGGCATGGTCAATTTTTTTTTTTTTTGTTCTTTCTGAGAATCAAATATTGCTTCATTCAATAGTAAGAAGCAGATACAATGAAAGCCATATCCTTCCAAACGCTGACAAGACTTAAAATTATACAGTAGAACATACTTCTAGATCTATTGCTAAATAAGTTAGAATAAAGGGTATTGCCCACAAAACGTGCATTTCGGGCCAAGCTATGCACTACCTCATTTCCTTGACGACCTACATGAAGCACATCAAAAGATTAGAAATGAGATAATAAGCACATCACTTTTGGACTCTTGGGAGGAGTTATTGGCAGCTCTAGAAGGGGTGAATTTCATGGTGCTTCATCAATATAGGGAAGGGAATAGTGTTGGTGATTTTCTTGCTAGAGAGAGTGAAATGGGCAAGAACGTGATTTATAAAGAGCGGTCTTCGCTACCTCATCTTCTTAAGGGGATTCTTTGCTTTGATTGGTGGGGTCTCGCCTCCTTTCATACATAGGCGTACTCGAGTTTGTTATTTTTTGGTCTTGAGCTTAGGCTTGTTTTAGATTGTCTTGTTTGTCCTAACATTTGGTTGGGACGTGCTGTGATAGGCGAGTTTTGACCATCTTTTGCTTATTTTGGGTGGTAGTTATCGGTTACGTTGCCCTTTAGGTTTGTTATGTTACCACGATATTCCTCCGTCATAAGTGATGAGTTTTTTCAATCAATTTGGGTCGAGACCTTGTCTAGAGTGGTTACCGACTATTTTTCAAAAAAAGAAGAAGAAGAAGCACATCACTTAGGGTTCTAGCTAAACTCTTGTTATTGGCTTGATCGAATAGCTTCAACAACGATAAGAAAATCTCCCTCAAGTATTTAGTGAGAGATTCCCATATGGTGAATAATCTGTGAAGCCCTCAAGGCCACAAGCATCTCATTATTATAAAACCAAATAAATACCTTCTTCCTTCTTTGACATGAAAATACAAAAGGATATAATATTTGACATTTTTCAATTTTAAAAAATAACAATAAACATAGCATGATTTAGGGGGCGCGGAATAAGTCGTTTGCATTCAAAACTCATCTCAACTTATCTAAAGTAATCTCATCTCATCATTACAACTTTTTCAAATTCTTATACAAAATATAATAAATAATTCATCTTTTTCAAATCCTAAAATAATTTTCTCAAATTTTTACACAAAATATAATAAATAATTCAACTTTTATTCTATTATTTATAAATTATTTCAACTCATATCAATTCATTTCTAAATTCAAACCACTCGTCTCCAACCGTAGGAGTTCAAAATCAAGCAAAACAGGGGATATTAATATACACCCATTAGGCCAAATTGACGCCAAAAAAAGAAGAAGAAAAAATTCAAAACAAAAGATTAATAAATGAGAGATGACAGCTAAAAAAGTTATATTTGGACGGGTAGATGGGCGAGTGTTAGTTGAAATGATAACTGAAATTAAGCAAAAGAGAGAGTGCCAACAAAACACCCACTAACCAACCAAACTGAATGGCAGATGGGCGAGTGTTAGTTGAAATGATAACTTTTTCTCCAACCTATCCCAATATTTTTCATCTCTAGGGAGTATATTTAAAAATAAATAATGCTACTTATAATTTTATTTATATTTTTACTTATAAATCTTATTTTATTATTTTATTTTCAAATTCTGAATTTTAAATTTTATAATCTTTAACATATTTAAAAATAAATAAAGGCACTCTTAAGTTTATCAACCACTGTTTTGAATTTCGTACCGTACCGGCCGGTACGGCCGAAATTTTTCGTTTCGGCCGTCCGGCCGGTACAGGTACTATATATGTACCGTACCGGCTAAAATACCGGCCGGTACCGGCCATACCGGACTAAATTTCGGCCTGTACCGGCCTATATTTCGGCCGGTACCGGCCGATATTTCAGCCTGTGTGTTTTTTTTTTTTTTTCGGTTTTTCAAACTACAAACTTATTTTTTAACCCCTAATTCAGACTAGACTATTTATAATTTTTATATATATGTATTTATATATAATTTATTTATATATAGACTATTATTTTGAAATATAATTTTGATATATATTTATATATATAATTTATTTATATATCGACTATCCCGAAACGTTATCCCAAAACGCTATCTTGAAACGGTACCGGTATCGAAATATTTCGTTCTAGTACCTTGACCGGTACGACATCCGGTACGGTATTCAAAACATTGTTATCAAGTGCTCTGCTCGGCAATGGGCCGGGAAAGCCGGGGCCCGGGGCACACGATTTCTACCGTTAAAATCGTGCTCTTGAATGCCAAATACAAGCAGGCACGCAATATTCCCAAGCTCAGAAAAAACTTTATAATCTTCAAAGAAAAAATTAAATTTCTAAAAAATGATTGATCCCACGTTTATCAACATTGAAGTGATTACTTTGCACATGCTGGAAGAGTGATTGTCTTGTCTGCACCATTCACCAACGCAATAGGACATACAGTCTGTCTTTGATCGTCATGTTGAAATTAACTTTTTTAATTTTTTAAATTATAACTCAAATCATACGAAAAATATTAATTTTTTACTCTTAGTTGCAGTATAGTTGTCATTATTTTTATCATTTTCCACTTAAAATAATTCCTATATACTTAGTTTTTCTTAATTTATTATTATTATTTTTTTAATTTTAATATAAAATATAATGAATAATTTAATTTTTAAAATATTAAAATAATAATAATATTAAAAAATAATATTTTATTATCTCAACTCAATTTATTTTAACTTTAAAACGCAGCACAAATCAACGTGCAGTGCACTCAATCTCATGTGAAATGGGAGAGCATGATAACACTAGTTAGTCTGCACCTAGTGGGTTGATGGCATGGCTTAGAGCATTAGTATTGGTTTATCCATATGCATATGTAAAATTACTTCTTTTGCATAGCCATTTTGCCATTCAAGCAAAATTTTCATATTGGCTTATTCATATTTGAGATAAAATAATAATAAAATATTATTATTTTATTATTATTACTTTTTTGCTAAAATCAATTTTTTTATATATATTTTACAATTAACATCCACTTCATACATTTGACATTAATAATACAAATGTAATAATAAAAAATATAATTTTTTAATAATAATATATTAAAAATATAATAAAATGAAAAATATATATAATATATTATAATAATAAAATGAATATGTAAGTGAAAGTTTGTTGTGTTGTTGAAGGAGGGAGAAAATGAAAGGATTGTGAGAGAGAGAGTGGGAGGGGAGAGAAATAATGATTAAAATATGATTTGTATGGTGAATAGTGGTTATCCAAATTTGGATAAGTACTGTTCATAGGTAGCTAAATATTTAGATATGCATAAGCCAATGTGGAGGATTTTAAGGCCATATTATGCAAATATGACTTTGCATATGCATATGCATAGACCAATGATAATACTCTTAGATTTAATTTATATCAATGTGCATTGCATCCATGTGCTTACACCAAAGCAGCATATCTTGATAAATTAAGATAAAATAGCATGCTATGATGAAACTGGAACTGTTTTCTGGACATTCTCTCTTCCCCCTTCACAAAAAAATTATTTAAATTGCTTGGCTCCAGAATTGAAAATTATCTGCGTCCTACTCTGTGTGAGGATGATTTCCATTGCCACTCTTGGATTTAGATGAATTTTAACTGTTATAAGATGCTAAGGTTGCGTTTGGTTTTTAAATTCAATTGAACTCAATTGAGCTTAGTCTAGTTTTAAACTGAGTCTAACATCGAAACACTCAATTTTTAAATTACTAAACTCACCATAACCTTGAGGGTTTTTGGCTGAGGGGTTGGTGCTGTTATCGATTGAATGATCTGAAGCTGGGATTTCTGATCTGGGTTTGTATCATTTGCATTATTTTTGGCCCATTTGGTTGTTTCAGATGATTATTTTGCTCATACTATGCAATAAAATTTATTTTTTAACTTATTCTGAAAATCTCGTGTTGGATATGGCATTCTATTGCTGGGGTTTGTTCCCCCCCCCCCCCCCCCCCCCCCCTTTTTTAAAGCATCAATTTCATATACTAATATTGCTTGGGATAATTCTTGCATCATGATAGTGTTTTTGGCAGTATATTAACTATATCAAATTGATGAGATATAACAATTTATACCAGATTTTACCGAGCAAAAAAGAAAGTATTTATGCCAGAAATTGACAACAGGAGTACGCAGCAGCAAGAGTCGGCCAATATATTTTTTGTATGATGCTTTTATCTGAGAGGGAAAAAAAAAGTCCTCTTTTTAACAGACATAAAATTTAGAAAGTCATTTCCATTCTCTCATTACTCATTAATTCGACAAGGTTATCCAATATATTTAGAAAGTCTTGAATTCTAACTGACTAGAATTTTCTGCAAGTCATCAAATTTTCTCTCATATGGTTCAATGATTCTCTTGTTCTGTATGAAAGTCAGATGTAAATACTCCAAAAAGATTCCAAACTTCTTCATTATCTTTGCCTTCAAACCAGACTCTGCTTTCTAATTCAATCAAAACAAGTCTTTATAACAGAAATCATGTACTTAAGAAATTTATTATTGGTCATGTTTTAGGTGACAATAAAATATCCCCGTGCAGATTTATCAATGTAGTTCAACCCACTGCCAAAGTAATACCAACATCATCTTGACACATGTTAACAGGTTCAATTCAAAGCAATTTAACTGAACCTAAAGCACTGCATCTCAGAATGATTATTTTGGTCTTGCTAATTATAAGTTTGACAGTCCATTTTGCCTTTTAAAGATTGCACCAGCTCGTGCTTAACATTGGTTATGGTTGTTATCTATAAAGATATATGCTCATTAAACCATCTCGGTATGTGCTTTGAAATAACAGGGAATTTTTAAGCTTTAAGTTATATGCTCATAAAACTGATGTGATGATTTTTTGATGATGGTTCTTATCTGAATTCCATTGTTTGAAGTGCTGATGAACTTGTTCTGTTTTCTTTGTGTTTGTGGTGGGAATGACAGGAATGCTGCATTTGCCTAGCCAAGTACAAGGACAAGGAAGAATTGAGGCACTTGCCATGTTCGGTGTTCCCATGTGTACCTCAAGTGTGTAGATCAATGGCTCCAGCCTCCAAATTATATCTTGTTGTCCTCTTTGTAAATTGTACTAGGACTCAGATTGGCCCTTCTTTGTGGCATTGTAATGAATAATACATTGTACATGGTGAAACCTTTTGGCATTCAAACATCAGACTTCTTTCCAAGCTGCTAGCATGTGAATAACTGTTCATGCATGTTAGATTATTAGTACATTAATTTATGTTGGAACCAAAGCATGGTGCTAGACAATAGAAAAGCAAAAGAATTATCTGGCCTCAGAGTGCAGCTCAAGAATTTTTAGTTGAGCCAATACAAATCATGCAGCAGAAGAAAACTTAGCATATTTCTTTTGTGATTTGGCACACCCTCCGAAAAACAGAAGGAAGAAAAATGGAAGGCAATATACTTAATTAGATTGATTTGAATACTTGATGCATGTATGTCTTGTCTTTTAATGTATTTTTTCTTTTCACCTGAAAAATGATATAATGAAGAGTTCCAAAAAGGTAACGTCTGATTAATTAGTCTAAACTAATAATGCATTTTGGTAGATCTAATTGGTCTATATTATTTATATATGTTATTTATGTTAAAATAATAATAATAATAATAATAATAATAATAATAATAATAATAATAATAATAATAATTTTTAAAAAAATCTTGTTGGGTTGGAACACCCGATTCTTCCGAAAGTTTTTCGGGTTGGCTAATCGGTTAATTGGGTAATGGCTAGTGGAACATCTCTGTTTCGGGTCGGGTCGGAAACGTGATTTCTCGAGCCAAGTTGGGTCGGGTGAACAATGTGTTTATGTTTATGTTTCAAAATTTTGGATATATTATTGGGCCACTGGCGAAGTAGCAAGGTCTGAAATAGATGACAATGTGCAGACTCTCTCTCTCTCAAGGGAATAATAATAGATTGCTCGTTTGTTGAACAAAGTTGGAAGTGAAGTTTTTCACCATTTGCATCTTAAATATTTTTTATTTAACTTCTTAATTTATAAAAAAATATTTAACAACATTATTTAGATTTTTACGTTTAACTAAAGACCTTCCTAAAATTCATACATGAAATTCAAGAAAATTATAATTAAGTACTTCTGCTAATCACTTGTTAGAAAACTAACTAGAGGTAATGCATTAATCTTTGATTGTTTGAAATGTGACATCAATATCGATCTAATTTAGTCAATCGAAGGCTAATACGTGAAAATTTTCCTATTAATTTTCTAGGTTTTGACGAAAGTACTTAATTGCAAGTTTCTTGAAATTCAGGTTTCAATTTTTCAAATTTCTCCACTACAAATATTTAAGATCTAACCATTCACGCCCTTCCATGGCTAGCGTGTGAGCATGTGAGGTTCACGCATCAATACAATTATGTATTCTTGGGTGCTTGTAATATTTTGACCATGTCGAAGAATCTTTGTTCTTGCCCAATGCCTATCTTAGTGCTTTCCTAAAACCAACCAAAAATTGATGTACTCTCTTATTTGTAAAGACAATTTACAAACCTGAAAAATTGTCATATTTACCTAAATCATCCTGGGGAATATTTGGCGATTGTTCCAACTTTCAACAGTACAGTCTTAATTTCTTAAGGACCACAATGAAAAGAAATAATACAATCCTCCAAACCACCAAGACTCAACATGATGGTTCTCTTTGAAAGCTTCCAACCAGTAATAGAAATGATCATGAACAAATTCAATAAAAAAAGCTTGGAGTATAAACAAGTGGTTGAAATCACTCAAAACCCAGTGCCTCACATTCTCACAGAAGAGAATGTTCCCTGTAATGCTTTTGGTGAGGCTAGAATTGTGAGTGTCACACCATCTTGAGCTGAAGCCCCACTTAGGGCATGTACTAAAGCTACCAAGTCTCTAAATACTTAGTCATAGAATCCAAATTCATATAACTATTAGAGCATGGAATGTCAAATTGTTTGTCTTTAATGCTTGCAATGTATATCAAATTATTTGAGTGCTGAAATCCATTCCTTCAAGGATACTCGAGTAGAATTCTCATCCAAATATGAATTTGAGTCAGCATTCAACATATCTACACCCTTAAGTCTTTCAACTTTGTCATCACAACTGTAACTTGATTTAAATTTCATCAAGCTTGACAACATCTCCCTGAAATGTCTACTCCAAAACATAGCAAGATAAGAGAGAATTTTTAAGTACCACACACCACTCAATTCAAGCCATCTAAACCAACAACAAAATCACAGCCAATCCTATAGTTTCACGTTAAATAATCAGTCGGAGTTGTAGTCTTTCTAAACGGCATTTCCATCTACTGTCATTAAAAGTAAAACCGACTTGGTTAACTTGTAAAAAATCCAGTATAATTTGTTATTTTCTGATTTGAACTTTGAGTAAGCAGATGAATAGGCTTAGTGCTAAATTGGGGCTTTTATTGCTCAATTCTTGCTAGAGAGGGTGAAATGGGCAAGAATGTGATTTATGAAGAGCGGTCTTCGCTACCTCATCTTCTTAAGGGGATTCTTTGCTTGGATAGGTGGGGTCTCCCCTCCTTTCATACATAGGCGTACTCGAGTTTGTTTTTTTTTGGTCTTGAGCTTAGGCTTGTTTTAGATTGTCTTGTTTGTCCTAACAGCTGGTTGAGACGTGCTGTGATAGGCGAGTTTTGACCGGTTTTTGCTTATTTTGGGTGGTAGTTGTCGGTTACGTTGCCCTTTAGGTTTGTTATGTTACCACGATATTCCTTCGCCATAAGTGATGAGTTTTTTCAATAAACTTGGGTCAGGATCTCGTCTAGAGTGGTTACCGACTATTTTTCAAAAAGGGAAAAAAAAAGAAAAAAGAAGCAAATCACTTAGGGCTCTAGCTAAACTTTTGTTATTTAGCTTCAACAACAATAAGAGAATCTCCCTCAAGTATTTAGTGAGAGATTCCCATATGGTGAATGATCTGTAAAGCCCTTAAGGCCGCAAGCGTCTCAATATCCTTCACCAAAAAAATACCTTCTTCCTTCTTTGACACGAAAATACAAAAGGATATAATATTTGACATTTTTCAATTTTAAAAAATAACAATAAACGTAGCATGATTTAGGGGGCGAGGAATAAGTCGTTTGCATTCAAAACTCACATCAACTCATCTCATCTTATCATTACAACCTTATCAAATTCTCACACAAAAGATAATAAATAATTCAACTTTTTCAAATCTCATAATAATTTTTTTAAATTTTCACATAAAATATAATAAATAATTCAATTTTTATTCTACTATTTATAAACTATCTTAAGTCATCTCAATTCATTTCTAAATTCAAACCCCTCGTCTCCAACTATAGGAGTTCAAAATCAAGGGATATTAATATACACCCATTAGGCCAAATTGACGCCCAAAAAAAAAATTCAAAACAAAAGATTAATAAATGAGAGATGACAGCTAAAAAAGTTTTATTTGGACGGGTAGATGGGCGAGTGCCAACAAACACCCACTAACTAACCAAACTGGATGACAGATGGGCGAGTGTTAGTTGAAATGATAACTTTTTCTCCAACCTGTCCTGCTCGATCCCAATATTTTTCATCTCTAGGGAGTATATTTAAAAATAAATAATGCTACTTATAATTTTATTTATATTTTTACTTATTTTATTATTTTATTTTCAAATTCTGAATTTTAAATTTTATAATCTTTAACATATTTAAAAATAAATAAAGGCACTCTTAAGTTTATCAAGTGCTCTGCTTGGCAATGGGCTGGGAAAGCCGGGGCGCACGATTTAGATCTACCGTTAAGATCGTGCTCTTGGATGCCAAATACAAGCAGGCACGCAATCCCAAGCTCAGAGCATCTTCAATCTCACGTTTATCAACAATGAAGTGATTACTTTACATATTTGCACATGCAAGAGTGATTGTCTTGTCTGTACCAATGCACAACAATAGGACATACAGCCTGTCTTTGATCGTCATGTTGAAATTAACTTTCTTAATTTTTTAAATTATAACTCAAACAATACGAAAAATATTAATTTTTTACTCTTAGTTGCAGTATAGTTGTCATTATTTTTATCATTTTCCACTTAAAATAATTCCTATATACTTGGTTTTTCTTAATTTATTATTATTATTTTTTTAATTTTAATATAAAATATAATGAATAATTTAATTTTTAAAATATTAAAATAATAATAATATTAAAAAATAATATTTTATTATCTCAACTCAATTTAATTTAACTTTCAAACGCAGCACAAATCAACGTGCAGTGCACTCAATATCATGTGAAATGGGAGAGCATGATAACACTAGTTAGTCTGCACCTAGTGGGTTGATGGCATGGCTTAGATTTAATTTATATCAATGTGCATTGCATCCACGTGCTTACACCAAAGCAGCATATCTTGATAAATTAAGATAAAATAGCATGCTATGATGAAACTGGAACTGTTTTCTGGACATTCTCTCTTCCCCCTTCACAAAAAAATTATTTAAATTGCTTGGCTCCAGAATTGAAAATTATCTGCGTCCTACTCTGTGTGAGGATGATTTCCATTGCCACTCTTGGATTTAGATGAATTTTAACTGTTATAAGATGTTAAGGTTGCGTTTGGTTTTTAAATTCAATTGAACTCAATTGAGTTCAATCTAATTTTAAACTGAATCTAACATTGAAATACTCAATTTTTAAATTACTAAACTCACCACAACTCAAAATCTTTTTACATGTGGGACCTACAACCTTTTTCAACTTAAAACATCTTTATACGTGAGATTTACCATCTTTTCAATTTTTCATAAAAAAATATTAAATTTATTTTAACATTCAAATACACTTTAAATATATTAATATTGTTTTGAAAATATTCACCGCTAGCGGCATAGTAGCAACCCTCAAAATAATCATAATAATAGTTTTGCAGTGCAGAACTCTATTTTTATTTTACATATTTGCACCATAAATGATTGTCTTGTCAAGTTGTCTGTACCATTCACCAATGCAAAAGCACTAGTACATACAGCCTGTCGTGATCATGTTGCAATGCTAGCTGCCTTAATAATTCCTACCTACTCGTCCTACTGGGAGTCAAGTCAACTATATCAACCAAGAGGCCAGAAATACGGTTTCAGTTTATCCACCTCCTTCTTAAGAAAAACATGGCTGATCTTGCCTCTGCCCTCGCTGGTAGTCTCCTTGAGAAATTAGGCTCTTTAGTTTATCGAGAGCTCTACTTGGCATGGGGTGTCCAGAGCGATCTGCAAAAGCTTGAACGTACGATTTTCACTATTAAAATCGTGCTCATGGATGCTGAATACAAGCAAGCAAGTAATCCCAAACTCAGCATCTGGCTTGGGCAGCTCAAAGATATCTTTTATGTCACAGAGGATGTGGTAGATGAAATTGAGTACAAAGCTTTAAGGAAGCAAGCGATTACAACATATGGAAGCGCTATAGCAAAGGTATGCCATTTCTTTTCGTCCCCCATGGCACTTTCATCCCGTTTAAAACTGGCTCACAAAATCAAGAACATTAGAGAGAGGTTAGATGAGATTAATGCTGAGAAGGTTCAGTTTAATCTCACTGAGCGGCATGAAGAGGTGCATGTCAATCCCCTGTGGAGGGAGAAGACACATTCCTTTATTGATCCTTCAACGGTCATCGGTAGGCATGGTGACAAAGATGAAATAAAAAAGAGTTTGATGCACCCAAATCCCACTAGAAATCTTAATACAATTGCCATAGTTGGATTAGGAGGTATGGGAAAGACCACACTTGCCAAGGTTGTTTACAATGACGAATCCGTAGTTAATCATTTTCAGTTGAGAATGTGGGTTTGTGTATCTGAGAATTTTAATGTTACAAGATTGGTGGAAGACATCCTTAAATCTGCTCGTGTTAAAGTTGATAAGAATTCAAGTAATGAAGATACATTGCAGACTAGTTTGAGAGAACTTTTAAAGGATAAAAGGTTTCTACTAGTTTTAGATGATGTCTGGAATGAAAATAGAAATAAGTGGACTGAACTGAGAGATTTGCTTAATGGAGGGTCGCATGGAAGTGTCATTGTTGTAACGACACGTAGTCGTAGGGTTTCTTCCGTTTTAGACCCTATTTATACACATTCTGTAGAAGGTCTATCAAAAGAAGAATGTTTGTCTTTGTTTGTGAAATGTGCATTCAAGGAAGGAGAAGACAAACTATATCCAAAACTCTTGCCAATTGCGGATGAAATAGTGAAAAAGTGTAAAGGGGTTCCATTGGCCGTGAAGAGTTTGGGTGGTCTACTTTATTCGAAAGTCGATGAAAGCGAGTGGGAATTGGTGAGAGGTAACGAGATTTGGGAATTGGAAGAAAATGAGGGAGGCATCTTACCTGCATTGCAATTAAGCTATAATCAAATGCCAATTCATTTGAAGCGATGCTTTGCTTATTGCGTTAATTTTCCAAAGGATCATGAATTCCAGAATATCCTTTTAATTGAACAATGGGTGGCACATGGATTAATCATCCAAATGTCTGCTAACAAAAAACAAGAGTTGGAAGATATTGGAGAATTGTACATTAAAGAGTTAATGTCAATATGTTTCTTCCAAGATCTTGATGAACTTAATTTTCGCATTTATTCCTTCAAAATGCATGATCTCGTCCATGATCTTGTGCTCTCTATTGGCCATGAAGATTGGTTGGAAATAGACTCTGACAATAAAGACATGGCCTCGACAGTTCATCATTTGTCAATTTCAACTAGTGACCAACAAGTTTCGAAGTTCGCAAACAAGTTAACTAATGTGAGAAGCATCATGTACCGAAACGAACCACACGTGTCCTCAGTTGAAGCATGCATCTTTAGATTCAAGTCTTTACGTGTGCTAGCTATACCTGATTCAAATTTTGAGAATTTGCCAAGCTGCATTGGTACTCAAAAGCATTTGAGATATCTCGACCTATCTGCTAATCAGTCAATCAAGAAGCTTCCTAATTCCATTTGCAAGTTACATAATTTGCAAACCTTGTTGCTTGATGGATGTTCAAACCTTGAACGACTGCCCAAAGATATGAGGAACATGGTCAACCTTAGGGTTCTTACGATATCAACAAAAGATACATGTTTGCTTGAGAATGGAGTATGTTGCTTTAATTCTCTTCAGATTTTATATGTGATGGAATGTCCAAAACTCGAATGCTTGTTTCCACAGATGGACAGGTGCCTCACCAACCTTCATACATTGATTTTATGGGAATGTAAAAGTTTGACCTCTTTGCCACCTATTATCAAGCACCTAAAAGCCTTAGAGTCATTGTGCATTGGAGAATGTGTAGAGATAGATTTGACGGGAGGAGGAGGAAGAGGAGGAGATGCAAAAGACCTCAAATTGAGACTCCAAATCTTGAATATAGAAAATTTACCAAAGTTGGAGATTTTACCCGAATGGCTCCTAGGATCTGCAAACACTTTAAAGCACCTACGTATCAAGGAGTGTGAAAATCTCAAGGCATTGCCAGAGTGGTTGCCAACTCTAAAATCACTTCAGACGTTAGAGATCACTGAATGCAATGAGCTATCATCTCTACCGGTGGGGATTCATCATATGAAAACATTAACAAAAGTGAAGATTAAAGATTGTCCTGAGCTCGTTACTCGTTTAGAAGACTGGTCCAACATACTAGAGCTCGAACTTGGTTCTAAAAATGCTGAAGATGATGAGGTAATGTGATTTTGTCTTCTTATTAATTTAAATTGTATGAAGGGAATAGAAATCTTATTGTCTAGTAAATGCATGATGTAATAAATATCGATATAATAATTTATTTCAATCGTAAATCATTTTTATATTCACATATTATATATGTTAAGTTTTATTACTCTCCTCTTAAATTTTATATATCTATGCGCATGGATTTGCAGCTTCGGCCTTAATTCGACGAGCCATGAGTCGAAGTGAATGCTAGCTTGAACGGACATAGGTTTGATCGGTAGCTATATATATATATGTTATTTGGATTGGTGAATAATAATGTATTTGCTTCGGTACCTATATCTATCTTTTTTCAATGTATAAAATGCTTCACTTGTACTGTTGGTTTCGTAAATGCATGTGTGGAATAATAATGTATTGGAATGAGTACTACTGCAGAGATTGATATTTTATTATTATTATTTCTTTAAAAAATCCCAATTTCCATTGAAATTCGAATGTACTGCTCAATTGGTTAGTAACTTTTGTCTAAAAGATTAATTGATCTTCATTATATAAAAGGAAGAAGAAGAAGAAGATCTATAGATTGTGGCATCTTACTAATTTGGAGTAAATCTATAGATTCAAAACCAAATTTTATTTGTCTAATTCGAAAAACCAAATTTACCCTATTCCATCTGCGTGCTATAAGCATTTCTATCTCAAAAGAAACAAGGAAATTAAAAGCTGCAAATATATATTTCCCTCCTAATTTATAAAATCTTTTTTTTTCCGATTCATGTATTAAAAGATGTATTCTTGAATATAAGATTTTGACCAATTATTAAATAATGCAACTTGTATAATTGTGACGCCCTCAACGCTTGTGATTTGGCATGATTGAATTGGGGGCTGCTCTCGTGAGTGAATCCTACAAAAATAATGATGGAGTTACTATTTTATTACTATCTATTTATTATTTAATTTGTATTTGATTTTTTTTATAATTTTTTATTTTACTTAATGATTATGGAAATGAGTATTAATAAAATTATATATTTTTTTAATTTTTTCTTAGTGATTAAGAATGTTAAAAAAATACTTTAGAAAAATGATAAAAAAAAAAAAAAAAACTTTGAAATACACTTGGATATTAGTCTCCAATCATAGGAGTTCAAAATCAAGCAAAACAAGGGATATTAATATACACACATAGGCCAAATTGACGCCCAAAAAAAAAATCAAAACAAAAGATTAATAAGTGAGAGATGACAGCTAAAAAAGTTTACTTTGGCCCGGTAGGACTGAAATTAAGCAAAAGAGAGAGTACTAACAAACACCCACTAACCAAACTTGACAAAAGGAAAAGGAAAAAACATAATCAAAGACCCAGTGACCCCTTGCTAATTGTAGTGTCTTTTTACTAGTTGTGGTTTAAATTTTTAATGCCATAACCAAATGATTTAGCTGTTAGATCATTTCAAATCACTTTATTTTTTTCTCTTTTCAGTTTTATCTCATCTCCCTCCCTCCGAACAATATAATTATTCTAATGGAGCTTTTGTATGAGGTAACTCACTTGCTTCTTTTATATTTTTATGGACAATGTTAGGTATCCCGCTAGAAGCTTCCTGCTCTTTCTTTTTTTTGTTTTTTAATTTTTTTTCCTTCGTGATTAAGAAAGTGTTGTTTAATAATATTGTAAATTTCTTCATTTTTTTAAAATAATGTTGTTTAAGAAAGACTCGAATGCTTGTTTCAAGGGATGGACAGGTGCCTCACCAACCTTCGTATATTGGTTTTTGTGGAATGTAAAAGTTTGACCTCTTTGCCACTTATTATCAAGCACCTAAAAGCCTTAGAGTCGTTGTACATTTGTGATTGTGAAGAGAGAGATTTGACGGGAGGAGGAGAAGAAGATGCACAGGACCTCAATTTGAGACTCCAAATCTTGTATATAGAAAAATTACCAAAGTTGGAGATTTTACCCGAATGGCTCCTAGGATCTGCAAACACTTTAAAGCACCTACTTATCAAGGACTGTGAAAATCTGAAGGCGTTGCCAGAGTGGTTACCAACTCTGAAATCACTTCAGACGTTAGAGATCACTGAATGCAATGAGCTATCATCTCTACCGGTGGGGACTCATCATATGAAAACATTAAGAAAAGTGAAGATTAAAGATTGTCCTGAGCTCGTTACTCGTTTAGAAGACTGGTCCAACATACTAGAGCTCGAACTTGATTCTAAAAATGCTGAAGATGATGAGGTAATGTGATTTTGTCTTCTTATTGTAAATTTAAATTGTATGAAGGGAATAAAAATCTTATTGTCTGGTAAATGCATGATGTAATAAATATCGATATAACAATTTATTTCAATCGTAAATTATTTTTATAATCACATATTATATATTTTAGGTTTTATTAATAATGTATTTGCTTGGGTACCTATATCTATCTTTTTTCAATGTATAAAATGCTTCACTTGTACTGTTGGTTTCGTAAATGCATGTGGGGAATAACAATGTATTGGAATGAGTACTACTGCAGAGATTGATATTTTAGTATTATTTCTTTAAAAAATCCCAATTTCCATTGAAGAATCATGTACTGCTCAATTGGTTAGTAACTTTTGTCTGAAAGATTAATTGATTAATTTATAATCACATATTATATATGTTAGGTTTTATTACACTCCCGTTAAATTTTATATATCTATACGCATGGATTTGCAGCTTTGGCCTTAATTTGACGAGCCACGAGTCGAAGAGAATGCCAGCCTGAAAGCACGTAGCTTCGATCGGTACCTATATATATATATATATATATGTGTTATTTGGATTGGTGAATAATAATGTATTTGCTTCGGTACCTATATCTGTCTTTTTTCAATGTGTAACATGCTTCACTTGTACTGTTGGTTTCGTAAATGCATGGGTTGACCCAGAACGGTTTGACCATGGACCTTGACTTGCTTGACCAGTTGACCCGACCTGTTTGAATGACTTGGTTGATAGGGTCACTAAATCTGACTTGATTCAGATCATAAAATATAATAATAATTATTTTTTTTCAAAAAAAAAAAGGAATATAAAAAATTTATTTCAAAAAAAGAACTAAAGCTTGCATGATGATAATTATGGGTCAATACATTAAAATTGTGAGATATTTATTTATTGTGAGTTTATTTTGTTTTACTTCTAGTGAATGTATATATGATATCTGTCAATTTGAATAACATTCAAATTTTTAACGGATCTAATCTGGCAAAATAGAAAGAGCGTGTTACTATTGTTCTTGAGTGTATGAATTTGGACTATGTGCTCCGGGTTATGAGCCTCCCAAACCTACTGATCAGAGTTCTACTGATTAGAAGACAACGTATGAGAAATGGGAGTGCTATTATTGTATGAGTCTTATGAGAATAAATCATTCTATTCGACGTGCAATGCCCAAAAAGAAAAATGCCAAGAAGTACCTAAGTCAATTAGCAGACTAATTCGTTACAATGGAAAAGGTAGAGACATACGCTTCCTAGCAAACTTGTCTCAATGCGGTATAATGGCAAAGGGAATATAAAAGAGTATATTATGAAATGTCAAATTTTGTTACTAGATTGAGAGCACTAAAGTTAGAGTTTTCTTTTCAAATTCTTGTGCATCTCATTATGATTTCCCTTCCTGTACATTTTTGTCACTTTAAGATTAATTATAATACTCAAAGGGAGAAATGGACTCTTAATGAGCTCATTGCTCATTGTGTGCAAGAGGATGAAAGGTTGAAAAAAGAAATGTTTGGTACCCCGTTCCTCTGTAAAAGACTTAGTGGGGATCTGTGGTGCCATGGGTGCCAGCCATATGACAACACCCAAGATTTGAATCGGGTAATTATGCGTTCAACGTTCGCTAGGAAGTGCACGTGGAAGGAAAATATATATGGTTTGTAGCGGAAAAGTAAAGGTTTAGTCTAAATGCTAAATATTATAGTACTATTAATTTAATAAAACTCATAAATGTATTTCCACAATATCCACATGATACTTCATTCCTTAAATAATTATACACATGTCTAATTGCTTGATTTGTAAACTCCAAATAAGGTCGATCGAATACACTTTGTCGTTTGACTACTATTTACAAGTACAATTTCCATAGGCAGACAAGTCCTACAATAAAAAATAGGCCTACTCGTCTATTGCTCGGGCTGGGTTGGACATGGCTCAAGGAAAATAGATCAAAGTCTAGGCATGTTTTTATATAATATATGAACTTATGTATGGTAAAAGGACTTTGTAATTTTATTTAAATGATTACAACTGCAAACACTTTTTTAATTTTCAAAATATGCTTGATTTTTAATTAGGGGTGTAAGACTATTGATCCAAAACCAATAGTCTTATTGGTCGGTTTCAGGGTATGGTTTTTTTGGACTAGACCGGACCGAGACCGACCGAATGTATATATATATATATATATTTTTTAATATATAATATAATATATTATTTTATATAGTATTTGTGTAAGTTAATTATTTAATATTCATTAACCATATATAAAATGTTAAAGAGATCACTTAATTTTAGTTTTACTAATTTAATTAATTTTGTGTATTAATTTTTCTGTTAAAAAAAAAGAAAAGAGGAAAAAAAATGTTCATAGACCAAATGAACCCACCGGACCAATAACTAATGGTTTGATCTGGCAAAAATGATAGACCAAAGTTTTCAGTCCGTGACCCCTCCTAGACTGGACCAGACCAATTATATCCCCAGTTTTAATTTTAAGATCTTTTACCCTGGGAAGGAAAAGAAACATTTTATAAATGTCAGTAATTCTCATTTCATATTCTAAAACTACCTTTTAAACCCCTTAAATCCCACTACAACCACGAGTATTACATTTTTGCAACACACAACCTATTTAGTGTCAACATCCGAATGCATGTGGCTATCATCCAGAAATTTGACGTGGCTGAGTCAACGTTCCAACTTATTGTCCTAGGATGTAGACATGATAATTCATATCTAACTTAGTTTTCATTTTAACAGAAGATTTTTGTATTCTTAAGTTCCGACCTGTTTTATTAGCCTACTTACGCGATGCCTCATCCCTTGACATTCGTAAACATCATGATAAGTCTCATTCAGAGAGGAGAGAGATGTTGTAAAAAACGATGACATTAAAGTGAATGTAAACACATGAAAAATAAGCAATCACACACGACACAGTATTTACGTGGTTCGGCAAATTGCCTACGTCCACGAGAGCTGCAGAGGATTTTTATTTCTTAAGGAATCACAATACAATAGTGTAGAACGGCTACTGTTCACTCAGCTACAGTACAAGTCAAAACAAAACACTATTTATATGTTATACGGCGGAAACCCTAATTCAGTAGAATTAATGATGTTCGCTCGAGCGGCGTGTCGAGCGAACCTGTTTCCCGCAATTGCTCGAGCCGTGAGTCGAGCGGCTCCTCAAGCGAAGCTCTCTGACTTCCCTCCGCTCGAGCTGTGAGTCGAGCGGTCATCGAGCAGTCATCGAGCGAACCTCTCTGACTTGCAATTGCTCGAGCGGTCTGTCGAGCTTCCTTCGAGCGAAGCTCTCTGTCTTGTATTCGCTCGAGCGGCTAGACGCTTCGCTCGAGCGGTGTGAACCAGACTCCACTTACTCAACAATTCTCCCACTTGGAGACTGGTACACCCACATTGTCGCCCTCTGCCTCAAACATGATATCCTCCACCTCTGCAACTCACAGCTCTTGTCTTCATGCTAGAAGACCAACTGAAGTTGCGCACAGTTTCTCAAGTGTAACACCCTTTGTCAACATATCAGCAGGGTTCTTACTTCCACAAATTTTCTCAAGTAGCAACTGTCCATCATCCAACAATGATCGTATAAAGTGATACCTGATCTGAATGTGTTTAGTCCTAGAATGAAATGCTGGATTCTTGGCAAGGAATATGGCACTCTGACTGTCACTGTAGAGAGTGCCATTCTGATTCTTTTTACCCAATTCCTCCAAGAAGCCCTGTATCCAAACCATCTCTTTTGCAGCTTCTGAAACTGCAATATACTCAGCTTCTGTAGTAGACAAAGAAACTGTCTTCTGTAGATTAGAACCCCATGAAACTGCAGTACCACCCAGAGTGTAAACAAACCCTGTGGTACTTTTTCTGCTATCAATATCTCCAGCTAAATCAGCATCAACATAGCCTTGCACCTCTAAGCCCTCTCCTGAGAAACACAAGCACGTTTCTGAGGAGCCTTTTAAATACCTCAAAATCCACTTCACTGCTTCTCAATGTTGTTTTCCAGGATTACTCATGTATCTACTCACAACTCCCACTGCATGGGCAATATCTGGTCTAGTGCAAACCATAGCATACATAAGTGACCCAATAGCTGAGGCATAAGGAACCTTACTCATATAGTCTTGTTCCTCATCTGACTTTGGTGCTTGATCCTTGCTGAGTCTGAAGTGACTTCCTAAGGGTGTACCAACTGACTTGGCCTTGTCCATACTGAATCGGTTGAGTACCTTTTTCACATACTCCGCATGTGAAAGTCTCAACGTGCCTCTGACTCTGTCTCTAACAATTCTCATGCCAAGGATTTTCTTTGCAGCTCCCAAATCCTTCATTGCAAAATGCTCTGACATATGCTTCTTCAGACTATTGATCTCATCAATACTAGCTCCTGAAATGAGCATGTCATCCACATATAGCAGCAAAATAATGTAAGAATTGTCAAACTGTCTAACATAGCAACAATGATCTGCCTGACATCTGATATACCCTGCACTGCACATGAAACTATCAAATTTCTTGTACCATTGTCTGGGAGCTTGTTTCAGGCCATACAAGCTCTTCTTTAGTCTGCAAACTGAATCTTCCTTTCCCTGTACCACAAACCCCTCAGGTTGGTGCATGTAGATGTCTTATTCAAGATCTCCATGAAGAAAAGCTGTCTTCACATCTAACTGCTCCAGAAATAGATATTCAGTAGCAACCATAGCCAAAACTAGCCTGATGGTTGTGATCTTTACCACAGGAGAAAAGATCTCAGAATAGTCAATGCCCTGTTTCTGTTGGAAGCCTTTTACAACAAGTCTGGCCTTGTACCTCTTATTGCCATCATGCGCAATTTTCACCCGGTACACCCACTTGTTGTGTAATGCCTTCTTCCCTGATGGAAGTTTTGTCAACTCCCATGTCTAATTCCCTAACAGGGAATCCATCTTATCCTTCATGGCCAACTCCCACTTGCTAGAATTTTCATCTTGCAAGGTTTCTTGGTAACTCTGTGGTTCTCCACCATCTGTCAACAAAATGTAATTCAAGGAAAGTGAGAAACGTTGTGGAGGACGAATAGTCCTTACTGACTTGCGAGCTGCAGCTATTGGAGTGGACGGCTCTGGATCTGACTGCGGAATAATGGGAGTGGGTGTGCTGGACCCACTCTCCCCGTCACTCACATCTCTGCACTGCACTGTGACCTCTGGTAGATCATCCAAACTCACAAACTCAGACCCCTGAGGAGCTTCTTCAGCAACTGTACTGGACTTGTCTTTGTACACAATCTTCTCATTGAAGATCACATTTCTGCTTCTTATAATCTTCCGACCCTGATCATCCAAGAAACGATAGCCAAATGCCTCGTCTCCATAGCCAATGAAATAACATTTCCTTGACTTAGCCTCAAGCTTATTACGAGCATCAGAATCAATAAAAACATAAGAAAGACAGCCAAATATTTTAAGATGAGAAAATTTGACCTCTTTCCCGCTCCAAGTCTTCTCAGGCAATCCACAATCCAAAGGAACTGATGGTCCTCTGTTTATCAAGTATACTGCAGTGCTAACTGCATCTGCCCAGAAAGTAGGTGGTAGCCCAGCGTGCAGCCTCATGCTTCTAGCACGCTCATTTATGGTTCTGTTCATACGTTCAGCAACTCCATTTTGCTGTGGTGTCCCAGGAATGGTCTTCTCCATTTTGATTCCCTGAGTTGCACAATACTCCTTGAACCCGCCATCAATATACTCACCACCATTATCAGACCTTAAGCATTTCAACTTCAAATCTGTTTCAGTCTCAACCATGTCTTTCCAATTTTTGAATACATTAAATACATCAGATTTATGTTTCAAGAAATAGACCCATACCTTCCTGCTGTGATCATCAATAAATGTAACATAGTAGCGAGAACCTCCAAGAGATGCCACTGGGGAAGGTTCCCACATATCAGTGTGCACAAGATCTAGTCTCTCTAACTTCAGTGTTTTACCACTCTTAAGAAACTGACCTTCTTCTGTTTCCCTATAATACAGCTCTCACACATACTGAGATCAACTGACTTCAGTTCTGGTAGCTTGCCTCTGGACAAAAGTTCTTTCATACCCTTCTGACTCATATGGCCAAGCCTGCAATGCCACAAGTCTGCTGTGCTCTCTGCAACGGTAGTGGCAATAGTGTTATTCAAACTAGTAGTCATATAGAGTGTACCAGTTTTCTTACCCCGAGCCAGTACTAGTGCCCCTTTGGTGACCTTCCAGGTGCTATCTGAGAACACCACTGAGTGGCCACAATCATCAAGCTGCCCAACAGAAATGAGATTCTTCTTTAACTTAGGAATGTGTCTGACCTTTTGCAAGGTCCATTTGTTCTTGTTAGGGAGTACGATGTCGATGTCTCCCATTCCAATTACATTCAAGGCTTCTCCATCAGCCAAATACACCTTTCCAAAGTCACCCGCAACATAGTTTTGCATTATCTCCCGGTGGGAAGATGTATGGAAATATGCCCCTGAATCAAGTATCCAGTCATCAACTGGACTATGAACTGCAAGCAATAGTGCATCCTGTAATTCTTCAGTTACCACATTAGCACTATCATTCTCTGTCTTCTTGGGATTTCTGCAATTCTTCTTTATGTGGCCAGCTTTGCCACAATTCCAACAAATTGCCTGCTGGCCAGGTCTCACCTTGCTCTTGCCCCTATTCTTTGATTTTGATCTGCCTCTGTATGAGTTCATGTCTTGTGCTCTTCCCCGAGAGTCAACATTCAGTGCTGAACTCAAACCTGAGGTCTCACCTGAATCTCTCCTGCGTACCTCCTCAGTCAAAATCAAATCACGGATGTCATCATATTTCAATTTTGACTTACCAGCAGAATTGCTAACAGCCATCCTCATGGCTTCCCAATTATTTGGCAGTGATGCCAATAGTATTAGTGCACGTATCTCATCATCAAATTCGATTTCAACAGACGACAATTGATTTGTGATAGTATTGAAATCATTCAGATTGTGCAACAGACGTACCATCCGACATCTTTAAATTAAATAACTTCTTCATCAGATGTACCTTATTATTTGCTGACGGCTTTTCATACATGCCTGATAAAGCCGCTATGAGATCCGCAGTCGTCTTCTCCTTGATGACGTTGTGTGCAACGGATCTCGACAGGGTTAAACGAATAACCCCCAGAACCTGTCGATCCAACAGAGTCCAATCAGCAACTGACATGCTGTCCAGCTTCTTCCCCAACAATGGAAGATGGAGTTTCTTCCCATAGAGGTAATTCTCTATCTGCATCCTCCAATACCCATAATCCGTGCCATCAAACTTCTCGATCCCCGATACTCTCACTTCTGCTCCAGCCATCGTTTTTTCTCAGACCCGAACCTTGGCTCTTGATACCAATTGTTGTGAAAAACAATGACAATAAAGTGAATGTAAACACACGAAAAATAAGCAATCACACACGACACAGTATTTACGTGGTTCGGCAAATTGCCTACGTCCACGGGAGCTGCAGAGGATTTTTATTTCTTGAGGAATCACAATACAATAGTGTAGAATGACTACTGTTCACTCAGCTACAGTACAAGTCAAAACAAAACACTATTTATATGTTGTACGGCGGAAACCCTAATTCAGCAGAATTTGTGATGTTCGCTCGAGCGGCGTGTCGAGCCAGCGTCGAGCGAACCTGTTTCTCGCAATTGCTCGAGCCGTGAGTCGAGCGGCTCCTCAAGCGAAGCTCTCTGACTTCCCTCCGCTCGAGCCGTGAGTCGAGCGGTCATCTAGCGAACCTTTCTGACTTGCAATTGCTCGAGCGGTCTGTCGAGCTTCCTTCGAGCGAAGCTCTCTGTCTTGTATTCGCTCGAGCGGTTAAACGCTTCGCTCGAGCGGCGTGAACCAGACTCCACATACTCAACAAGAGAGACTCACATGATGAGAGGAAGAGGATGAGGAGGGATAGAGAGTAGCGTGGGTTGGACAACTTTTGTTGTTTTTCATCTTGTTTTCTTTTCCTCCTCTTTTGTATGTTTTTTGCTGGGATACCCTTGCTTTATTCTACTTTATTATTAAAAAGAGTTGAGAGAAATACAAAATGGAATTTGAAAGAGCAAGGTGCCTCGGCCCTGCAATAGAGAGTGTGATTTCTGGGTAATTCCGCTGTAATGGCTTTTTGTTATTTTTCCTCCCTTTTTCATTGTGGCTTCACACCAAATTAGAAAAGAGAGAAGATATCTAACAAAATCAGTTATTTTTTTCGTTAGTGAGAAATGGGTCTTAACCTAATGCACAATCCCTCCCTGGAATCAGTGTAATCACACCATTACACAAGTCATCATTAAAGTTTATCAGAGTATAATATTAAATTTGACACACAAGATTCAATTGGGTGGCAACTGGAGAGCTCACTCAACATATGAGAATGAGCATAAGCATCTTTGAGAATGGAGTAAATACAAAAAATTTTATATACCATGCTTTGCCAAAGAAAAAGAAAAAAAAACCATCTGCATAATACTCCTATCCTTCTAAATAATTCAACTGTCGTACACAAAAAGGTCGGTATATTCAAAAATTTGCTGTGGTGATAAAATTAGAATGTAGTACACTCTAACCTACAAAATTGGTTTATTGTTACTACGGTATTCTTCCGCTATATGTGAAGATTTTTTTAATAAAATTGGGAAATGATCATTATTGGATAGGTGACCTCGACTTTTTTATTATTATTATTATTAAAAAAAAAAAACCCTACAAAATTGGTAAGGTGAGAATGGAGACTCACATGAGGATTCCTTCAGCATTATTAAGGGCTCTCTTTACAACCCTAAATTTTTCTGTGATGGCTTTATTGGTTTTCACAACTTACTCCTTAATGAAAAACTCAATGCCATGTCTAAGACTTTCGAGCTAGGGGTGACAGCCACACGGGTGAATATGTTCCATATGAGCTTTATCAGGATACTCAAAAAGGGCCTCAAATAGCATTCGGAAGTGCATAATCCGTCTTGGGGTGAGCTGCCTGATATCACCCAATTCTACAGACTTCAAAACTGCTAGGGAGAGGGTGAGAGAAGCAAGCATCTCTGCTGCAAATTTTGCTAGGTGCAATGACCTAGTATGCTGCATCGACTCCAGCTCTTTGAAGTGGTCCCAAAGGCAAAACTGAGAAATATATTACAGCAGGTAAAAGCAAGATTAAAAAAATTATTTTAGGAAAAAGAACATAGAAAGGGCACTACATTCCTCCAACAAATCTTACCCACTCCACCTCTACTCTACATAGTACACTCAAAGAGAGAAAAGATCATATTTACTTCCCAATCTAGTGCTGCTCTAATAAAGGTAATACTCCATATTCGCAGAAAACTGCAAAATTTCTGCTACCGGCACCTCTTTACAACAAAAGATACCATACCATGCCAGGAAAACTATCTTCAAGGGCTGGTCTCCACACCATATATTATGCCAAAATCCGATCTTAGACCCATCCTTCAATTCAAATCAAAGCTAACAATGAAAATGTTGGAAGATAGAGACAAAACAATAGAAGAGGAAAGAAGCACTCCACACGTCAATACTCTGTTTTTCTCAATTCATCAAATATTGTTTCAGTACATCAACATATAAAACCAAAAGAAAATTCTGGAAATTAAATTAATGGCATTTATGGCCTTTCAATTCACTAGACGGTACACACCTAGGTACAATGAAAAGAAACTTTTCCAGTTTTCACATATCTTGTAAATGAACAACTTAATAAATTGTGGCCTTTTGCAATAAATCAAGTTTAATCTTCAACACTCCCCCTTAAACTTGACATCTTTCCAACACCGATCATCATCCTCAACTTCTGAAATGTATCATATTTGAGAGGCTTTGTGAATATATCAGCAGCTTGGTCAAGTGACTTCACATACTCTACCTCCACGTACCTGCTCTCAATGCATTGTCGAATAAAATGATACTTTGTTTCAATATGCTTGCTTCGATCATGAAACACTGGGTTCTTTGCTAGAGCAATAGCTGACTTATTATCCATCATGATCTTGGTAGCTTCACTTTGCTCAAAATGGAGTTCTTTCAGCAATATCTTTAACCAAATTGCATGACAAGCACAAGTAGTAGCAGCAACGTACTCAACTTCACAAGTTGAAAGAGTGACTATGGGTTGTTTCTTAAAACACCAGGAAATTGCATTATTTCCCAAGAAAAAAACAAACCCAGTAGTACTCTTCCTATCATCAATATCTCCACCATAATCACTATCACAATAACCCATTAACTTGAACTTATTTGAAGCAGAGTAAAAAATTCCATAATCAAGAGTACCTTTAAGATAACGAAGGATCCTCTTGGCTGCCTTCATGTGTGTTTCAGATGGATTTTCCATAAAGCGACTCACAAGTCCAACTGAAAAAACAATTTCAGGTCTAGTACAAGTCAAGTATCTTAAGCTTCCCACAAGACTTCTGAACAACGTTGGATCAACCTTTTGTAGCCCTTTCTCCTGTTTTGAAAGTTTAACTCCACACTCCATAGGCGTATTGACAAGATTGCAATCCAACATCTTGAACTTCTTTAACACTTCCTTTGTATAGGCTTCTTGCGAAATGAAAATCCCATCCTTCATTTGCTTAACTTCAATTCCCAAATAATAAGACATGAGTCCCATATCACTCATCTCAAACTCTTGAGACATAACCTTCTTAAAACCTTCAAACATCTTTTGATTGTTTCCTGTGAATATAAGATCATCCACATAGACACAAACAAATAATAAATCTTCATGTTCATTTTTCACATAGAGTGCATATTCATGAATGCATCTAGTGAAACCATTCTCTTTAAAATACTTATCAAGACGGCTATTCCAAGCTCTTGGAGCTTGCTTTAATCCATATAAGGCCTTTTTAAGCCTAAGCACTTTATCTTCATAACCTTCAATAACAAAACCAGGAGGTTGTTCAATATAAACTTCTTCCTCAAGATAACCATTCAAAAAAGCGGACTTAACATCCATTTGATGGATCTTCCATTGATTTTGAGCTGCAAGTGAAAGTAGTAGTCGGATTGTCTCTAAACGAGCAACGGGAGCAAAAATTTCTTCATAGTCAATGCCATATTTTTGCTTGTAGCCCTTTACAACAAGTCTTGCTTTGTATCTTTCCACTTCACCCTTGGAATTCTTCTTGACTTTATACACCCATTTGACTCCAATTACTTGATTACCACTTGGAAGTGAGGCTAGCTCCCAAGTGTCGTTCTTTTTAATGGCTTGAATTTCCTCCTCCATGGCTTGTATCCATTTTTTATCTTTCATAGCTTCTTCAAAATTCAAAGGCTCATCACTAGAGTATAAGCATAACAAATTCTCATTTTCTAACCTTTCAGTTTCTTCCTAGAGATCCTCAATGCTTCGATATTTTTGAGGACCTTCACTTGAGCTAGATGAAGATGATGATGATGCTATTGAGGATGATGTTGGCGTCGTTGGAGATACAATTTCATCTTGAACTTCTTGTGTTGACGTTTCTTCATCAAAATAGGGGAGAAAATCATAAGCATTTTCATTTTTTGTACTCCAATCCCATGTTGCATCTTCTTCAAATTCAACATCTCTACTAATAATGACTTTATTGTTGCTTGGATTGAAGAACTTGTAGCCTTTTGAGTTCTCATCGTAGCCGATAAACACAACCTTCTTACTCCGATCATCAAGCTTTGATCTCTCTTGCTCTGGAACTTGAACATAGGCAATAGACCCAAAAACTCGTAAGTGTGACACATTTGGCTTCCATCCATTCCATGCTTCTTGTGGCATCACATCCTTCAAATTTTTGGTAGGTGAGCGATTAGAGATGTAAACTGCACATGCAACCGCTTCAGCCCAAAATTCTTTTGGCATCGACTTGCTTTTCAACATTGTCCTCGCCATATTGAGAATTGTTCGATTCTTCCTTTCAACAACTCCATTTTGTTGTGGCGATCTAGGAACGGTCAAGGGACGACGAATTCCATGTGTCTCACAAAAAACCTTGAATTCATTGGAAGTGAACTCACCACCTCTATCGGTTCTTAGAGATTTGATTTCATAGCCATATTCTTTTTCGACACGAGCTTTGAATCTTTTGAATGCCTCAAAAGCCTCACTTTTTTTCTTCAAAAAATAAACCCATGTTTTTCGTGAATAATCATCAATAAAGAGCAAGAAATAAGAACTTTTACCAAGAGATGGAGGCTTTATTGGACCACAAACATCTGCATGTATAAGTTGAAGTGGCTCGATGGCTCTTGAATTGGATTGATTGGGAAAGCTCTTTCTTGAATGCTTCCCTAGTAAACAAGCTTCACATAAATCATCAGGATGATCAATCAATGGAATACCTTTCACCATCCTCTTTGCTCCCAAATCTCTAAGCCCTCCAAAATTAAGATGCCCATATCTCATATGCCAAATCCATGATGTATCTTTAATACACGTCTTTAAGCACATGGCTTCATTAGTCTTCATATTCAACAAAAACATGCGATTTCTTGTTATAGAAGACTTAGCAATAAGGTTCCCTTCTTTATCTCTAAGCCAAAGAAAACGATCTTCCATGTTTATTTTGCAACCATTCTCCATGAGTTGCCCAATACTCAAAATATTATTTTTCATCTTAGGAATGTAATAAACATTAGGAAGAATCTTATGGCTCCCATTCTTTGCCTCAAACAAAATTGTACCTTTGCCTTTAATATCCACCTTTGATTCATCACCGAAGCGCACATGGCCTGTCACTTTGGTGTCAAGTGGAGGTTGCTAGCTCCATTATCTAGATACCACGTATTCTTCTCACCATTGTGCTCTTCATTAAGCGTGAGGAATAATACGGGCTCCTCAACATCTTCCTTGTGCAAAATGAACTTTGTCTCCTCTTCTACTTTCTTGGTTTGACACTCCCAAGAATAATACCCATATTTTCCACAAGAATAACATTCAATTTTACTTTTGTCATTCTTTACCTCATGATTGCCTCTTCCTCTTCCTCTTCCACGACCTCTTGAAAAATTTTGATTTCTTCCCTCTTGAGAAAAACTTTGCTCTGCTTTTCCTCTTCCACGACCACGTCCTCGTCCACGGCCTCGATCGCTTCCATGTCCTTGGCCTCTTCTACCATTTTCACAAGCTTCTCCTTTATCTTTCAAGGAAAGCTTTGCTTGCAAGGCTTGCTCCAATTGCTCTTGCTTGCCTCGGTTCATCCTTTCTTCATGAGCCCGTAAGGATCCATTTAATTCATCAATGGACATGATCTCCAAATCTTTAGATTCTTCAATGGCTACAACTATATGGTCAAATTTGAAGTTGAGAGAGCGGAGAATTTTCTCAACAACACGAACATCTTCTAATTTTTCTCCAAGCCTCTTCAATTGATTCACCACCATCAGAACTCTTGTGAAGTAATCTGAGATGGATTCACTCTCTTTCATCAAAAGAGATTCAAACTCAGCCCTTAGAGTTTGAAGACGCACTTTCTTCACTCTTTCAACTCCCATGACGGAATTTCGAAGAGTCTCCCATGCTTGCTTGGAGTTTGTTTCGTTGGCCACTTTCTCTAACATTTCATCATCTAAACCTTGATAAATGACTGTGAGCGCAGTTTGATCTTTCTTCCTTTCTTTCTCCAAGGCTTCCTTTTGGGCTTGATTCAAAGACTCCTCATTTTGAGGTTGAACAAAACCTTTCTCAACAATCTCCCATAGTCCTTGGGAGCCAAGGATAGCCTTCATACGGATTGCCCAATTTTCATAATTGAGCTTGGTGAGTTGTGGATATTGGAAAGAAAGAGAGGTTCTTTTAGAAAACATTTTCTTGAACCTAAGCTCTGATACCACTCTGTTGGAAGATAGAGACAAAACAATAGAAGAGGAAAGAAGCACTCCACACGTCGATACTCTGTTTTTCTCAATTCATCAAATATTGTTTCAGTACATCAACATATAAAACCAAAAGAAAATTCTGGAAATTAAATTAATGACATTTATGGCCTTTCAATTCACTAGACGGTACACACCTAGGTACAATGAAAAGAAACTTTTCCAATTTTCACATATCTCGTAAATGAACAACTTAATAAATTGTGGCCTTTTGCAATAAATCAAGTTTAATCTTCAACAGAAAATCCCCCAACGTTCCTGGATGGCCCACTCAAAAAGAGCTTTGTTGTACGATGACAACTTTGTAACCCGCCAAAAGGCCTGAAGAAAGACAAGTACAAATCCTTGACCACTTGACAAGGCAGTACTAGAATTCATCCCAACTCCTCCCACATGAAATCCTGCTGAAGTTTCTCAAGACGATGGACAAAACTAACAGGTATGAGAAATAGCAAATTTAGCAAATCAGAAAACATACTCTAAAGTGATCCCCGCCCACCCTTGGATAAATCAAATCTGCTCCACCTAGCCAACTTGACACTCCATTTCTCTAAAGTGTCATCCCAGATAAATTTTGCCTTCTAGGGAGCTCCCAACGAAGCTCAAGTACTTCATTGGTAGAGAAGACCATCCCAAGATACGAGCCAATCCTTCGATATCATCCGCTACAATTGGAACTAATCTTAATTTGTACAAATTAATTCTCAATCCCAACACAACTTCATAGCACAAAAACTGACAACGCAATGCAACAGAGATAAACTAGATAGGCATCACAAAAGATGAGACAAAACAAGCTCTTCATTAGTCATGGATCCCACTGAGAAGCCCGATGACCCAACTTATTATAATTGTGAAACTTAATACCCCAAGCCGAAGCCTGTGGTTTACTAGCCCATGGATTACATTACTCATTAAGGACTTTCTTCTTAAACAATGTGAGCTGGGTATTTCTTTCTTGATTAATTTGAGTAAGCAGGCCTGCATTTAGATTTAGCTCGTTAAGCTTCAAACCCATATCCATCTTGTCTAAAACACACTGCACCTTTTTCATTTAAAAGAGCCAGTTGTCTTCTCACTGAAACCAAGGTGTTCACAATATTGCCCTCTGCACTTTCCGGCACCATGTCCTCCTCAGGCATATCGCAGGGATCTCTACAACAGCCTTTGTAGCTAGTAATTAGAAATATTCCTATTTTGTTGCTTGCATGCTATACCAACAAAGTTTTCGAGTTGCCCAGATTGCGCTTGTTAGAGATAGCAACAGTCAGCAGCCTTTAGCCGCCTCCACATACGACACTCTTCCCATCTTAACATTCCCATTCTTAAGAGCTTTGACCAATATTTCCCCTGCTCTACCAGTCTTCACTACAAACCTGCATACATGCATTTTGTAGTTTCCGTGGCCAATAAACTTCTGGAAGAGATTGTCAACCATTCAAAGCTCCACGGTAAAAAGACTTCAATGCCTTCCAAGCTAGAATGATCAACATACCATTCTGGCTTCTTCCCCCATACTCTTCAAGGCCAGAAATCGACTGGAGGTATTGGAACATCGTAGCACAAGCAGTGTTTCCCACCCAAAGAGATTTCGCAACCCCCCTTCTTCCCTCTACCTAAGACAATCTCCACCAAGGAAATTTAGTATGCAACACTCATCCTTCCTAGTGACATTGAACGACATCCACCACTACTTCGACAAACGACCGTTATCCCATCCTCTATCCCAAACGCAAAAAGCTTTGCCTCAACAAAGACTGATCAAAAAACCAATACTGTATGCAATCCACCAACGAAACTTACATACATAAGATGAATTTTGGATAACCCAATTTGAAGTACTAGTGTCAAGAAACTAACAGTTAGAAAAGACAGATGAAGAGACTATCTCCTATGAGAATCTCCTGAGATTTCCGTGTGTGTGTGAGAGAGAGAAAGAGACATGTATAAAATGGCACTTTGAAGAACGGGTTTTTAACAACTTAGAGCACTGGCAGTGGCTTCTTTATCTTCATCTTTATTTTTAAATTTGAAGAATATATCTATAAAATCGTCTACATTGGTGTATCTATCTTCATTTTTATCCATAACTATAAACAGTGCTTCTTCAAATTTGATGAAGCACTGTTTTAGTCTTCAAGCATTAAAAATAATATTTTCTCTCTCTATCCGAACGACTCATCTCTCTCGTGCGAAAAGTCACCCTCCATCCTCTCTCTCGCTCTCTCGCTCTCTTCTCTTCGACAGACCCATTCCCCTCTACGATTGGTATGATTCCTTCTTCTCTCTTGCTCTCTCTGCTCTCTTCTCTTCGACAAGCCAGATTTACCGAAGAATAGTCTCTCTCTTGCTCTCTTTGCTCTCTTCTCTTCGACAAACCCATTTCTGCTGCACTGTCTTCCCCCTTCCTCTCTCTTCTCTCTGCTCTGCTACACCATTGCCCAAAGCTCAGCTCAAGTGCACCACGGGACTGTTCCTTCATCAACGACGACCTCTTATCTCGCCCAATACTCGATTTCGTGCGGCTGTTTGGAAACCCTAGAAAAGGTAATTTTGTGCAAGCCACTTGTTTTGATTTCACAAATTGTTTTGTGTGATTTCCCCTCATATGGAATGTGTGATTTCCCCCGATTAGAATTTTTTTTTAGGGTTTTTTGTGTGATTTTTCCTTATATTGAACCGAGATTGGTATGATTTGCTTATGTTCTCTACCCTTTTATTGCCAAAATGAAGAAAACTACTCTGTATAATACCAAGTTGAGTTCAAACATGACAGATTCTAACACGACACTCGTGCCATTCTCTAATCATTGAGATTGAAAGTAGAATATATCTTCTGAAATGCAATATTAGTAGAAAGGTATCAATTGATATTGCATGAACATATATTCTACCAAAGAATATCTCATGAACAGAACAAAAATCTCAAGCTGTCATGCAGAAGTGAGTCAGTTTGGTAATCTGTCTTTTTTATCTTAGGTCTCTTTTTTAATCTCAGTTTGGTAATCTCAAGCTCGTGAATAGTTAGGTCTCTTTTTTATCTTGTATCTGCCCAAAGATTAAGTTAGCTCATGAAAATATGTCTCATTTTCAATAGAATACATATCCACATTAAAAAGGAAGATAAGAGGAGCATCAATTATGATACTGGGTTTATTTTCAAAATCTCAAAAATTGAAATGCATTTTTTTGGTTGTAGACATGTGGTTTTGCTTGTAGACTTGTGGGTTTGAAATACATATTCACTTCTAGACTTGTGGTTTTGCTTAAAAGATTGATTTTGCTTAAAACATGCTTATGGTCTCTACCCTTTTTCTTGATTTGGATTGTATATTTATCAAACCATTAAGTCAGCTGGTATGTATGCCTTTAGACAGATTTGTTTTTCCCATGTGCACTGCATACATATATAGTTTTTCCATGTATTTTGTTTTTTCCATGTTGCATACACACTTCGTCTATTGAGGTAGTTTTAGTAACATTTTATCCTTCAATATTTTGTTGAAGGATGAACTCTTTAATTGATGAGGATCCCTTCTTCACCACACTGTTGGAAAGTGGTGAAGGTCATAATAACAACCCCCCTATGGGCAGTGCAAGTGTTGATGTCCAAGTGACACAACCCCAACAGGAAAAAAGGAAACAAAAATCACAGCAGGGTGTATCATTTACTATAGAGGAAGATATTCTCCTCGTTTCAGCTTGGCTTAACATTAGTATGGACTCCTTACGAGGGACTGATCAATCATCTACACAAATGTGGAGTAGAATTTATGACTACTACCACACATTTAAAAAACCTAATTGTCAAGACCGGTCTATACCCTCCTTGACCAATCGGTGGTCAATCATTCAAAAATGCGTCAATAAATTATGTAGTAGCTTGGCCCAAGTTGAAGGAATGCATCCAAGCGGTGCAACCGAGCAAGACAAGGTATAATGTTTTTTCTTATGTTTTGTGGTTCTAATTATTACGTATTTGCAATGTTTTTAGTTGTATCTTGTTCCACTATTTTGTAGATTGATAAGGCAAAAATCTTGTACAAAGAGAACCAAAAACTTAACTTTAACATGGATCATTGTTGGAATTTATTGAGGCACCAACCGAAATGGCAAACACACATGGACCTCATAAAAAGAAAAAAAAAGGGACAAGTTTCAGGTATTACTCCAAACTCAATACCTTTAGGGGAAGACATGGAAAATGTGTCCGTCGATTGTGAGAGACCTATGGGCAAGAAGGTTGAAAAAGCAAGAGAAAAAGAAAGAAAGTGTAACGAAAGACTAAATATAGTAATTAATGAGGCCTTAAACCAAATGAAAGATGATAGGAGGACTTCTATGATGGAGAGAAGAGAATCGCAATTGAAGTATGAGAATGAAAGATCTGAGTTACTACTTCTTAACAAGAGAAAACTTGAGTTGGAAATTAAGACTGAAAGAGAGAGATCTGACTTGGTAGCTCTTAAAAAGAGAAAAACTAATATGGAAATTATGAACTTGGATATTGATTCCATGAAAGGTTTGCAGCAAGAATATTTCCATAATCTTCAAATGGAGATCATTGAGGAACAAAGGAATAAGGCTATATCTCGTACATAGTAGTATGTTTGTACAATGATATTTTGTAATTGTTTTGATTGTGGTGACATATTTTGGGTAATTTTTGTACTGTGGTTGCACCAAATTGCATCATTTTTTTTGTGGAGTTGCTGTGGGAAGGAGCTGGGCTGCTGTGGAGGAGCTGGGCTGCTGTGGAGGTGCTGCTAGTTGAAATATGGAGCTGCCAAGTCCAACTTGAAGTAGTTCAAATTGTATTAAAATCAACTTTGTGGATTTTCTATTAAGTTGATTTTGATACATGAGGTTTAAGGATAAATGTGTATGAAATTTCTTTTGGTTGGAAGTTGAATGTGTATGGAATTTATTTTGGGGTAGTTGAATTTGTATGTAATTTATTTGGACAGTTGAATTTGTATGGAATTACATTATATTAAGTTATGAATTTGTATGAAATTTATTGGACTTGAAGTTGGATTTATTTGAGCTGGATGGTATATTGAGTTTTTTGGCCTTCACGTAGTGTAATTTGACTTGAATTTATTAGACCATACCATCTAGATGCACAAACCATATTTATAGGAAAAAAAATTATAAAAAAAGATTATAAAATAATGAATATTTTATTATTATTTGATTTTAAGATGCATAATTCAATGTGGGAAAAGTTCTTCATATGCAAAATCAATCTTCAAAAGATGTGATTTTACATATGAAGATGCATAAACCACTACCAATGCTCTTAGAAGACAAGTTTTACAATCTAAAATAATAATAATAATAATAATTTCTTATAGTGAAGGGTGGAAATGAAAAATAAAAGAGAAAAGCAAGGGATCCACCTCCACCCTCCTAAGTGGGGCCTCTACTGCAAAGTAAGGGTCCCCCAATAGGAAAGGAATATCTATTGCTTCTACTTTGTTGTTATTTCACATGAATACCTATTTGCTTCTAGGCTCTACTCTGCAGGCCAAACGTGCCCTAGGTTATAAGTAATATTTCTCACCCTTTAAAAAACTTGTCATTCTCCCCAGGAGAAATAAGGAAACCTTAGTCGATGTTCTTCCAAAGTCCTCTAAGAAAAGAACCAACTTAGTGTCCAGTTTGCTGTATCCAACATATCAACACTAAAAGGAAGGCCAATAACATCACTCTTTTAAAATGCAAGGTTTTCTTGTGATTTAGAAATAACAATTCCAGCTACATCATTTACTTCGATGATGTATGCAATAAATCAGAGTAATGTAGAAGTCCTAATGGAAGAGAATGGTATTGACATCTATCTACTCGTTATTCAGCTAAAATTAACAAATTAAATGAAATATAAACAAATAATATCCAAATATCCACTAAGCCACTCTCCATTTGTGTGTGATAAAAGTTGAAGCCAGATTCAGATGCAATAAAACCAAATTGATTCATAAAACTTACCTTGCCCTGTCTTAAAAAGTCCCTCCTGTACTGCCATGTAAATTCAAGCTGACGATTTAATTATCTACTACCAATAAAAAATTTCTGCATCCTCTTTGACAATAATACTCAATCCTTCATCCAAGGCATAAGAAATATACAAGGACTATCACCAACATTTCTCCATAGATATCTATGTGGTGTGTAAATGTGGTTGACCATAGGCATGAGCTTCCAGTAACATAATCAGAGTGTTCAACAAGGTAATAGATCCACCTACTTCAGTCCTAGGAAGCATTTTCCGACCTCGGTTGCATTGCTCAGAAATATATATATACCAAAATAATGTAAGTATTCATTGTCTTTTACAATTGCATTGCACATAATAACCCTTGAGTCTATAAGATGATTGTTACTTAAAGCAAGGACCAAAAATCACTTAGACATGCTATAACCACAACCAAAAGTTCTGCAGTATCTCATCATCTCTACAAGTAGCCAGAAGCTATTTGGCAAGCAATCTCCAATTCAAACCTAGTTCAAACTCAAATTCCAGGGTTGATGCCACAACCAGGCAAAGTCTCCCAAGAACTATTACTCAAATAAAATCACTGAATAAAAACAATGGTAGTCTTTAGAAGCTCGCAAAATTTATAACAAACTGCGATTTAGCAACGAAACAAAAATAAGAAAAAACAAAAGGTCAAATGAATGGCCCCTGATATTTTCACAAGATTATGTAATTGTCAAAATCAGCTGATATAATATTTTTCAATTAATTATCAAAAAATCAGAAAGAAAGCATACCTAAGGTATGGAACATGTGAATTTACATGACAAACCATGTGTCTGAATTTAAAAAACAAAATTTCTGGCCATGCTTTACCAAAAATCTCATTCTAAAGTCACCAAAATAAAAAAATAAATAAAAAAAGGAGAGAGAGAACACCTGTAAAGTGAACTTGTGGTTTTTGTCATGCTCACGCAACTTGGAAGCGAGAACAGTGTAATACTTATTAAATACTTTCTCCTGTAAACAACATTCTACAAGAACACACATGATCTCTCTGTCCTGTGAATACAAGTGAAAATTAACAATCAGAAAACTATATACAGTTGTCAAAATAAGGAGAAAACCACAAGGCAACCACCTGCTTTCCATGTAAATCCAACCTTAGAAGCTTCTCAAATGTATCAATGTAGTCCAACCCACTCATTACTATACAAAAGATCGCCCTTCTGGCATCTATGTTCATCCTCTGTGCAGCAGCAAGCTGCAGCATTTTTTGGGCTTCAAGAATCTCTTTGTCTATATTGCTAGCAACTTCTTTAACATTGTCCACTGTGGAAGCCATGACACCAGACAACCACCATTGGCCCTTCTTCTCAGGATCAACAAGCTTGCTCCATTTTAGCCATCTAATTAAAACATCTTCTACCCTTAACTGAAAATAAAGAGTAACCAAGGACTCAATGTCATACAAAAAGATAATGAAAAATTGAATTGTCTTCCTAAATCAAATCTGACACTTATTATTTCGAAAAGCAAAATGTTAAAATAAATTTAGATTATCTTGAGTTTCCATGAGCTATCCCTATTCCTAGTCATACTTTCACGCCTAGAGTAATGATACACTTCTTTTTGGTTCTGGGCATCCGGGAACAAAGCCCCAACTAATCCCAGGGGTGCACAGGCTCTTGATGAGGAGTTTACTGCAAGTGCACCCCGGGCAATTAGAATTCTATTCAATGGTCCCTAGAAATTTTTTGAACCCAAGGGTTCAAACCTTAGACTTGGAGGAAGCATACCACCATGACCAAGGTTCGTACCACTTGAGCTAACCCCTAAGGGTTGAGTAATGATACACTAACAACCCATTTACAACTCATTTTTACAACTTTGATTTTTTTTTTATTGGCACCGGGTGTCGTTATTGGCACTGGGAGAGAAGTTTTTTTTTTTTTTTTGTCAGGAAGAGGTAAACTTCAAGATGAGACCATATAACTCACAATTTTACATTGGCGTGCAAAAACGAAGTTTCAAAGAGAGAGCAACCTCATGGATTTTAAGGAGAGACAATAATCATGGGGAAGGAGCAAAAACATTTTTATGTACCAAGTAAAACATGGCAGCTATGACTAATGTAATGACAAAGTGGTCAATGTTAAGGAGAGGTTTGGATTCAAAACACACCTCAACTCATCTCATCATTACAACTTTATCAAATTCTCACACAAAATATAATAAACAATTCAACTTTTTTAAATCCCAAAACAACTTTTCCAAATTCACACACCAAATGTAATAAATAATTTAACTTTTACTCTACTATTCACAAACCATCTCAACCCATCTCAACTCATCTCTGAATCCAAACCTCTCCTAAATATTAATCAGAAGCCAAAAAAAAAAAAAAAAAGAAGCAAAGTACAAGAAACAAAAAATGAAAGAATTATAAATTAAAACTCCTAGCTAAATTGAGACAAAATGACACCATTAGCGCAAAGAAATTTTATGATAAGATGTGTATTTAAGTAGAGGAAAAACAAAAGATTTCAAAATACCCAACGCATACAAACTCCCATCTTACCAAGCATTCCATGTATCAAAAGGAGAACCCACCACAATTTGTTTGGTAGATCCCAACACATTTTTTTCCCCCAAATTATGTACACAATGAAGTTCATAATCATTAATTTATAAGGTTTCGGTACCAAGCTATTATAGTCAATGTATGAACCAAAACATGTTCACTGTTGTCTTGAAACTACAATATGAACAACAACATGTTCAATGTATATTACTTGGGTGCTTCTCTTAAAAACAATCTATCTTAAAATGAGTAATAAATAGGATGCACCCCTTACTGTGCCTTTTTTACTGCAACTTGCTATTACTAGGAATAATATTTATCATTTCAAGAAAATTAACAGGTACTATTTGAATTGATCTTTACAGTCTTAACATTGTAATTGGATCTATGATTTGATCTCAGAGACAATCTCCCACCGCGACACCAGTGGTAGCCCCTTAAAAGTTAAAAGTCAAGCCTCCTCAAACCAAAACCTATCCTCCCAAGTCCCATTACAAAAATAACTAAGAGTAATAAAACATTCTAGAAAAAATATGCTGAACTAAATGTTAAAAGAATGAAACTATTAACTAGAAAGACCTTTTGTAGCCATTTCTTTATCCGGGTGTGATAAGCGGGATCCTCTTCAGGCCTTTTCTTGTTGTTCTTGATGTCACATATGGTTTCAAGCATGAATTCCATCTGCAAGCAACACCAATTACAATCTCTGCAATTATGAAACAAAAAAAAAAAAAAAGAATATGCTAAAAAAAAATACTCTCTTGCATTGCAGAAGGATCATCACTCCTTATTTTCATTCCTTATTTTCATTCCAGAGCCTGTGCAGTTCATAGTAGTTCAAATCAGACGAGTTGCTGATGCCATCACGCAATTACAAAAGATAGAACAATAACTTCATGCTATCATAAAATATAGAATGCAAACACTAGAGCATGCAAACAAAACAAAGCAAACAATAATTCCTGGTTATTGGATATATATCATGATTTTGATTTTAAGCACAAAAGCGATATATATATATATATAATGTGTGACATACAAGCACTTGCCAAAAAATGGATCCCATTTGCAAGCAATAACTGGTTTGGAAATATACATGATGCCGATTTTAAGCACAAAAACAATATATAAAGTGCTTGATATGCAAGACTTACTAAAAACGGACCCCCTTGAAATTTAAAGTTGATAGAATTCTGATAACAAGGTATAAAAGCCAAAAAATCCACATATGCAAAGACCGAATATCAAAAGTTTAAAGAGGCTTACATTGCAAAGTTGTCACCATTTGTCACCAGGGATTATTTTCCTATTCATGAGGTGTTTTCTATAAATCATTTGATGTCGTATCATAAGTTGACGAAATAAAAATAGTTAAAAAGTTCACATATATTATTTTTCAATCGATCGATGACCTAGGTCACTTCATCACAAGACCTTTTGGTGAGTTAGGGTTAGAGGAATTAAGACCTTAATGAGTAGTGATATTTGAAAACTTTTACACCACATACCACATACCACACACCATTCATATAATATAATTTGATTTATAAGATTTAAATTTTAAAAACTTATTTTCCAAATCAAATTATGTCACGTGGATGGTGTTTACACTACAAGAAAATTGCTTATTTGTGGCTATTTAATTCCAGTGAAATGACTATTTACAATTAAAATGAGTCTGTTTTGGTCACAAATAGCATTTTTGCCGCAATTAAATGACCACAAAAGTCCATTTTTCTTATAGTGTTAATGTAAAATTTTTCAAATAAAATTATTCTTAAGGATACTAATGGTTGATTTTTCGAACTCCATATCTAAACAACTCTCTCATTCCATCAGGCATGCATCATCCATCTTCAAAGCGGTAGCTAAGATTGTCGAGGTATTTCTGCAACACGCGCCCGAAAATAAATTGAAATCATGGACCTTTAGTTCCCGGCTTAGGCCGAAATATCAAGCCCATTTTAGCCCAGACCTAGACCTTAAAACTTCTAGCCTCTGGATTGGGCAGGAGAGCCCGAGGTCCGATACTGCCTTATACTGTTACATATGTCGTTCAATCTCTATCAGCCCAGAGCTACGTGTAGTTTAAATCTGTACTCCATCTTTCCCGCGCGCTTTTCAGTTTTTTCCGGGATATTTCTACCGGGTTAACGAGATTCAACCTGCGTTACGGCTCTGATCGTTAATCCAATTGCTGTATGACGCGTGGTAGAAAATAAAGAAACGTGCGGTAGAAAACCTAGATTGTCCAATAAAATCACACTACTCACCTCGCAACTTCGCAATCCTTCCTCTGCTCTTCCTTCCGCTCCTAGCGAATACTCATCTCCCTGCTTCTGTATTTCACTCGTTGTTTCCTTTTGGAGTTACGATTCTTGGTAAGTTCTTCTTTGATAGTACACTGCACCTCAATACCTTGTTTCTGTGGTGTTTTTAGTTCTCTCTTTTTATCCTCGTTCATTCTTTGGCTTGGTTGTCTCTCCTTGTTCTTCTTCTTTTTCAATACGGTCTCGAAACTTTGCGATCAGACGGGTCCTTCGGATCCATCTCTTTTCTCATTGCCACCATCTCCCTTAGAATTCGAGTTTGGGGTTAGTTTTCGGGTATTGTTTCCGTTAAGACGTGGGTTCGAGTTAAAGACGGGTTTAGTGTAGTGTTTGGATTAGAGCCATGTTTTCTGTTTGGTTTAGGGTTGGAATCTCAGTTCTGATCAACCTTGCTGTAATATTTCGACCCAACAATCAAGGTATTACAGTTTCCGTGACGATTTATCAAAACTTTCTGACCCAACAAAAACATGCCCCATTCGCCAACACGAAATTTCTGCTTTATGCGCCGCCTCATTGTGAAATATCCTATCCTCTCACCAGAGTACAAGCATGGCCGAAACATGAACTACGATGATTCATTTATTTAACTTGTAAATTTTATGATCCCCCTGTATCAGAATACCTAGCCATATTGAGAGACTTTTGATCTTAAATTATGGGTATTTCTCTTTCATTCTTTATTTCGCTCATCAGGTTCCTCTGTCATTGCGTTTAAAATTTTTGAATTATTGTTTTTAATACGTGAGATCCGTTGTCTAGGCGGGTATTGTCATATTTGATGTAGAGTCCTTTGTCTTTTACTTAAAATACTTTTAAGCCATTATAATAGTTTCACCATTTATGTATTTGTATAATGAATTACTTTGACATAGATTAGCATTTTGTTGCTTGTATCTAAGATCCATTTGTTCCTCGACCATTAGACTCATGCCTTGACCTATTACTTTGACCCTGATACACACTCGAATGGATTATAGGCTGTGCAAAGGACACGTTATCTTTCCCATATTCAAGTCAGTCATGTTCAAGTTAGAACGATGTTATTGTTGTTTGTATGATAGTACAAGTTTGATCTCTGTGCCTTGTGTGCAACCATTGGTTTCGTATATATAAGCTCTCCATTATTGAACTTATAGGTGTGCAACCCAACGATTTATCAGCTTCTTAGACATTATTAAGTTTGTTTTTGCTCTTTTCTGTATGCATTTTGACCTGTTCTGTAAGTTTCTTATGAACTTCACCTCCCAGTCTGTAGTTTAAAGTGTATATCACTTTCCTAACATAGAAGGAATTTTATCAGCCATAGTTTCTGTCAGCATGTGTCATGAGGAGCATGTACCTTATCATTCTGAGTAATTTATATTACTTTTTGTATAGATACACGAGAAGTGTCTACCTACAGTCCAATTATCCAGAGATCCCTAATTGTTGCATGCTTGCGCGGAGTATTATTGTGTGAGATATTTATGGTTGAACTATAAAACACTTATGGTGCATGCAAAGAGTCATCCGCATATTGTATATGCTTTCTACGTGTCATGACGAGCTTTTTGCCTCATAATTCTGAGTGCATTACTTTTATGCTCAATATATAGCCACAAGAAGTGTCTGCATGCAAACCAATTATCAAGAGATGCTTAACTGTGCTTGTATGCCTGCATATATGGGTGTATGAGCACTAATCTTCTCTAATTCTTGCAGTTTTTAAGTATGATTGCGACTGAAACTCTTGTATCAAGCAATAAGTCCGGGGTCCAAGTCTCCAGGAAAAGAAAACAAACCACTTCTGACAAGCCATCATGTAAGCCAGGGCAACCGGTATCATTTACTGTTGAAGGGACTCAAAGCAGTAGTTCTGATGGCGGAAAGAAGTTGGAGAAGAGGCAACGGATGGATCCTAGTGTGACTTCACGCTGTTCAATGATTCTGAAAACACTGATGACTCATCCAGTCGGTTGGGTTTTCAACCAACCAGTGGATCCTGTGGTGCTAAACATTCCGGATTATCTTTCGATTATATCTAATCCCATGGATCTGGGAACAGTAAAGTCCAAACTGGAGCACAACATGTATTTTAGCACTGAAGAGTTTGCAGCTGATATTAGACTGACCTTTTCTAATGCCATGCTCTATAATCCTGCTGATGATAGGGTCTACAAAATGGCAGTGAAATTAAACAAAATTTTTGAGAAAAGATGGGATCCTCTCGAAGTAAGTAATACATTGCTGTTATTTGCTTCTATCTATGTAGTGATAATGAATAAGTTAACAGTGAATTTTTAATGTGGCTAATTTGAGTCCTTATGTAACTTTTGTTGTGTGGGTTGTCGACATTATACTGCATTCTTTTAATTTACTTTCATATGCTTTATATTTGTCCATTTTTTTTTATTGTGATAGACGTTTTCTGCACTTTCTGAGTTGTGTATGTGTCGTTCACCTGTACAGCGGTCACCTGTACAGCTCGCAAAGACAGGTCACAACTGCACAAGGAAGTCATCAGGAGAAGATTTCCAAAATGGTATGAAGTGCATAATGTACTTTCTGCTTTATGTCTCTTTATCAGAGCTAATCGACATTGTGGCTTACAGGAATTGACAGTCATAGGAGAAATGCTTGTGGCTCTGCCAATGCCAAGTTTCCATTGATTGCTCACAAATGCAGTGGATGTGGCAGTATAATCTGCCACTGCAGCCTACCATGTGACCTAACCCATGCGTCCTCAAGTGGTTAGTTGATCTTTTCTTGTGCTATTGTTTTGGTTATCCAGTACCTATTTAGCTCATGGATATTCTATTATTGTTCAGATTTATCCTCAGAAAGATCATTGGATAGAGATCATCATGTATGCAGTGTTGATGTTTCCAGACAGGTATATATTCTTGGCATATTTTTCATTGATAGTATGAATATGTCTGGGAGTTAGAGATTCTCTTGTGATGAGATGAGTTAAAACTTCCATTTGAATTTAGGACTGTCAGGCAAAAAGAACATCAGTATCCCAAGTGAGCAAGTCAGATGTCGATTCTGATGGTAGGTTGACTGTTCTCATTTGAATTAATCACCTAATATTTTATGGTTGTAATTGATGATCTGAGTATTGGAATGCTGTTGGTGATGATGTGAAGGGGCTGTAAGTGCTTTGGACTATGAAAACGCTTGTCACATTTCGCAGTCTACAGTTCCTTCCACAGATGCTGTTCCCAAAGGTCAGTAATATCTGAAGTAAAAGTGTTGCTTGTTGCCGTTTGACATGGCATGCTAACAGACTAAGTTTTGTTATTTGCTTTTGTTTGGTATAGAAGGGTATCCTCCAATTGTTGATGTACAGCTGTCACCAAAGAAGGCTCTCCGTGTAGCAATGATGAAAAGTCGCTTTGCAGAAACCATTTTAAAAGCACAACAGAAGACACTGCTTGACCAGGTGAATACAATTCTTATTATAAAAAAACACGGGAATGCCAAATTTAGATATTGCTGCATGCAATATGGATATGCTGCTGTTCTAATTTTTTCATAGCTGCTCATATATGTTACAATTTTCTGATTTATGATCAGGGTAATAAAGCTGATTTGTTAAGGATTCCGCAGGAAAAGGAAAGATTGGGAAGGAGGCAGCAAGAAGGTGAATTAAGCAGCTTGATATCTGCCTTTTGTACAAAGAATGTTGTGCACTATGGTAAATCTGTTTGTAGGGGTCATGAGGAGCGGGCGCATTACATTAACTGCTCAATACACACCACCAAGAGGCTGTCCACTATTTTTCTCCCTTTCTAGTTTCTAGAGTCAGAAGCTGTCACTTATGTTGCTATCCGCTTTCCTCTCAAAGCTTCCACCTAGTTCCATCCCTAGTTCTTCATGGAGGGATGCTGCCCTCTTCCTTACCACCCCTACTCTCCCCCTTTCTTTTCTTTTAAAAAAAAAATCCCCTTTCTTCTTCTCCTAGTACTTTTCTTCCTCTTTTCTTACCTACCTACTCAGTTACATCTTCATCCTCCCATGGCAATGCTACAAAATCTAGGTGAGTTTCTAACTGTGACTTCTTCCTCTTTTGTGATTGCGAGAATAAGCATGAGGATGGATCTCCCTTTTAAGAGGGTCTACTAAGTATTTTAGGTTGGAATTCTTCGTCAGTAACTTCAGTCCAGATAATTATAACACAATTTTCCTTGGCCTATTGACCAAGAAGACATTAGACTGGACCAATATTTTGGTCCATTTCTATTCTTTTATGTTTCTTTAGGCATTGTGCTGACTCTACATAGATTTGTTGGGGTTGCCTACCATCTCCTTTTGTCCCTTTGTAAATAATTTTGACATAATATTTATATTTTCTTGCTTAGGAGAAAAACTGTGCAATTACAATTTAGGCTTGGGAGAACAAACCATTTCCTCAAGATAGATTCAAGTTGGAATGATTATTGTTGTTTGTACAGTATTGTGTATAATCTCTTCAGCTTGTTGTATTTATCCCTTGGTTGTATTATTATACTAGCATTGCATTCTTGGTGTAATAGGGGTGCACTGCCACAATTTCTTAGCTTCCTAGACCCTTAAGTTATTTTTGTTCTCTCCGGTGATCCATTCTAAGTCACATCCAGATCTGTAGTTAGAGAAATGCTTTTAAATTGAACATGGTTAGATTAAAGTCACTTCAGAATACTCCCTGCTTATCAGGCAACACACCTAGCCACTGGGACGTAAATGGACGGTTTTCCTGGTACTCCCATGGTAATGGTACTGCCTTTTTATGGCTCTTTGATGGGTGGGGATTAAGGTACATGGTATGTTAAGAGCTTATTGAACTGACTTTCCTATTTTGAACTTATAAATGGAGTGTTGAATGTCATCTTCGGATTTCAGTCATCGTCCATCTAGCATTTAAATAGATAATTATTATGATTATTATTATTTATTATTTATTTTTTGCAGAGATTGGTATGATCAAAGCCCAGATTCGAGCTGCTGAAACTGTCACACGAATCAAAGAAGAATCACTGAAACAACAACGGGAAAGAGAAAGGGAAGCTATGCGTGCTGCACTTCAGAAGGTTACTCTTATATAACATTTTGTTATTTTCAGAACATGAAATTAAATTTTGCCTTTGACTGCATAGTAGTAGTGTCTGATACTGTTCTCCTGAATGCCAGATGAAAAAGACGGTTGATTTCGGAGACAGCTTGTGGACTCAAAAAGAGTTCGATGCCTTAATTGGATCTTCTGCGCCTTATCATGGATCTCTTGTTAGACAGTAAATATTACCATCTAATTTTGAATATGGGAAGGATAGGTGGTATAGGATTAATTTTTTCCTCAATTGTGAAGTTAGTTATTTGTATAAAGTGACAGAGATATGCATACCATAGCGGCAGTCCACTCGATTTACAGAATAGATTAGCTCTGCAACTGTACAAAGTGTTTTCCAATTTTTAATTTTCCACATAAATAATCTTAAATGGATAAGTGTAGGAAATGTTCAATTTTCTATATTCAGATGTCAAGGAAGTATTTGCTTTTTTTTTTTTTTTAATTTTTTTCCAATATGGAAACAGGTGGACCATGCATGCCTCCCCGATCCCATGATTCAATTCGTCGTTCTCCGCTCATCTAGTACCATAAAATTCTCACTTTGTCGCTTGTGCCACGTACAGTAGCTTAGGTCCACATGGATATCACGTCATTGCATGCAACAGCTAGCTGATCTGATCTTCCACTTTCTTTTCTTCTCTGTTTTTCCATAAGCCACTTTTAGCTCATCTTCCTCCAACTAATTGAGGATGTGGATAAGTAGTTCAACACAATTCAGGGGATAAGCTTGGATTATAAGTTTGGAGGGTTTACCTTTACCTACATTTAGGTCTTGAATAAATAGTTGGAATTGAGATTTATTTGTAATACCGAAACGATTTGATAAAATTAAAAAAAGTAAAAAATAAGAAAGAAAAACTAAATTTTAAATTTGCATTCTTCCGAAAAAAATCTATATGTATATAGGAATTATAAAAAAAAAATGTAATTATATGTCAACCATAAACTAAGTTTTGTATTTTACTAAATAATGTATAGCATATATTATAAAAGTTTTTAAGCAGCTCAATTACATAATCGTAGCTAGCTATCCAATGAACGTGGGCTTTTTATTAAATATGTTTTATCAATATAATTACAAACTTTAAAAAAGAAATAATATAATGTGAATATTATTTTCTAATTGTATTTCTTGAAATAAAATAGGAAAAGAATTAAAAAAAAAAATTGTAGTTACCATAAAAGTTAAAAAAAAGACCAAATTGTAATCGGATGAAAAACGTATTAAAAGTTTGTAGACAATTTAAGAGCATTGGCCAAGGGTAGTGATAAATTGTGGACAAGAACAAGAGCAAAAGTGTCAAAAGCTAAAGGAGAAATACAAAATCTTAATCTAAAGTAGATTCAATGCATCCCTCTCAACAGGAGTGCGGTCTCCACCCCACTTTTTTGTTCCTAGTGATGACTTCTTAATTTAGGTTTATCTTGCCCATTTGTAGGTATGCATGCATGCATGCATTTGAAACCCTAATCTCTTAATGTCAAACTTTTATCCATCCAAATCATGTATATATATATATATATATATATATGAGAATAATATTTAAGTTTGTTATACCTTTAGATATTAAATAAGTCTATCATATATATATATAGTACCATCAAGTCATTGGTGACGTACGTCCTATTATTTGAATCACATGTTTGGAAAATTTTCCATCAACCATGAGTACTCTTTAATTCTTCCTAGCTAGCTAGAGTTTTGTAGCTTTCATCACTTCTTCAAAATCCACATTTGGACTCGGTCACATTGGGACCATTCTTGTAACCCCTTTTCCTCTTTTTTCAATTTTTTTGACTTTGCCTCCTTTTCCGCTGCTGATACTCTAGCTAGCCACCAAAACCAAAATAAAATCTTAATGTTTTATATGTACTTTTGAACTGGCCGGGTGCATGTTAGGCTGAATGAATCCATGAGTGTTTCTCTCGGAGCATAGTACTCCATCTTCACGAAGATACAATATTAAGGGTGATCATTGTGTCATGTCTCGTGGAAGATTCAATTTCGATGCAAGAAATTAAGGTGCCCAACATTCTTTGGCTATGTGCGTGTTCATACGTGTGTATTAATTTATGTTCTCTATCACTGATGATGATCATATACAAGATTTGTGTCGTCCACCATTTTAAAAGCACACTACGTGCGTGTATATATAAGAGATTATTGCCATATGGCATATACGTACACAACGATACATAATAACTATAAGTATACACTACAAGAAAAATAGGTAATATATGTGATCAATTATTTGCAACGAAAAAGATTATTTGCGAAGAAAACAAACTTATTTTAGCAGGAAATAGTCATTTCGTTGGAAATAATTGATTACAAATAAGCAGTTTTCTTATAGTGATAAACAAAGTACTAGCTATATATAGATACATATGGTCAGTTTGGCTGTCATTAGTTCATGTTGCCCTCTCCAGCTTTGATTCTCATATGCTCTAAGTACGCCTTTCCATTGAGCCTCCGGGAGAAGAAATCCTTAACATACTTTTCCATTCCAACCCTTCGAAACAATGGTGGGTTATTTGAGTTCAATAAAGCAGACGATGGTCCAATCTCTGCTTCAAATTTTGGGTTGAAGAACACACCAATCGACATCCTCTCTTTCATTGAATTCACAGTTACCCTGTGCTCAACGCTTTTATAGACCCCATTGCTCAAAATCTGCAAAAGCGTGCATACATGTTAAACAGATATATACAAGTTAACAAATTAATGCTACATGATGACATGATCATAAACTTATATGTATTAAACAGATCGATACAAGTATTTGGCATCTTATAAAGATCAATCTCTGACTTGGTCGCAGCACTTTTGGAATGCCATACATGATTAGATCATGTTTTTCGTCAGAACTAGATCCGATACCCTTTATTTATGATCTCAAATATTCAAAGATCATGGGAGGAAATGTTTAGGCCTGATTAGTTTCAATGTTGTGTTTCCTTAAATAGCTGGCAAGGAGACTTCAACAATTAATGATTTGGTCTACTCATGCATGCACCGAACTTGGGTAGTACTTTTGATCATTGTGACGAGCATATATGGTTTTGTTCAGATTTTTATTATTGATATAAACTTAACCAAAAACCTCAAAAACCAAAAGCACAAAAAGAGTGAGCTTTGACTTTTGACAGATTTAGGGCCCGTTTAGGTATTCTCAGATATTTACTTTCCAAATATCACTCAAATACAAAACACTTTTCAATTTCAAATTTTTAAATTTTTCATCTAATCATTACAACTTTTACAAACTTTCAAACAAATTAAAACACAAAAAACAATACATCATTTTTAAATTTCAAAACAAATATTATATTAAAAAATTATATTCAAACAATTTTTAAAATTTATAGTATTTTTATTCAATTTTTTTATCTCTCCTTCCCCAAAATTCAATGAAACATCTTAATTAAAACTATTTTACTATCATTCACAAAATATTTCACTACTATTTACAATTCTTATCATAAAATATTCTTAGTATCCGAACCCGCCCTTAATGCCAAAAATATAGGTTTTGTTTGTCATGAAAGGTTCAAACATTCGTTATTTGTGTGTGATACATAACATTACCATCATGTTGTGCTGCATATTCTGTGATGTTCTGGTGGCCGCCAGATGATATGTCCGTGCAGTTTTTCATATGTACGTAACTATAAATGATAAATGATATTTGCAGTCATAAAGTGCGTAAGTTCCGTGTATTCATTTTAAAAAGATAAGTAAATATAGATTTTACATGAAAAATTAATATTTTAATAATAGATCACACTCTTTTTCAAAAGGAGTGTGCAGTGTTTACACAATCTATGATTACTCAAAAGTTAATTAAAATATATAATTAACTGAAACAGTAAAACCATGTTACGTAAGTACTGGAAGACACCATGCAGCCACAGTGCCAGCATTAGGGGTGTAACCGGTCCGGTTCGGTCTGGTTTTGGATAAAATCTAGGACCGAACCGGTATGTACCGGTTTTGTATTTTTCAAAACCGATTAAGTACCGGTTATCCTCCTAAACCGATACTTCCGGTTTTACCGGTTTCCAGTCCGGTTTTTCGATTTTTTTAAAATGTAAGTTTCACAATTTGTCATTAAAAATTTGTTTATAAAAAAAAAAAAAAAAAAAACTGATTTAAAAAAAATTGTTTTATACTTTTATTAATATATTATTAGACTATTGATATAGTTATAAGTTATATATTAGTATTAGTTATAAACTTTTAGTGATTTAATATTAACATTTTATGTAATAATTTATAAATTATAATAAGAAATTATTTCATATATGAATATATATAATTATATATAAAAATTTCACATAAAAATTTATAATTATACATTATATATAAAACTTATATATATTAATATTTAATATATATATATATATATAATATTTTGTATAAAACTTATATATAAAAATATTATTTTTTATTTTTTTTAATCAATCGGTCTGGTCTGGTTCGGTCTAGTCCAAAAAATCCCGGAACCGGCCGGTCTTTAGATTTTAAAAACCAGTTTCGGACCAGACCGGTTCAAAACCGGTAAAATCGGTCCGGTCCGGTCCAGTCTGGACCGATTTTCCGGTTTGAGTTTACACCCCTAACCAGCATCCATAGATTATACAGTCCTAATGCGCGCCAAGTTTGAAAATTGGTTTAGATAACAAGTTTGAACACGAATGCTAAGGTTTCCCAAAAGGAGACTAGATTCAATATATCACCTCTTTTTTCCTTTTTTTTTTAAGCTTAAAAAGAGAACAGGAGAGAAAAGGACGCCAAACCTCAAGAATGTCTCCTACATTCACGACGAAGGCATCTGGGAGGAAGCTTACAGGAATCCAAACCCCATCTCTCTTCATTTGAAAACCTTCGACTCCATTAATTTGGTGAAGGATTGTAATGCCAGTTGCATCCGAATGAGGCGTGAGACCCAAAACCAGCTCCGGTTGTGGGCAGGGAGGATAGCGAGTAATTCTCACAGATTGCATTCCATCTTCAAACAGCTCCTCCATCTCTCCCGTTTCTATCACGAGGGCCTTTCCCAGATATCGGAACAGTGTCATGGAAAGTTTTTGCAACTCCAATAAGTAAGACTCCAATGTTTCTCTGGTTAAAACAGGAAAATAGAGTAAGTTATGATCGATCATGTTCCACCAAAAACCACCAAAAGAGGGGCCGGGCAGGAGATCAGAAAGAAAGATAAATGTCATGTGCTTTCTGTGTCACAGAGAGAGAGAGAGAGAGAACCTCAGAGATGAAGGGAGTTCTGGGAAAAGATATGGCTTTCTTCGATGAATAGGGTTTACAATAAAATAGATCTTATCACCCCAGTCAAGCTTTTGGTCATTGGAACGGACCACGGTTCCAAAGCCTTCAACATCACCTGGTCTTACCTTGACCTTCATTTTTTCTTCCAAGGGAAGCTTGAAGAATCCTTCAATCTCATCATTCAGCTTCTCCATGAGTGAAGAGCTAACTCCGTGGTTTACCAACTGCCCAACGTACAACAAAATAACAATTGTTAATTAAGGTTGTTAATTTATTAAACAAAAACTAACTTATGCAAGGTACAGTTGAAATATGCATGTCAGCATGCTTGTCCAGATATTCATGCACTATCATATCTGTCAGTGCTATCATATATATCTGTCGTCATTAATTTCAAACGAGAACTGAAAGATAATTCAGGAGTAAGGCCAGACCTGAAAGAGTCCGCATTCCATGCAAATTGAGTGCAACTTCTCAAGTTCAAAGTCCTCTGTCTCCGGAGAAACAAGTTGTTTCATGTCAATTGTGGAGATCGGATATTGGAAGCTGGGTGTTGCTAAAGCTGGAGGGTCCTGATGATGATCAATGCGAGTATAGCGTTCTGGGACGTTGATATTAGGGTCTTTGGAGAGCTCCTCCTCGATGCTCACAAGTAAATGAGAAGTAGTAGCCAAAGTACTCTCTTGCTTTGACGATGCCATTTGCCTACCGAAATATAGCACTTGCATATAAAATCATGGCCAGGTAGTGCTGCATTTATATATACAGCCAGAAAAGTAATTATTAAATCATTAATTGGATCAGTTCGAATTTTCTAAAAAAGAAAGTGATCAACAAACGTGTGTCAATTGAACTATAGCGATCTCCCGTCTGCCATTAGAATTCTCGTTATTAATAATGAAACCATCATGTATTCGAACGGATCGAAGAGTACTATATATGTATGCATGGGAAACTGGAAATTAATGATCAAGAGAAATGAAAATCAACCTCAATTTGTAAAATTACTTTTTCATGATCCTTTTATGATCAAAATATTTTTCTAAAATAAATGATGTGTTTGCATATATGATTAACAAGCTGGATTTTGATTGGAAATGTATATATCCGTATACCGTACAACTATTAGTTAACATCAGTTAATACTATTCTCATACGGCGGCCATCAACATCGATCGTAACCTTCCCCACTGCAACTCGCGGCCCAGCCGCCTGTATCACCACTAGCTAGCTGCATGCCAACTAGATAAGAAAACGAAACGCGTACGTACGATTCAAACAATCAAGGCATCATATATATATATATATATATATATATATATATATTGAGAAAATATATTTGCAATCGTAAATTGTGCAACCGCCGCGTAATCGTTTTGAAAAAAATGAATAAAATATGGGACCCACATGAAAAAAATTAATTTTTTAATAGTGGACTCCACTTTTTTTCAAAGCGATTATGTGGCGGTTGCACACTTCACGATTGTATGTAGAATTACTCATATATATATATTCGATCCAATTTATGCACCGGTTTATAATTAGTCTTTAATTCATCATATATATTCACAATTTTTCTTTTGCTAACTCATTTCATATTAATCTATATATTTGTAGTTCATTATTTTTTAAATTAATATTATTAAAATAGTTTATAACACTTTTATCCTTTAAAAAGATATTTTGGTAAGAATATATTTTTATTTTCTAAGATCAATATTGCAATTCCAAATTAATTTGAAAGGAATAATAATATTATGTTTTAAAGTTCAAAAATGAAAATATTGTCTTTAAGTTTAAATTAGAATAATATTTTATAACTATAGGATATCATTTCAAAAAATAATAATAATTTTCTTCATATTATTATATGTATAATATGCTCGATCGATCTTCAACAGTGGAGGTTGCGTAATGAATGTTGCATGTTTGCACCTACTACGTAGGCGTTATTTCTACATGAGCAGCTAGCTAGCTGCACATGGCTTTATACTGGATAGAAACGTGGACAATTAATATTAGTTCTACATAAAGTCGATGACAAGTGTATTGACAATTAAGTTCATGCATATTAAGTTCTACATTAGGATTTACTGATCAGAAACGAAATATCTTTACTTACGAACGATTATGACATGTTTCCATATAATGACATGAGCATGTATAATTGTAGTCAATATGCATGTATGGGACAAGCTGTTTGCATGGAACCCACCATTATATGCATCAATTATATATATAGACAACTTTGTGACTGCTACGTTAGTCACAAAGGAGTTATACAAAATTTATTTATAAATTAACGTGGTTGGATTAATTTTTGATACGTCAAATTGTATGTAAAATTATTTTTATTATAAAATAAATCTAACAGATCACATGATATTACGTAAATTAATTATGAATTTACTATTATGTAAGCTCTTTGCATTTATAGCATCAGTACTTCTCTAGCTAGCGATCATTCATTCTTAGTACGTAATCACTACTTTAAAATGTCATTAATATTACAATTTTCTTTTATGTTTTTATCACTTCATAGATATTTGCAAATTAAGACTTCAAGAACACTACTGTCGGCCCAGATATTTAATCAATTGCTATTCAATTACGAGTAGATATAAAATCATGTTGCTCAGAGTCAAAGATAATATATCTACATAGTAATGTTTATGAACATAACGAACATGCATATATGAAGGTTATTATGTTAAATTAATTATTAAATAGTCTTACATGAGTATATATGCAGGATATTATAATATAGTAGTACTTTCCTCTTATTATGAGATGATCATGTCATTTTCATTAATTAGAATTTGTGTGTATATATGCCAAATATATTACTTTTATAAGTTATATAATATGTTGTCATAAAATCATGTCACTCGTATTACTAAAGCACCTTAGGATTTTTCATTGTAATGGCACTTTAACTAACCCATTATTAGGGCATGCACTTCAATCAGCAGGCAGCTCGCTTTAACTTTTGAGTTTTATCAATTAAACCCTGTGGACGGACAATTTTAGGAGAAGGCCAGGCCATGCACTCAGATTTCCCTAGTTGATTCAATAATATATTACTATTGGAATTGGATCGTATTATTGATTAATTGTAGGGGTGGATTAATATATATGCATGGAAAAGGGCATTGATCATTTATTGGGAACAATAAGCCACTACAAGAAATCAAACATTTTCCATCGTTCAAAATCGTCACAAATACCTTAATAATTGCTGCATTTAATCATTTTTGACAATTTATAAATCGCTGCAAGTTCGACGAAATTCAAGAGCTGCTTTTGGGGAAGAAGGTGAACTCGAGATTTGGGACTTTACGGGAGCAAAGCAACGGCCGACGGGGAGTGGGGAAAATGTGATTTTAGTGCGTTTTGGCGCCTTTTCATTAAAGATGGAATTCCAGCGAAACTGTCCGTCGCAACAAATTTTTTTTCCTTTTTCGGCGATTTTTTTCGTTGCAATTTAAGTTAAAATCGCTGCAAAAGATATTTCCAAAGTCGATTGGGTTTGGAGGCCGCATCGACAAACAGATTGCCGAGATTATAAACTATTGTGGCGATTTTATTAGCGACAAACAATAAATAGCCGGAAATAAAGTTATTTCTTGTAGCGAGCATGTGTTGAGATTAATAAAGAAATTATTTATTTATGACCCTTTTAGATTATCTTCATTAATTTTTTCAATTATCTATGATCAATAAATACTTGATCTCACATGTATCAACTCCCAGTAAAGAATTGAGAATTGCTCTTCTTTATATTTTTCAATGATCAGCTAGTAGTCATTCAATTTAAATTATCATGATTACATTTTAAGTAGCTTTCTATTTAAATAATTAATTTTAAAATTATTTAAAATGTGACTTATAATTAACCAGGCCGGCAGTGTTAGTGGGATGATGAATTTAGGATGAAAAATAACAATATTAGGACTTTAATTAAAGAGTTTGATTTGATAGGTAAGTTGTAAAAGTCATAGTTAATTTCTTAGTCTAATTTAACGTTTCATCGGCCTAATAATAAATTTATGGTGAAAACAAGGCATGTTATATATCATGATTCTTAATTTTAGTGTTTACATGGGAACATTAATTATGATTACGTGTGTGTGTGTGTGTGGATGGAAGAACCATTCTTTTTTATTAAAATACGAAACCCGATCGATCAGTACTTTTCCTAGATATGATATAACTCTTTGAAATCTAAGGACTTCTAAGAGAATGCAAAAGCCTTTCCATAATGGCGACAAAATTTGTTACCGTGTGCTCGAATTTAATTGTTTGACAAACTTTTCTATTTTTAAAAAACCAATTGTTTGACAAACTTGGGGAGAAGATAAGTGAATGCATGCATGTGCTCACTCGAAGAAAATTGTTTGATTTGATTATTATCCTGATTTGATTAAGTTTTTTGGGATAAGTGATGATTTTATATGATATGATCATAGCAGAGGTTCTGAATTCGAACCTTGAATCTACACTCAACCAAATTTAATAAAATATTTCACGTGTTAGGTCACTCATTGAGAGAGAGTCTGGCCAACACGTGTGAGAGTGTGTTAAGAATATAATACAAATAATTAAATCTAGATTTTTTTCATTAGTTTAAGCTTTTGGGACAAGTGATAATTTCACACTATCCATATTCCTTTTTCTCAAGATTGCATTTGTTTGAACCATCTCAACTATCTTCAATGAAAAATTTTGCATGGAAGTTTTACACCACACACCTTCACCTAATCAACATGTGGCTTTTTATTTTTTTCTTTCTATCTTAATGTTTAAAGAAGAAATTTGTTCAGCAGTCCAACACCGCACACCTACTTTTATGTTGTTATTTTTTAATGTTTTTTCCTTCAGCAGATCATGTATGTTGTAGAGTTGCTAAGCATAATAACTCTATGTGTGTGTTTAAATAAAAGGAAAAAAAAAAAGACAAATCATATGTTGGCCGTTAGGTGAAGGTGTGTGGTGTAAGGCTTCCTTGTAGCATTTCTCATCTTCAAAATAACAACTTTGGCATACAATTCCTCTAGTTTTTCTTTAAAGTGGTAAAATAATTACTACAAGAAAAACACTTATATTTGAACAATTATATGTGATAAAAATAACTATTTCCTATTAAAATGAGTCTGTTCCTATCATAAATAATTATTTCCGTCACAAATAATCATTTTTCATATCATGAATGTTGTGTATTGTGAAGTGTTAAAAGCCAAGCCTCTCTTTAATTAAACTTGTGATGATAAATGCATAAATCTCAGAAGAATCACAATAATTAATAACTCAGCTAATTTTCCAATTTATAAAAGCTTTGTACAGAACACAGTTCATTCATACTTAACCAAGCTGGATCGAGCCTATATATATATATATATATATATATATATATATATATATATATATATATGTTACAACTGTGGCAAAGACGACAGGAATAATAATATTACGGTACTGTCTTCCCCTTTGACCACGACATGATCATAGACATAAGAGTAGTAGTACTACTACTAGTACTACTTCTAATTATTTGACACACCACATGACAAGGTACCCATGAATTGCCATATTTCTTTTTTATTATAATTTATACTATAAACTATATATCAAAATTGGTAATTTATGCATACCTTAAGCTATCAAGTTTTAGCAATTTGCACCCTCAGTTAGATTATGACCATTAAGATCAATGTCACGTTCGAGCATTGTTTTTCACGGATTCTTAATTAACTGGGATCGATGCAAATTGCTAACAATTCAATAGTTTAGGGTGTGTAAACTATCAATTTTGGGCATTGAAAATATGGTAATTCATGGGTGCATTTATATATACATATATATATATATATATATATAGTTCTCATTTAATCATGAGTATTACCTTCCCCAGTTTTTATCCTTAAATACTCCAAATTTGTCTTTCCTTTGAAATCACGGGAGAAGAAATCTTTGTGAAAATCTTCCAGGGAAACCCTTCTAAATAAAGGTGGGCTTTTTGTACTGTTCAACAGACTTTTCAAAGGCTCAATCTCTGCCTCGGATTTGGGGTTGAAGAACACAGCGATCGATATCCTTTCTTTCTCTAAATTGATTGCTACCCTGTGCTCAGCGCTGGTATAGGCTCCATTGCTCAAGATCTGCAAAATGGCACATGCAGTACATGACAACATATATATATATACTACGCGCAACTGTAGTACATGCTTTAGCTCATGTCTGATTTCAGCTTCTTACCAATATATTTATTTATAAATGCCAATTAATAGGTGACAACATCATGTAGTTGTGATGTGTCTGTACTTTAGTGTCAATTTAATATATATTATATCTTAGCTAGCTAAAGAATATAATTAATCAAAAGAGTTCATGACAATAAGTACTTCTGGTTTGATAATGATTTTAGATACCCACAATGTTCCCACTTGGGCAAGCTTGGTCACGAACCAAAAGTTATTTCAGTCCGAAGTTGTTTTAATAATTAGTAATGGAGTTGATCTTTTATGTACTTTGACAGTACAAAATTAGATGGTATATATCTTTGTCCAATATCTGTCGTTTATAATCCCAACAATACAGTAGTACTAGGTCAACACCTTCGGTACGATATGATCCTCAAGTACTTGGATAATAAAAATAATAATAGTAAAATTTAAAAAATATTAAAGTGTTTGGTCTATGTAAAAGTTTTATACAAAGAAAATTCATTTAATATGATCGATCCTTATATTTATAAATATATATATATATATATATATAAAATAGATATAACATATTATATATAGAAACTCACGTTAATTTAAAGAAAAATTTATATAATTTTTTTACATTAATTAAGCATTAATCATATATAAAAACTCAAAAAAATGAGGATGAAAGGGAGTACCCAGCTTCCCTTCGCCTTACTACTACATGCGCCACCTCTTGCACCAACAAAGAAAAGGGGCAAGGCAGTCGGAATGAAAAGGATCCTCTCTTTGTCGTGCAACTCCATCGTGCGCATGCAAGAGTTTGTGTGTATCTGTGCGCGCGCTACTAGCTAGCTAATTAGAGTGTGTAATTAGGTCCATACACTTTTTTTTAATGAGTAATTCTACATACAACTGTGAAGTGTGTAAACGTTGCGTAATCACTTTGAAAAATAGTGAAGTTTACTATTAAAAAATTAATTTTTTTCATATGAATCCCATATTTTATTCACTTTTTTCAAAGTGATTACGCAGCGGTTATACAATTCACGGTTGTAAATATATTTTCTCTTTTTTAATAGTAAAAATATGATTTCAGTATAACATATATAATTAAATATATGCGCACACACATGATAGAGTAGTACATGTGTGCATGCATGCGTTCAATATACCACGTGCTTTTATTTTAAAAGACGTTCTTTCCAAAAGAGACGGGGGAATCAGAGGCAGATGATCTAGAAAAATACGATATGACAAACCTCCATGATGTCTCCTACGTTGACAACAAAGGCATGTGGAAGGAAGTTCACAGGAATCCAAACCCCATCTTTCTTAATCTGGAGACCCTCAACTCCATTGACTTGATGAAGGATGGTGATACCAGTAGCGTCAGAGTGAGGAGGAAAGCCAACAACAAGCTCTGGTTGTGGGCATGGTGGATAGTATGTCATCCTCACTGATCTCATCCCATGTTCAAATAACTCCTCCATCTCTCTCTTGTCTATCTTCAGAGCTTTTCCCATTAACTCCAAAAGTATCATGGCAAGGTTCTGCAGCTCTGAGAAGTATGACTCTAAGGTGTTCCTGCAGAAAGCAAAAAAAATATGACAAATGTTTACATGAGAGAGAGAGAGAGAGAGAGAGAGAGAGAGAGAGAGAGAGAGAGAGAGAGAGAGAGAGAGAGAGAGAGAGAGAGAGAGAGAGAGAGAACCTCAAGGATGAAGGTAGCTCTGGGAATAAATATGGCTTTCTTTTGTGAATAGGGTTGATTGTCATGTAGAACCTATCACCCCAATCAAGGTTTTGAGCTTTGGGTCGGAGGACTGTTCCATAGCCTTCAACATCACCTGGCCTTACCTTGTATTTCATTTTCTCTTCCAAGGGAAGCTTGAAGAATTCTTCAATCTCCTTGTTCAGCTTGTTTAGTAGTGAAGAACTTACTCCATGATTCACCAACTGTAAAACAATCAAACAACGACGACTTCTTGAGGATTATGATATTATTGTTTCAATTGTTTTTCGTTTTTTTAAGTTTTGTCAAGAAGAGGAAAAAAAAAACAAGAAAAAATAAGGAAAAAATAGACACTGTGCTTTGGTCCAATTCATGCAAGAGGGATCGATCGATGAGTACTCATGCATCGAAGGGAAATGAAGGCCGCAACATAAACTATATATATACCTTCCTAGTTATGTACATAAAACTAAATAGACATTGAGATTGGTGAAGGGAAATCGTGTTAATGAATAAACTCTTATTATTGAAGAAAATTAGAGAAAAAACCTGAAAAAGGCCCCAAGCTTTGCAAACAGAATGCAACTTGTCTAGTTCTAAGTCTGTGGTCTCCCCGATGATCAATTTTTCCATGTCAATTGTTGGAAGCGTGGGCAAGGTGGTAGTATTGCAGTCATGATCAGAGAGACCAAGTAGTACTGGCTCTTGATCTGGACAAATATAGTTCTGAGGGATTGTTGTAAGTGGCTTTTTGGTGAGCTCCATAACGCTGAGAACTGAATTTGTGCTCAAAAAGTCAACTGCATCCAGTGTTGCCATTGCTTAACCTAGCTAGGTGCACCAGCTTGTTATAACCAAGTAGGTGATGATCAGTTTAATTAGCTTGGGGGATGGTACGTTGGTTCTTCGGGGATGGTTGGTTCTTATATAGCACGAGAACGGCCTAGAGAATATTTTTTCTCTGCTAAAAAGGGTAGGAGGATTACCGAGAGTCGATTTTCGTATCCGGATTCCGGACGTGACCATAATAACACCCTAACTATAATCGAGGGCTTGCGCTGATCTATTAAGTCGGGTTTGAGTCATAACCTAAACCCCATGCAATTCTGTTGGGACCGATTCAAACCGGATCAAACCGGTACATATATATTATTTTTTTAATTTTATATATTATATATAAAATATTTTTATATGATTTTTTTATATTATATAATTTTTTATATTATATTATATGTTAAATTGCTGATTAATATATTCTGAAATTTTATAATCTTATTATTCATGTATATTAATCTTATAACATAAAATTAATATAACATTTGACTACGATATAACATATATAAATTAATCTTATGATTTTTAATATAACATTTGAATTTTGATATAACATAGAAATTTAGTTTTATAACATAAAATTAATATAACATGAAATTTTAATCTTAAACATAAAAATTAATATTAAGTTATTAATATAAAATTACTTCGGGTCAATCACTTGTTAAAGTTTTATTGGAGTATAATTTTGACGTTTATATGTAAAATCGAAAAAATCGGACCGGACCGAATCCGGAAAAATCGGAAGTTCTGGTTTAAGTGTTGACTCAGTCCAGTATTGACTCTTAAATTTTCAAAATGAATATATACTGGTTCGAATGTCCAAAACTGGACTGAATTGAACCAAGTACACCCCTAGTTGTAAGTGACCTACCTAGCTCATAGCACATGAATCATCAGAAGAACCAATAGTAACCATATATACACATAAATACAAGTTGTTTCATAAGAGAAATATTTTATACAAATCCCAAATAGATAAATCCTGCTGAGGCCTTTATAAAGGATCTATACATGACTTATCTATTTAAAACTACTGCCTAACATTACATAAACATCATAATAATAACGAAATTGCCCCCAACACGAAGTACTCAACAATATCTCCCCGAACAAAGTCAGTGATGAAACCAAAGTCAAGCTGTGAGCTTTTACTTCAACCACATGGAACATGTGGAACAAATACTTAAGAAAGTATTTTTTTTAATAATATTATGAATTTTTTTTAATCTTTAAGAGTAGGATGATGCTAGAGTTCCCGTTGGGGCTCCCGCTGGAGCTGTAACATGTATTTATATATGTTTTTTTAAAGTTGTTTTCTATATAAATTTTTTTAATATTTTTTAATATTTTTAAAAAATAAAATAAATTTAAAATATCATTAAAAATACTTTTTTAATCAAAAAGTAAAAAAAAATTATTAAAAAATACTTCCTTAATCACGAAGTAAAATAAAAAATCATAATACTTCTAATAATATTATGAATTTTTTTATTTTTTAAAAATATTTAAAATTATTAAAAAATCTATATTAAAAAAACTAAAAAATACACATAATAAAACATACTAGAGCTCCAACGGAAGCTCCCAGCGGGAGCTCTAGCATTTTCAATTAAATTTAAAGAAAATAAATTCAATTAACTAACATAATCATGTAATTTAATTAAAATTAAATTAAATTACATAAAAATTTACCTAAAAAATAAAAGAATGTCAATTTTGATAAAATTGATATTTTTATTTAGATTACATGATTACGCTTAGGGGTGTAACCGGACCGAACCGGTATGTACCGATTTTGTATTTTTTAAAACCGATTATGCACCGGTTATCCTCCTAAACCGGTACTTCCGGTTTTACTGGTTTCCGGTCCGGTCCGGTCCGATTTTCCAGTTTTTTTAAAATGTAAATTTCACAATTTGTCATTAAAAATTTGTTTATAAAAAAAAAACTGATTTAAAAAAAAAACTGTTTTATACTTTTGTTAATATATTAGACTATATAATAGTATTAATATTAGACTATTAGTATAGTTATAAGTTATATATTAGTATTAATTATAAACTTTTAGTGATTTAATATTAACATTTTATGTAATAATTTATAAATTATAACAAGAAATTATTTCATATATGAATATATATAATTATATATATTCTATATAAAAATTTCACATAAAAATTTATAATTATACATTATATATAAAACTTATATATATTAATATTTAATATATATAAAATATTTTGTATAAAACTTATATATAAAAATATTATTTTTTATTTTTTTTAATCAACCGGTCCAGTCCGATCCAAAAAATCCCTGAACCGGAACCGGCCGGTTTTTAGATTTTAAAAACCGGTTCCGGGACCGGACCGGTCCAAAACCGGTAAAACCGGTTCGATCCGGACCGATTTTTCGGTTTGCATTTACACCCCTAATTACGCTGGTTGATTGAATTTATTTTTTTTTTAAATTTTGTTACACGGTCATTTCTTTAAATTTTTAATTGAAATGAAAAAAGCAAAAAATTTAAAGAGTAAATGGAAAAAAATAACTTAATAATAAAATAATAATAATAATAATAAATGTAAGGATATTGGTCCCATCGGACACGAACTAGCCATGCGTTTAAGATCACATGGTCCACATGTCAGCACGCCACTATCGTGAATCTTCGACACTCCCACAACTACATGCACGCAGGTACGAACGGGTGGGTCACCCACCGCTGGGCTCCCTCTAGGCCAATTCAAAATTTTTTTTTTAATTTTATATATTTTTTAATTCTTTTAAATATTTTTAAAAAGATAAAAAAACTCATAATATTATTAAAAAATATTTTCTTAATTATTAAGTTAAAAAAAACTAAAAAATTAAAAAAGGGAGCGGAAGCACCCAGCGGGTCAGCGGATCCCTAACTTTTTCCCGAACATTAATATTGGTCACAAGCTCCAATACGAGAATCTTTAAAGGAATCTATACATAGATATTATTTAAATAATTAAAGGATAAGATTTAATTTATAGTAATTAAATTTTAATGAATAATGATATTCGTATATATAGTCGTATATTTTCTTTACTATTGCTAATTTAGTTTTTTTTTTCCTTTTTGTTCTTTAAATTTGGATTAAAAATCTAAGAACATGGCATTCTTGTATAATCTAAAAGAAAATATATTTAATCAATTAACATAATCATGTAATTCAATTAAAAATAAATTCATTAGTTGGTTGATTGTTTGAATTTATTTATTTTTAGATTATGCAAGAAGGTCATGTTCTAGAATTTTTAATCTAAATTCAAAAAAAAAAAAAAAAAAAACTAGATATTAAAATAGTAATAAATGATGTGTAAGGGTATCATTATCTTTTTTTTTTTTTGATATACTGACTAATTCTAATATTATAACTTCTAGAAGTTCAAATGCATTCGCACGTTGCCTATTAATCCTTCCAAAAAATTATTGTTCTTTAATTATATATACATTGATGGATGTAGTACTAATTTCATCCATAGGCGATAAGACTAGTTCATTAATTCAATGACCAGGGAGAAATAATTAGCTGCTAGGGTGCTAGGGTTACCAATTTTTCTCTCCTTCTTCGTTTTTAAGACAAATTAGTTTCAACGTAAAACTAATGTATTATTATTCAGTTAATTATACACCAGTTTTGCTATTTGCAAGCATATATCATATGTCAATATATACAATGTATTTATTATATATGAGACCTATATAATTATAAAAACTTAAAATATTAATATTTTCTCCTCTTTATAAGACCGATCGACTTCAATACATGTTGCGTAATAAAATTACCTAGACTTGCATTACAGTCTCCATTTGAAGGCTGTATCTAACATTGCTCATGTTTCAAACTCCCTTAATTTGGAATTGCAGTTGGAGCTATTTCATCACGTGGGGAAATAATGAATTAATAAATTAGATGTACTTTAGTCAAGTCACGGACCAAGATCACTCATATCTAAATTAATATTCTTTGCCTAATGCCTATCCCAAATTAAGGCCAAAAGTAAGAACAAGTCTCCAAAATTTCTGAAGAATATCCCATTGCATGAGTTGTCCTTGTTGCGTGATGGTTTAATATATGTTTTCATCCACCAGCCACATGTACTACTACTTTCTCCTCCATGTGATCATGATGTATTTTTCCAAGCATATAATGCAAATAAAAACGTGCATAAATCCCTATTTTTCTTTTGTGAAATTAAGTTGTTGATGGGTATGGTTTGACGAATTTGCAACTTATGAGTTAAGTATTGATCATGATCTACAAAACCAACCACTTGTTCTGATTAAGACCAACCACTTGTTCTGATTGTTGATATTATTTATCTCCACGTACGCCACTATCATGCTGTACTACTTGTTGTCGACCAAATGGATCATATCATCATGAAGTGGTCAAGGTTAGGGCTATTTGTAAATAAAACCAATCGACAAGTTGTTTAATGAATATTCAAAGTTCGGCTCGATCTGCATGCAAGATCGATGAGCCATTTGTATACACAAAATTAAGAATGAATATTATTATTATTATATAAATGTTACAGTTCATATAAAACTCAAAATGCACTACTTGTATAAACTTTAATAATTTCATATATATTCCTTACGTTTTATATTATTATTTTTAAGTTTTAGAAATTACAATAGACTTCATTACACTACTTGATAAAACACATATTCTCCTCTAATCCTCGCCTCCTTCAACAAGCCGCAGCCTCCATGGAATCCCATGCAGTGGAGCCGCCGTAATCCATTCTTGCCACACGTACTCGCTGCAACAAGGTACCACAGCAAGCTACCCTCCAGCCCCTCACGACCAAAACGCCCTAGACCCTTTCTCCAAAACCTTTGATTATTTGCTCGGTTGTAAACACACAGAAAAGAAAAAAGAAAGGCAAGAAACTTGTACAAAATTTTCGCTTTTCCTGCACTTGTGGTATCAATCTATTTTGTTTTCCTTCTGGCTTTGGTCATGAAGAGTGATAAATAATGTGTAGGCCAAACAGTGATGAGAATAAGGACTGAAATTCAAAGGCCGGATCTGTAATTTTTTGGGTCATGTACAACACAACACACAATCAATTAAAAATAAAATTTTACATTTTTTTTTTTTGAAATCTTCCCCACCATTCCAGTCCTCGATCTCCTCAGACAACTTCCCATGGTGATTAGGCCCTCCACCTCTTCTCCCTCCCCACATCCCATGCCACTGTCCAATTAGAAGTATGACCAAAATAAAATCAAAATGAAAATCATTGTCTTAACCCTTTAAAGAGAGAATGAGAGAAAAAAAAACTTGAAAAAAAAAAAAATGAACTATGGTATGCGAAGTGGAGGTGCATTGGTCCCGGAGAAGATGAGGAGATTTTCTTTCCGTTGAGAGGGGGATAATCGATTTGGGAATTTCAAATGTGATGTGCGGCTACACGAATTAATTTAGAATGTCTACGTGTCACTCATATATTGGAGGTTGTTATTTGGGATATAATGGACTCACCGATTTTAAGATTTTCTTTCCGTTGAGAGGGGGATAATCGATTTGGGAATTTCAAATGTGATGTGCGGCTACACGAAAATTAATTTTGAATGTCTACATGTCACTCGTATATTGGAGGTTGTTATTTGGGATATAATGGACTTACCGATTTTAAGATTTTCTTTCCGTTGAGAGGGGGATAATCAATTTGGGAATTTCAAATGTGATGTGCGGCTACACGAATTAATTTAGAATGTCTACGTGTCACTCATATATTGGAGGTTGTTATTTGGGATATAATGGACACACCGATTTTAAGATTTTCTTTCCGTTGAGAGGGGTATAATCGATTTGGGAATTTCAAATGTGATGTGCGGCTACACGAAAATTAATTTTGAATGTCTACATGTCACTCGTATATTGGAGGTTGTTATTTGGGATATAATGGACTTACCGATTTTAAGATTTTCTCTATCATTATTATTATTATTATTAAGTTGGTTTGAAATTGAATCTGCTTATGATCAGTTTGCTGCGTGCCCACGCAATTGTTCTTAATTAACGAAATACCAAATTGGGTGATCTGTGCCTTTGCTTGATAGTTGATATATATATATATATATTGTTTGGCGCCGCACAGACGGGTACATTGACTTGGTTTGTACCTATAAATTACATCACCTTTATATAAAAATGGAGGAATCATTAGAAAGTGAAGTGTTATTTATAAAGAGAAGTGTCAGATTTATAAAAATGTAGGTAAAAAGATACCATGCATTGTCACGATGGTATAAGTTACTGTAAGACAGCGCATGCAAAGGATCGATCGAGTTTATTGGAATGGCAGTTCAACTAAATTTAGCATGATGCATGCATGTGTGCAGGATATATTTTTTACTCTTTTATATCTTTATACATATATATATATGTATGTATATGTATATATAAAATTATATATATTCTGCACATGGGGTTTTTGAATAAAGTTAATTCTGAATTTCAACATCGTAGAGTATGTAAACATCGCATAATTTTTTTGAGAAAAGTGAATAAATACAGGCCCTACATTAAAAAAAAAAAAAAAAAAAAACTAATTTTTTAATAATAGACCTAACTCTTTTTCAAAATAATTGTGCAACGCTTACATACTCTGCGACTGTATATATCATTACTCATATATTATACATGCATAAAGTTATAATTGCGTTCTAACAGGGGAACCGGCCATGCATGCATTAAGATATTGGAACTAAAATAATCAAGATTAGGATAAGCTAATTAAGCTGCGACAAGTCAAAGGTTTGATAAGCATGCATGCACTCATGATATATTTAATTTCTAATTGGGACCATTTCAAAACTGATCGCCCATTAATTATTCTGTGTTTGTGGGAGAGGTCGATTAAGCTGATCATCCTCCTTTTGATGTGTTTTTTTTTTTTTTTTTCCTTCCCGGTCGTAGATGGTCGTGGCCTGATTCTTTACGGACAACTGCTAAAGATATCACAAAAGTAAATCTCACCTTCTGGCCATGTGGTTATATATTATATGTTAAATTATTATATAACAATTAAAAGTGTTACAAATACGAAGAGAATACTTTATAAAAATAAATCTATAAACTGACATAGCATCATATGATACATTAGATCTACTTTACAATCTGATGTATTATCATAAATCACATAGTTTGTAAATCTTGATCTATACATGATTTAAAAATGAGTAATTCTATTCTTAGCCCACTTAAGTCTCCAACACCACAAACTAGCTAAGCTGGGTTTTTTTTTTTTGTCAAAACGATTCGTTTTGAAGACTACTCCCACATTTTCGACCTTCTCTCCCAAATCTTCCATTCGGATTTGCCCCTCCGCCGTTTCCTTACCAACACCAACTGAACATTGTAGTGGATGGCGTGGTTGAACAAAATGCTAAAAGAGAAGATGAGCTTGCAAGTGTCCATTGGGGGATATAAAACATAAAATGAAGGGAAATTTCGTGGAAGGCGACTTTGTCTTCGCCTTCATCTTCATGAAAACAAAACCAAAGAGTTGTTGATGTCGCTATTATTGTCTTCATCTTTATCTGATCCCAATATTCCGTCTGTGGTCGTAGTCGTGGGTAGGACCGAAGCTTGTTGTTGTTATCGTCATCTGGCGTCGTCTTCGTCTGATCCCAAATGTCATACCATATCTCTCTATCTCTCGCGAAGAAGAAAAAAGATGGTAGCCATCAAAACCATTCAAACCTCTTTCACGGCAACCAAACATGGAATTTTTCACACAAAATGACCCCTCAACACAAAGATTTTTTTCCTGTGCCTTAGCAAACTTTTCAACTGTCAAAACATGCAACGAATATAGAAACTAGGAATTATCTTCTTCTTTTTTCCCTTCGTTTTGTCTATTTTCTTGGGAACTAAACGAAACAAGATTTGACGGTTACCTTAAATAAAGCAAACAAGCATTAGCAGTAGAGCAAATCCAATAATGTGTAATGCAAAGAAAGTCATTTGTGGGGATTCGCCTGGCTTTCGCAGATGGAGATGTGTTCGTGGGGATTCGGCATTTGCAAATGGAGATGCGTTTTAGTCGAAGGAATTGGACCGTTTTACTTAAACTCGGTCGGCCACATCAGCTGGTGTGTGGAGTTGGAGGCTAGATAGGCTTAGGACTAGATTTTCTCTTTAAAAATTACTCAAATAAAAACAATGAGATAATTACGGGAATGTTTGAAATTACCACTTTATATCTTAAAAATATGGTTTTTTGACACATTGCAAATTTCATTTTTAAATTATTAAAATAATATAATATTCAATATCTTTTGTTGACCATTATATATATACATATATATATAATTGTGTTATGTAGCCAACATTCTACCTGTATATCTTGTCAATCAATATTACCATAAAATAATGTAGCCTACATTACTTTAAATACGTACTAAAAGATTCAATCCGTCAATAATATTATAATTATAGAGTACTGCATGCTACAAAACGGATGATAATTCAATGTCGCAAAGTGAAAACGATCTCCACTTTGTTGTTCATGACCTGATCAAGAGTGACAAATTGGATTTTGAGCCCAAGAGGCCCTACTTAAAAGCCCAAAGAGATCCACTTATACGATGGCCGGTCCATATTGACAAAACAAAGTCCAAAACTCCAGCCTACCAACCCTCACCCCCATTGATTTCTAACTGCTATTTCAAAGGAGAAAATATATTTGTAATTATGAATTGTGCAACCGTCGCGTAATCGTTTTAAAAAAATGAATAAAACATGAGAATCATATAAAAAAATTAATTTTTTAATAGTGAATCTCACTCATTTTCAAAGCGATTACGCGACGTTTACGTACTTCATGATTGAAAAAAAGATGTATACTCTCAGCACCCAAAGTTTTAGGTAAAGTTTGTCTAATATGCTACTTTTTAGATTTTGGCTAATCATTTAAAAACTTAGTTATGAACTCCATATTAGATTAGTCATTTTATTTTTTATGATAATAATTTTTTTTATCTACATTTTTAATGCATTTATTTATTTATTTTTAAATAATTTATTTATTTTTTTCTACATCTTTAAATATTTTTTTAAAAATATCAATTTATTAATAATCACTCATTTAACTATTAAATAAATAAAAGATGGGTCGATCTTATCTCTAGAAATTCTCGATTCAAATAGCATTTTCTATTTATCAAAGATCCCTCATCGGCCCCTGGAAAAGAGGCGTGTACGGCGGCAGTCTTTGCTTTGTAATCAATGGAAAAGGTCAAGATTTCTCCCCAAGTTACCTCCTAAAAAACTAATGCACAATTTGACCAAGAAGAGTCCAACATCCCCGGTAGCTTGTTTCTGCTGGGCTTTATAATGGGCCGGAAAGTATGCATCCGACTTATAAATACTAAGATCTATTTTGATTATGAAGATAAGATGGGAAATTAATAAGTAATCGTGAGGTAATTTGTAAATATTAATGAAATTGTTTGAATTAAGATTTTTATGAGATTTTGAAAAATAAGCGAGAAAAAATTGAATAAAAAAACTAGAAAGTGAAAATAGAGTTAGAATATCATTTCTTAATATTATTTTTATTTTGAGATTTGAAAAAATTAAATTATTTTTTGTATTTTATTTGGAAGTTTAAGAAATTTTAATGATTATAAGAAAAAATTAAAAAATTGAAAGTTTGAAATTGAAAATATTTATAAAATAAGATGAGATGTGATGAGACATAATGGTATCAAAAGTTTGTAAAACAAAATCAGGACTAAAATTTTACACAATTATCCAATTTTCATAAAGGTTTGGTTAACCTTTATGAAACACAAAAAACATCTCTTAGCCTATGTGAACCGGGTGTCTATATATGTTGAGGTTGGTATTTGAATCATCATTTTGGGAATGATCATGTAGGCATAGGCAAGACCTATGTAACTTACCTCAATCCTACACGTAGATTAGTAATACATTGATTTATTCATTTTGCAGGAATGCCAGATCTTTTATGTTTATGTTTTTTCCCAGCATCCCAAATGTGTAAATATTTTTTATTGAGCAACTCTTATGGTGTCCAATGTGATCATTAATAAAACAACCCATAATTCATCATTATCTTGTTTAATTACGGAATACTGATTTGCAATGGCAACTCAATCCTTTAAATATTCAAGTGCGTATCCCATATATATATATATATATATATATATATATATATAGAGCTGCTTTTATTAATTTTATTTTTGTCACTACATATTTTTACTGATAAACTGTCAAACTTACATTTTAAAAAAATTGAAAAAGGGGATCATACCGGACCAGAAACCTGTAAAATCGAAATTACCGGTTTAGGAGGGTAATCGGTCCGCAATTAGTTTTGAAAAATGCAAAACCGGTACATACCAGTTCGGTCCTAGATTTTGTCTAAGACCGGACCGGACCGGACCCATTACACCCCTAATCCAACTTATAAATACTAAGATCTATTTTGATTTTGAACATGAGATGAGAAATTAATAAGAAATTGTGAGATAATTTGTAAATACTAATAGAATGGTTTGAGTTAAGATTTTTATGAGATTTGAAAAAATAAGCGAGAAAATTTTGAATAAATAAATTATAATAGAATATAATTTTTTAACATTATTTTTATTTTGAAATTTAAAAAAGTTAAATTACTTTTTGTGTTTTATTTGGAAGTTTAAGAAAGTTGTAATGATTATATGAAAAAATTAAAAAATTGAAACTTTGAAATTGAAAATATTTGTAAAATAAGATGAGATGAGATATGATGGTATCAAAAGTATGTAAAACAAAATCAGGTCTAAAATTTTACATAGTTATCCAATTTTCTAGGTAATGTATCCGATGAGATTGTCGGTTAGTAGGGGTGAAAACCGACTGTATCGGCGCGGTTTTGGGGTAAAACCGACGCCGACCGATAGTTTATTTTTGGGGGAGGAAACCGGCCGAAACCGATCGATGGGGAGAAAAACACCGGCCGTCTCGACACCGGCAATTCTCTGGCGGTTCACGGTCGGTTCATCGGCGAGTTTCGTCTGAGAGAGTAGAGAGAGAGTGTGTCGCAGAGGAGAGAGAGGGGATGAAAAATGTGCTGCGTCAATGGGAAGAAGACGCCCGAGGAAGAAGACGACCTAATTTCAAAACGACGCCGTTTGGTCTAAACCAAACGGCGTCGTTCTACTTAATTTTTTTTTAATACGTTATGAATAAAACGACGTCGTTTGGTTTAATACCAAACGGCATCGTTTCAGTTATGTTAAAACACAACTACAGACTTAAAGCGACGCCGTTCCACTTAAACTTAAGTAGAACGGCGTCGCTTTGAATACAGAATATATATATAAAAAAATAACATTTCTTTAATCGGCCGGTTCAGCGGTTCGAACCAGGTTCGAACCGACGCTGAACCGGCCGATATCGGTTTATACTATTTTCTGCCGCACGCCGACCGGTTCTTCACCGGTTTCGGCCGGTTCCGAGCTCCGGCGGCCGGTCTGAGTCGGTCTAGGTCGGTTTATCGGTTTTTTGTACAGCCCTATCGGTTAGCACATAACAGCAACTCCATAGATTATATCGATAATATTTTCTAATCTCTTCCCTACTAAAGGACTGTAATTGAGTCGAGTTTGAATGAATAATGTACAGTCAAACTCAGCTGATTATTAAAAAATCTTATTTGAATTCGAATTGATTTTTTTTTATTATGTTTAAAATTGACTTGACACGAGACTAAGGTTTAGTTTGGGTATTGAGAATATTTTTTCAGAATATTTAACTATTATTTATTATTTTATTAGTATTTTTATATATTTTTAATTATTATTCATTACTATTTAATATTCTATCATTATTTTTACATAACTTTTTTATTACTATTTACAAAATACCTCATTATCAAAACGCAATCTAAAAATCAAGTTGAGTCCTCAATTAAGCGCTCGACGAGCCTCTACTCGTTTATCATTTTTTTTAAAAGCTAAATTTAAGAAAACAAAAATAAAAAAGGAAATATCAAAATATTTCTACTCACAATATACAATTACATACAAATGTATTTTTACAATTGAAATTACTTACTATTATTTATAAATACAATTAAATACATATGACAACTTGACTGTAATGGTTATTATTATTATTTTTATTTTTGATGGTTCCATTAGGAAGGAAGAGCGTGGAAGAAAGCGTGGGTATAAGAACTGTATGTGATTGCGAGATTGGTTCGATGAAACTCATATTCGACTAAATATTAAATCAATAAAACTTTAGCTAATCACGGCTCTTTCAACATCCATCGTTTTCTCTCCACTGCGTTTGTTGCCATTTTGCGAACGAAAAAATCTGCTTCACACACTACCGTGTGAAGCAGCCCCAGCACACTTAACATGCTGGGGTGAAAAAAAAAAAATTGCACTGGGATGGTGCGGCTGCAGGCTGCCCCCAGAATAACTCTTTGCGAACGTAAACGTTTTGTCTTCAACAGAACTTAAAAGGTTATTTCCTACTGATACTAATATATAACCATACTAATAGTATAATATTAATACTATTATATAGTCTAATATATTATATAGCTATACTAAATCACTATAACTTTATAACTAATACTAATATAGTTATACTAATACTAATTATTATAACTAAATCATTGTAAGTCTATTAAATGTATTACAAATATATATAAATTATAATTATCAATTTCTCAAACCATAAAAAATCTTTTTGGTTATCATTTATGAACAAAAAACAGTACCACATTGGGGAAACGGTGTTGCTTCCTCTCTAGTGTTTACTCTCGAATAAACCCTAAAATCACTAATCAAATAGAAGCTGCAAACGTCTCTGCCTCTCTCTCGTCTCTGTCTCTGTCTCTGTCTCTCTGCAATCTTCCTCACCTCTCGTCTCTTGTCTCTCTTCCTCAGCCTCACTCTCTGTTACACATAACGTAGCTACAGCCTACCAGTACTACCATGCACAGACCCTTGGCCTCACTTCACGGTAATTTGTTTTTGTATTTTTTAAATTACTTTGAAATCTAAAATCTGATAGATGGTTTTATTAGGATTTTTGTGATTGTGTTTGTGATTATGTTTGTGTTATTAGGGTTTTGTAATTGGGTTTGTGTTATTAGGATTTTATGAGGTTTATAACTTTAAGAAAATGAGATAATTGCATCTGGTTTGCCTCACATTTTCTGCTTCTCCAAGAATAAAAATATTAAAGGTTTGGTTTTGAAACCTTTATGAAACACAAAAAACATCTCTTAGCCTATGCGAACTGGGTGTCTATATATGTTGGGGTTGGTATTTGAATCTTCATTTGGGGAATGATCATGTAGGCATAGGCAAGACCTATGTAACTTATCTCAATCATACGCGTAGATTAGTAAGACATTGATTTATTCATTTTCCAGGAATGCCACATCTTTTATGTTTATGTTTTTTCCTAGCATCTTAAATGTGTAAATATTTTTTATTTGAGCAACTCTTCTAGTGGCCAATGTGATCATTAATAAAACAACCCATAATTCATCATTATCTTGCTTAATTACGAACAACTCAATCCTTTAACTGTTCAAGTACGTACCCCATATATATATATATATATATATATATATATATATATATCTAGTTATAGCTGCTTTTATTAATTTTATTTTTGTTACTACAGATTCTTAATCTGTCAAACTTACATTTTAAAAAAATTGAAAGACCAGACCAGACCAGAAACTGGTAAAATCGAAAGTACCATTTTAGGAGGGTAACCAGTCCGTAATCAGTTTTGGAAAATATAAAACCGGTACATACCGGTTCGGTCCTAGATTTTGTCTAAAAACGGACCGGACCGGACCGGATCGGACCCGTTACACCCCTAATCCGACTTATAAATACTAAGATCTATTTTGATTACGAAAATGAGATGAGAAATTAATAAGTAATTGTGAGATAATTTGTAAATATTAATGGAATGATTTGTGTTAAAATTTTTATGAGATTTAAAAAAAAATAAGTGAGAAAATTTTGAATAAAAAAATTATAAAGTTAAAATAGAATTAGAATATAATTTTTTAACATTATTTTTATTTTGAGATTTGAAAAATTTAAATTACTTTTTGTGTTTTATTTAGAAGTTTAAGAAAGTTATAATGATTATGTGAAAAAATTAAAAAATTGAAACTTTGAATTTGAGAATATTTGTAAAGGACCGTGCTACGTCCACAGAAGATTTCTACAGAAATCTTCTACCGAACACTACAAATCTTTTTTTTATCTTTTCTTTCACTATTTTTTTAAACTGTTTAAACATTTTTTAAAAATAAAAAAAATCACACATTCATTTAAAAACCCTTTCTTAATCATTAAGTAAAAAAAAATTAAAAAAAAAATTCGGTAAAGAATTTCGATGGTTTTTTCTGTGGATATAGTGTTTTCCATTTGTAAAATAAGATGAGATGGATTGAAATGATATCAAAAGTTTGTAAAACAAAAGCAGGTCTAAAATTTTACACAATTATCTAATTTTCTAGGTAATGTATCCATTGAGATTGTCAGTTAGCACGTAACAGCAACTCCAAAGATTATATCAATAATATTTTCTAATCTCTTCCCTACTAAAGGACTGTAATCGAGTCAAGTTTGAATGATTCGGCTGATTATTAAAAAATCTTATTTGATTTCGAATTGAACTTTTTTTTTATTATGTCTAAAATCGACTTGACATGAGACTAAGGTTTAGTTTGAGTACTTGAGAATATATTTTTTTATAATATTTCATTATTATTTATTATTTTATTAATTTTTTTTTATCTATTTTTTATTATTATTTATTCTATTATTATTTATTCTATTATTATTTTTCATTATCTTTTTACTACTATTTACAGAACACTTCATTATCAAAACGTAACTTAAAAATCAAGTTGAGTACTCAATCGAGCGCTCGACGAGCCTCTACTCGTTTATCATTTTTTTTAAAAGCTAAATTTAAGAAAACAAAAATATAAAAAGTAAATATAAAAATATTTCTACTCACAATATACAATTACATACAAATGTATTTTTACAATTGAAATTAATTACTATTATTTATAAATACAATTAAATACATATGACAACTTGACTGTAATGGTAATAAATTATTATTATTATTTTTATTTTTTATGGTTCCATTAGGAAGGAAGAAAGCGTGGGTATAAGAACTGTATGTGATAAAAAAACCTTAGGGATAAAATATATTCTTTCTAGATGACTCACTCGAGACCATCGGCCTGCTCAAACTTGCGTCGTCTACTCAAAATTGTCAGTATTTGGGAAGCTAGAAATAACGAAAGGCCTGGTTTTGCTCTTCCTCAGAAGGCCTTCATGGAGACAGAAACAGAAGTACAAGTTAACTTCGGAAAATCCATCATAGTACCTAGTGTTCAGGAGCTGGCCAAGGAACCCATCTCCAACATCCCACCTAGCTACGTCCGAGATGATCAGGACCTTTCGTTCCTCTCCTCTGAGTCATCACTTCCATCGGTGCCGGTCATCGATCTCGAGAGGTTGGTTATTGAGGATTACTCCAGTTCTGAATTGGAGGGGCTGCACTCTGCTTGTAAGGACTGGGGATTCTTCCAGGTATGCTCTGTATATTTCCAGGCCAGGCCAAACAAGAGCCAAAATAGGCTCATCTACTTTTCTTTTCCTAGAGAACTTCTGTTTTCAGGATTTCGAGCATCTGATTCTAATCCATATCAGTTTTAGATGAAGATATATTCACCCCAAGCAGAAGAAATTCGAGCCGAATTTGCGTACACTTAGCAACCTTAGACTGCCAAGGAATATCCATCTTATATCTCAAGCTACCAAACATGAACATTGCATCCTCCAACCAACATGAATCCTCTGTTAAGATCCAATTATCAATATTGTGGCAACACATGGCAAGGAAGATCCATCTTATTCCTTATTACTGTAGCTACTCAGGAATACATGAATAAAGGCAGTGCACCAATCTTACCAACCATACACAACTTGATGTGAATAACATGCCTCCCAGGCCAAAAACACATGAACCCTGCCATAGATTATGAGTGCTGCAATAACTTGGCCAACACTTGCCCTGCCCTGCCCTTTACCTCTCTCTCTCTCTCTCTCTCGTATTCAAGACTAGCATCACTACTTTGACTTATTAGCACTATTGTTCTTATATCGTTAAGAGCAGGTTGTAAACCATGGAGTCAGTACTTCCTTGCTGGAAGAATTCAGAAGAGAAATTGAGAATTTTTTCAAACTTCCCTATGAAGAGAAGAAGAAGCTTTGGCAACAGGCTGACAATCATGAGGGCTTTGGGCAGCTCTTTGTAGTTTCAGAGGATCAGAAGCTGGACTGGTCTGACATGTTCTATATAACTACTCTTCCACTCAATCTGAGAAAGAGTGACCTATTTGAAAAGCTTCCCCCAAAGCTCAGGTTTCTTTGTACCTTCAGTGTGGTTTTAAATGCACTAATTAGAGTTATAATGCACATACATGATTTGAATTCAACTTCATATTTGTGTTGCAGAAACTCCTTGCAAGCTTACTCTATAGAAGTGAAAAATCTGGCCATGGAAATCTTAGGTCACATGGCCAAATCTTTAAAGATGGATGCTGAGGAAATGAGGGAGCTGTTTAGTGATGGAGTTCAGTCTATGAGGATGAATTACTATCCTCCATGCCCTGAACCAGATAAAGCCATTGGGTTAACTCCACATTCGGATGCAGATGCTCTAACAATTCTCTCTCAGCTCACTGAAACCGAAGGTCTCCAAATCCGAAAGGATGGAAGATGGGTTCCAGTAAAACCTCTTCAAAATGCTTTTGTAGTCAATATTGGAGATATCATGGAGGTGCTAGTTTACTCTGATCTAAATACAGTATAGATAAAACCTGATCAAAAGAACTGTGCAGGAAAACAATTGTTAGCTTCCCCTTCTATGTTTCAACCAAGCTACTAGTGTGTAAAATGTAATCCCTTGAATCAAACCACAGTAGCTAGGAGAATGTCTATGAGGGTAATCTGAATCATTTAGATCCTATCATTCTTGCATATTGGCTGCCTCTTCCAGTGTCTGGAATCTGTTATATGCAGCAACAGCATAAGACTCTTGCTCTGCAAGACCTAAAATTTTAAGTTAAAAAGACATTCATGACTTCATCAATTACCTAAAATCTTGTCAGAAACTAAGTTGAAACTTCATATATAATCTCTTTTCTATGTGAAATTGACATTTGATACTAAAATTTCTTGTTTGCCCTGCAGATTGTGAGTAATGGCATTTATCGGAGCATCGAGCATAGGGCAACAGTAAACTTCTCAAAAGAAAGGCTCTCCATTGCCACATTTTATAGTTCCAAGCTAGATTCAGAGTTGGGACCTGCACCTAGCCTTGTTGGCCCTCATAACCCAGCAAATTTTCGACGGGTTCCGACGGAGAGGTATTTTAAGGACTTTTTTGATCGAAAACTAAACGGTAAGTCATACCTTGATTTCATGAGAATAGATAATGAGGAAGGCAACAGATGCTGAATATGCATTAGCTAAATAAGGCAGGAGTTGAGCAGCCACAAACGTGATAGATTATGCAAGAATTTAGTTCTGGATGTTGCAGTGAATTTCAGTGATGTTAATGATCATGACAAATAAATTCAAGCAATTTCTGTTTAAAGCACCTCGTAAGAAGGCATATAGATTTGCAAGAACTTCATCTTCCACAGGTTTATTTTTTGCCATATGTTGTGATTGCACTAGATCATTTTCTTCACCCCTACATGCCAGTAACTGGAACTAGGAATTTTTTTTTTTCCTTAAAATGGAAAGAAAAAAGAATGTCGAGTAACTATTTATAAAAAATCTAGTTGTAAGCGATTCTGCGCACTAATACGCGTACTCATTCAATATGATTGGTCAGAAAGTAGACTTTATTGAAAACAGTACTAATTTAAATTTAAAATATGAAGACAAGAATATTAGTACGTAGATTAGTACGCAAACTTGCTTGTATATAGCAAAACTCAACTATTTATACCTTGTTGAATAGGAATAATGAGTAGAATTTCTCATTTCATTTATTTTATACCATGTCATGATAAAAGATATTGAAAGTTTCGAATATCAAGGATACAAGTCTCGCACATGTCTTTATGAAAAACTGGAAATATTTACAATGACACTTTTGAATTAGGAATCATGCAAGTGGTAATAGCTCGAAAAGTTGTAAAGAAATTTCTAAAAAATAAAAAAAGAAAATTAATTTTGTCTTGTAGCTCTAGATCTTGACCTTATTATCTCCGCAAAATCAATCTCAATTTCAATGCAATTTTAAGATAATATAATATAAAAATTTATTTTTCATTACTAATACTATATACTACACTCATATCTCACTTTCTAAATGTGTCACACTTTCCTGTTTTTAAATTATCTCTTAATTTTTAAAAATAATTTTAAAATTGATGGACAAAACCACCTCAAATGAAATAATGGTGTAGTCTAAATGATTTTCCTTTTCACACATATATACTACACTAGGTCAGAGCAACGTGCAAAGCACGTTTGCCTAGTTAGGTGAGACAAGGTTTATAATAAAAAAAAAAAATCATTTTGGACTATTATATGGAGTTCAAAGCATAACACATATTTTTGCTTTGAAGTAGGGTCAAAGCATAACACATGAAAACATGTGGCACCATACGACAAATGATTTTCAATATCAACACTCTAGAATATTTATTTTCTTGGTCTTGAATAGATAGTTTCTTTTTTCTTCATTAAAAATTTACAAAATTATGCTTTTCTGCGCTTTAAGATCACTCAAAAGTGTGTTTTAAGCAAATATTTGTAAATTCGCTTTGCTTTGTCCTTGGGTTTTGCTCTTTAAACGATCAACCCAACACCATTGAGGCAAACAATCTTTGATACAAGTGTAATTAAAAATTAGACAAATAAAAGGAAAGGAAACGTAATAGTTAATTAAATGACAATGCATCAATAGCAAAAAGGACACTTTCCTTGATAAATGAACTTAGGAAAATATCAGAAAGCTTTTGCCGGATCATCTCAGCAATATGTAGAGCTATTAACGATGAGAATCTCACACTAAAAAATAAATGCAAAAACCTCTATACTACAGTACTAAAGGGCTCATACTTTACCCATAAAAAAACAATATATGGCTCATAATTAAATTTCAGCAGTCACATACATAGTTGAAAACAATCCATGAACCCAAAACCCAATCTATCATTACAATCTTTGACATAGTTTTTGCTAAAAAAAAAAAAACTATGGTACAAGATATTGCATTGCAAATAATCAAGGGATCCTCCCAATAGCACATTTCTCAATTAACAATATGGCACAAAACTTAATAGCTTATGCATGCAACTTATATATAGGGCGGGATATAGTGGTTCAGCAATTCAAGTCTATAAGATGTATGACTTGATCAATCAATTTGTGCTTACAAAGTCCATCCAGCAACTTAGAAGACTGACTTACTCGCTCCACTATTTTAATCCAGCAGCTAGCAACATATTCAACAAGCTGCAAATTTGAAATTAAAAATTAATAATAAGTTGGAAGATTAACAAAAGACTTTAAATAATAACCAATAGCAAAATCATTTAAAAGAAAAAAGAAAGACAATAAAAAAACTCTACACGATACATGCCTGTCTATCTTCATACTGAAGAAGACAACACAATATGGGAATAGCTTTCATGAAAGATGAAGGGCATTCAGAGGGAAGTTTCTTACAGACGTTCACCATAGTGGAAAGAGCAACTCTCTGAGACAAGTTAAATAAAAATTAAATACCATGTTGAAAATCCTCACACCACCAAACTAATACAGTTTACTACATTCGATCAGTTTTCTAATACAGTTTAAATGCAAGGCACGTTTCCCTAGCTGTGGAAAAAATTGTGTAAATAACAGACTCTTTCTCTAAAGCAAGCATTGCTTTGAAAAACAATGACTTCACATAGGCAGAACAAAAAAATAAATTATACAAAAAAAAACAATGTATTGGTCTTTGCATCTCCACAGGAATAAAGACCATAATATATACTACTAACTTTAGATGAAATGCAAACAACACAAAATCCGAAATCTCATAGAATTATTTAATTGCAATAACAGTTCAGTTCAAGATGCATGAGTAAGCCAAATAAAAATGAAAACCAGTATAAGAAACTAAAAAAAATGTAGCCTTGACCTTCATACACCCAAGACATAAATCTTCTTGGCCACTTTTTCTAAAATATAAATATATACATAGGTATGGATATATATAACAACTGACCTCCAGTTTCCAGCATACAATGACTAAAATTGCCAACTCTAAAATAAAAAATTTAAAACAACTGGTACAGTTCCTCCATCCAACATTGCTGATATATATTTCACATAAAAATCACACTCCATGAGGGAAAACTTCAGTGAATGTTCCTGATTCTCCAAACCTAGAGTAAGCTCCACTTCCACGCCTTCAACCTTACCCAAGAGTAGCACCCATCAAAATCCATTTTTGAATGTAGACATGAGAAATGAGCAAACAAACAAACAAGAGAAACCATACACAATTTAACATATACATAAAGCCTATGCATTTTTAATTATAATTCTTAATTTTACAAAGCAAACATTAATAGAGGAGGATGATTATTTGGAACGTCAATTTCAAAATAATTAGCACCATACAAACCTGAACCCAAAGATTGATCCCCTAAGATGATTGAATTCAATAAGAACATGGATAGACTCCCTGCGATAATTTGATCCAGACAAAAAAGAAATAATATTTAGTATAATGCCCATATCTTTCAATCTCAAAGGCAAGTCTTACAGCCCAAACTCATTTATATGCTTATATTGTTAAAGATACCATGACTTGAAGTGTCTTTTATTCACGGTTCTTAACCAATATTTTGATATTAAATATGCTTTTGACTCTGGGAAATAATTTCTAATGCTACTTGAGAACTCATAAATGATCTGCACATACAAAGAGATATAATAGTGGGCAGTGGAATCATTGTTGATTGATTATAAGCATAAAACCTACAAAACAATGAATTGGTTGTTGTATTATGAAACAAAACATAAGGACAACACCTACATACAACTTTGAGACTTGTTACAAGTAGCTTAAATTAGCAGTGTATATGAACTCAGACCTATAAGTATATTAATTTCCCAATCAAGTTTTCAACAAACTTTCCATAAGAAAGCAAATCATTTAAATTATGACTCTTAATCTTACAGAGGGAAAGCAATCAAAGCAACCAGTGTAATACACACAATACTCAACCAACAACCAACACAAATATATTACAAATGAAAAACATACACGGTATAGTAGTTCTTTGGCAGATAAACATCTTTCACCAGACCATATCGCTGATCGCTCAGATGGAATCCTAAGATCTTTTGTCCTGCACATCGCAGTCCAAAATCTCAAACATTTCATTCTTTAACAGTAGAGCATTCACTGATTATATTAACATTTTAGAAAATAATTAGAGTGGAGATTTGAAGAGAAGTAATATTACGATAATCAGACAACACAAACAGGGATAATAATACAAAATTTTCTCTTGAAAAAAGACTTGAATAAGTAAGGAAGAGACCTCGTGTCAAGGGGGAGATCAAAACTTCTTTAGCTTGCTTGTGCTAATCTCTAAGCATCTAATCTGCTTACAAAAAATAAAAAATAAAAACAAAGAGACAAGCTATGAGAATCGGAAGCCTCTGAGCAGAACAGGGGCAAAATCAACGCTCCCAAAAAGCCAAAATATCAGTAAAATCTAGATTCAGATGTCTAAAAGAAAAAAAGTAAATAAATATTTAACAGATAAAAAAAAACAAAGAAATTAAACCCAAAAACCTAAAATGCAAAACTATCTAGACATACCCAAATTCACGAAACGTGGTCCACTAGAACTTGTAAAAATCCAAACACATGACTTCTAATAACAATAACCCAAACACAATCAAATTCGAAAGACTAGATGCCAAAAACACCAACACAAATCCGGCCAACAGAGTTTCCGTCGAGCAAGCTTCCGTCAAAACTACAAAAACCCATGAAGAACTACTGTGTTCTTCGTTGGCTGACCTAGGCTGCAGTTTTCTTCATTTTCTTTGAGACCAAACACGAGAAACGTTTATAGAGAGGAGATTTGAGAGACACGGTTGAAGAATCGTGAGGACAGAGAGAGAGACCTCTAGTTTCCGACGAAAAATAGATTACAAAAGAGAGGTGTGAGAGAGTGAGAGAGAGAGAGAGAGAGAGTGAGTGAGTAGAAAGTGAGTGGGGGTTTCTGAGAAATTAAGAGAGAGAGAGAGAGAGGCGTTGTGGCTGGGTCTCATGGCTTCGATGGTTTGGGGGGTTGCATCTGGCGGCGCTGCTGCTGTGGGTGGCTACGTTGGTGGCTGGAGGAGACGCACGACTTCGATGGCAGCTACCGAGAGTGAGAGAGAGTAGGTCTGAGTGTGTGAGGGTTAGAGAAGCAAATGGAGGTTGAGGGTTAGAGAGAATCGACGAAAAACAGAGAAAGCTAAGAGAGAGTAGGTCTGAAGGGGAGAATATACAGATGATTGAGAGAGAGCAAGAGAGTAGGAGGGGGAGAAGCTTCGAGAGAATGGGAGAACTTCCGTTTGATAGCCGTTAAAACAAGAATTTCTTCCGTTAAAACAAGAATTTCCGTTTAGTGGCAGTTTGATAGCCACTTATAATATATATATATATATATATATGAAATTCGGATAATGGAAAATTATAAAATATATTTATATATTTAAAAAAAAGAATTGGTTAATAATTAAAAGTACAATACCGTGTTAATACAATAAGATAAAATTAGAATGAGCTACCATATTTTTATGGAAAATATTTTAGCTATAAAGATATTACACAAAAATAAATTCATAAATTGACGTGGTTTGTTGTGATACGTTAAATTGTAAAGTTACTTTTATTGTAAAGTAGATCTAACGGATTCTATGAAATCATATCAGTTTATGAGTTTACTTTTATATAATTTTTTTGTGTCTCTTAACTTTTATATATAAACAATTGTTTTGGGTCAATCATATGGCCTTTGATTGAGGCCCAACGACTAACAGAAGCCCAGCCCAGACTTTTTAGTTACCCTATACCATGTGTGATTACATTTTCTCTCCCCAATTTCCCGAGGAAAGAGGAAAAGAAACGCCGAGAAGTAGCGAGAAAGCCAGAAAAACCTAAGGAAATTTCCCCCAAGAAACCAGGATTGAGAGAGCAAAATGGCGGTGGAGGAGGTGCTCAACTCAGCAACTACTGAAGAAGAGACAAACGCGATCACAAACACAAACACAAACCCTAACCCTAGGTCAGGCGGAGCTGCAGATGAAGAGGATGAGCCCGAGGAGGGAGAGATCTTAGGGGGAGACGAGGACTCGAGGCAATCGACGGCGGCTGTGGTGCACCAGCCCCACCCGCTTGAGCACTCGTGGACCTTCTGGTTCGACAACCCCTCCGCCAAGTCCAAGCAGGCAGCGTGGGGTAGCTCCATTAGGCCGATCTACACCTTCTCTACAGTCGAAGAGTTCTGGAGGTAAAATGAAATATCTTCGTTACTATCTTTCATATAAATATATTAAATGTATGGGGTTTTCTTTCTGGCTGATCTTTGCTTGGGTGCTGAGAAGTGAAATATTGATTTTTAGCTGGGGAAGTTGAAGAAGAAAGAAGTAAAATAGGAAGAAACGTTCGCAACACTTCTTGCCTTTGCTTTGATTTAGGTTGGGTTGTCACGGTTTCTGCTCTAATGGACATTATTTATGGTCCCGCAGATTTTGGCCCTTCATCCATGAAATTTAACAGGTTCTCGATTTTTCCGTGAAAAAACATATAGTCCCTTCAGACTCGGCCATGCTTGCATGTCAAATTTAAACCATGGCCATATTAGCCTTCTCTTTACAGTATGCGTAATTCAATTAAGGAGGTGGCGTTGCTTTCTTTTTAATCGTTTATAGACACAAGATGTTACTTTCTTAAATTTTGGAATATAATTCAAAAAATCTTGGAGACCAAATTATATCTTGGTATTATAGTTTAGATTAGTCAATGAATGGATATCAGGGCTGGTTTTGAATAGTTCTGTCATAGTTTAGATTATCATTTGAATGATCTTCACAGCAGGCGTTCATGGATGATGTGATGATGTGATGATGTTGACAACTAGTAGATTATCATTTGGGATATTTCTTGTTATAATATTGGTTTCATACCTTTCGCTAGATTGTTGTATGGTATTGCGTTGAGGTCGTCTTGTTTTTTTTTTGATAAGTAATAATCTTTATTGATGTGAATGAAATTAGGCAGTGCCCAAGTACACAGGAAATACACTAAGAGAGGCACCTAATTACATTCTAATAGACTAGAAAGAAGATAAGAACTCATGAACATTCCCTCCCCTCAATACAATAGCAGAAAACCACTGGAAAATAGAGAATACAAAAAAGTTCCATATTTCTCCCATTGCACGCTCCTTGTTATTAAAACATCTGTCATTCCTTTCCAACCATAAACACCACATTAAGCACAAAGGAATCATCCGCCACACGGCTGCTAATTGGGCACTACTATGAGACCTATTCCAGCATGCTAATAGGTCCACCACACTCTTGGGCATAGCCCAACTTAGCCCAGCTCTACTAAGAATACCAGCCCAAAGCTCCCCAGCCACCTCACAATGTAAGAGCAAGTGATCTACCGATTCTCCACTTTTTTTACACATGTAGCACCACTCCATGATCACCATACCTCGTTTTCTTAAATTGTCAACCGTCAATATCTTCCCATGAGCAGCTGTCCAAGTGAAAAAAGCAACTTTAGAAGGCACTAACACCTTCCATATACTCTTCCATGGAAAGAAAGTGGGCTGTAGGACTGTCAAAGCCTTATAGAAAGATTTAACAGTAAACTTCTCTTTCCTCGTGTGAGTCCACAACATACGGTCTCCCCCATTGGCCCCTAGCTTTGCTGAATACAAGTAACTGTAAAACTCTGCCAGCTCTTCTAATTCCCAGTCCTGAGCATTTCTTGTAAAAGTGACATTCCAAGTGACCATCCCATTGGCACGACATAGAACTTCTGAAACTGGGGCTTGCTGATTTCCAGCCAAATTAAAAGCACCTGGGAAAGCCAGGCAAAGAGGACTCTCCCCACTCCATACATCGAACCAAAAGTGGGTACGTGTTCCATCACCCACCTCAAACTTAAGATGTTTTTCAAAGGTATTCCACCCCTTCCTTATGAATTTCCACAGGCTTACTCCATAAGACCCCCTACCCTCCTTAGAGCACCATTCCCCCCACTCACAACCATACTTATGATCAATAACCTCTCTCCACAGCGAATTCCCTTCCTTATGATACCTCCACAGCCACTTCCCTAAGAGTGCCTTGTTGAAAACACACAAGTTTCGTACCCCTAACCCCCCATTCGCCAATGGACAGCTCACCCTTTGCCAACTCACAAAGATGAAATTTGGATTCCTCCCCCATACCACCCCACAAAAAAGCTCTAAACAACTTTTCTATCCGGTTTGCCACACCCACCGGTAATGGAAATAGAGAAAGATAGTAAGTGGGAAGGTTGGAAAGAGTGCTTTTAATAAGGGTTAATCTTCCCCCTCTCGATAGATATAGCCGTTTCCATCCTGAAAGTCGTTGCTCAACCTTCTCTACCACCCCATCCCAAAATTTTGTTGATTGGTATCAATATTTATTTATTTTTTGATAAGAAGATATTTTATTGATATTGAAATAGGCATAGCCCAAGTACATTGGATTTTTTTTATCGATAAACAAAATTTTATTGATCATAAAAATATGCTAAGGCCCAGGTATACGGGACATATACGAGAGCATCCCCTGAGCATGCTAGTTCAGAGATCATTCCATTAAAGTCAATTACAACTGACCAATAGAGGAAAGCATTGAAAAGTTTTTCTAAGCTCATCCATTGATCACCCTCGGTCTTCGAAGCTTCTTTTGTTCCTCTCCCTCCAAATGCACCACCATAGGCATATTGAAACCATTTTCCATATTGCTTCTATGTGGAAGTTACCGTGAAGGCCTCTCCAAGAAGCTAGGAGATCAATCACCCTTCTCGGCATCACCCAAGTTAGTCCCACCCAATTGAAGATGTCATTCGAAGTATGCAGGAAGTATAAAATAGAATACACCTAGTTAGGACCTAGAAACGGATACAGCCTTCAGGAAAAAAACTCTTAAATTCTTCTAGAGAGCGGCCCCTATACTCAAAATCTTGATCATTCCTTTCTCTCCAAATGCACCAAAGTAGTCAAATGGGAGCCATCTTCCACACAGCTGCAATTTTGGGTGTCCCCTTAATCCCTCTCCAACTAGCTAGTAGATCAACCACCCTCTCAAGGATAACCCATGCTAAACCCAATTTGCTGAAAAAAGCATTCCATGAGGCCCTGGCAAAGTCACAATGTAGAAGTAGATGATCCACTGTTTAGCCACTATTTTTGCACATACAACACCAATCAATAAGGATAAACTCAGATTTCCTTAGGTTGTCAATGGTCAGGATTTTCCCTAAGGATGCAGTCCAAGCAGAAAAAGTAGCCTTAAGAGGCGCTTTACTCCTCCAAATGCTCTTCCAAGGAAAGTGGTTACTAGCCTAAGTAGTAAGGACCTTATAGAAAGAGCGTACATAGAATTTTCCATTACTAGGAGTCCAAACAATCTTATCCGCCACTGCATCACCAGCTCTAAAGTATTTAGCGAGTTAAAAAATTAGTAAAGACACCAACCTCCCAATCATGCACCTCCCTAATGAAGCTGACATTCCACTGCTAGGAGCCATTAGTAATTTCCCTTAAATAAGCCACCAAAGCATCTAGTTCCCGTGCAATTCTGAAAATAGATGATAAGCATCCTTTAGAGCCGCATCTCCAGCCCAAACATCATGCCAAAAACTAATCCCATTACCATCCTCCACTGCTTGTATATTGTGTCAAGAGAAGGACATCCAACCTTCCCGGATATTTTTCCATAAGCCCACTCCATATGCCCCCCAAACTTCGTTAGAACACCAACCCCCCCTATTACTCCCATATGTAGTTTTGAATCTTTTGATCACCACCTTCCATAATGCTTCCTTCTCGTAATTATATCTCCACATCCATTTCCCTAAGAGAGCCTTGTTGAAGACCCTCAAATTACAAACCCCCAACCCACCACTTCTCACTAGAAAGCACACCTTGTCCTAACCAACAAAATGAAATTTAAACTCCTCACCAAGCCACTCCACAAGAAATCTCGTTTGAGCTTCTCCAACCCACCCCTCACTAGTTTCGACCTTTATAGTTCGCTCAAATTCTTCATGGTGTCTGAGATTTGGCCCTTCATCCCAGATATTTAACTAGTTCTAGTTTTTCCTGTGAAAAAATAGAAGGTAGTAATATTGTTCCTCCAGACATCAGCTGTTTCACTTTCTCCCACTTATCATCTCTCTGTGCGACCTCTTCAACTCAGCGCTTTATAGATAGGCATTTTTATTGAGAATAAGGTCCCACCTTACCTTTCAAAAAAAAAAAAAAAGTAGCCGAGCCGAAGGAGCTCTCGCAAATAGAGTTTGAGTACCATGGTTGCTCTTGTTGGTATACAGGCCGGCTAATAGAATAGTATGGGAAATCTGGATAAGAGGAGTAGACAATCTGGGAGGTACAAGCCTGGTCCGGTGCATGAAGCAGGAGGAAATCGGTCCTTGCATGTCAAATTTAAACTATTTCATGTTAGCCTTCTCTTCATGCTGTGCAATTTGATTAACGATTGATCGATGGGGAAGCTAGTAGTGATTTCTTTTAAATTTTTTATAGACACAAAATGCAATTTTCTTATATTTTGGGATTAAATTTAATCCCGATCCAAGTTTTGGGGACCATGTTCAGATTTATAGTTAAGATCAGTTGGTGAATAAAATTTGATCATATTTTAGACTATCATTTGGATGATCTTCCCGAGGGGCGTCCATGAATTCTTGGTATGCTGTGGTAATTTGTCAACCAGGTGAACATAGGAGTATTATTTATTTTAGCAATACCAGCTGCATTATGCAGTAGCACATGATAATACTCGTGGAGATGGTTGTACTTAACATGAAAACCTTCATTTTAATAGGTGAAGAGAATAAACCATTGCTTGGCTTCCCATTTGATGCATTTCTCAGAAATTCTATGTTGCATACTGACGTCATTAAGTAATTTCTACTGAGGAAGCAAACGGAAGTAAAAATTCTGTTTTTGGAGAGTTAGTAACTAGACTAAGGAAACACTATATCATTGTGACAGATTGATGTTGTAGTTGTAGATAGAGCAGGGAATCTGTAGACCACATTTTACTCTATTGTGAGATTGCCAAAGCCTTCTTGAATGACTTTTTCGGTAAAGTTGGATTGGCTTGGGTTATGCCTAGAAAGATAGTAGACATCTTTGTCAATTATAAGGTAGGTCACAATTTTTCTTGCTCGTAGGTTGTAATTAGGTATTTCTCTCTTGTATACTAGTGTACTTGGGCTTTGCCTAATTATGAGGATCAATAAATTTTCTCACTAATAAAAAAAAATGGTAGTTCACAAATTGTATGAGTATGGAAGATGGTCCCTATCCGTCTAGCATGGTATATTGGAGCAAAAGGAATGATAGAAATTTTGAGGATCATGAGAGTACAATAGGAGATCTTAAAATTTTCTTTTTGAATACCCTGTTCCTTTGGGCCGCCACTAGAGATTTTTAATGGGTTGATCTTTCGTGATTTTTTTGTAACATTTTCTAGTTCTAATTAGGTGTACCTCTTGTATACGCCCTATATATACTTGAGCTATGCCTTGTCATTTTCAATAAAATTTTCCATAATATTTTTGATTAAAAACTAGGCTAAATCTCTTTCTCAAAATTTCGAGTACCTGGAACTGATATTGATCTATGGACAAATACATGTTAACCAATACGAACTATTGGCTGGAGAAATCAGTATACTTACTATCGAGGGATGTGCTTGTCTTTATTATTGCCTTGATATTTTATTGCTGTTTCATCTTCTCAATATATCAATAAGCTTCTGTCAGCATGAAAATTTTATTTTGTGTACAGCATTTACAATAATATTCATCATCCGAGCAAATTAACTGCGGGAGCAGATTTCCATTGTTTTAAATATAAAATAGAGCCCAAATGGGAAGACCCTATTTGTGCTAATGGAGGGAAGTGGACAACAATCTTCCAAAAAGGGAAATCCGACACCTCTTGGTTGTATACGGTATGTTTTCAGCCTGTCTTTGTAACTTAACAGTGAACCAAATATTTTCTGTTGTGTCTAATTTTCTGAATGGACTGATACCAGTTGCTAGCACTGATTGGAGAACAATTTGATCATGGAGATGAAATTTGTGGAGCAGTTGTTAATGTCAGAGCTAGGCAGGACAAAATAGCTTTGTGGACCAAGAATGCTTCAAATGAAGCTGCACAGGTAACTTTTTTTTTTCTTGATCGGTAGAAGTAATATTTTATTTAATCAATGAAGTAGGCATAGCCTAAGTACCCAAGAAGTATACAAGAGTAAACACCTATTAGAAGTTAGATGCTTGAAATAACTTCAAAGAAAGATCGTTTGTTTTCAAGAATAAAATCCAAAACTTTGAAAACTTTGAAAACCTTTCATCTCATCATTACAACTTTCTCAAATCCCCACACAAAATAAAATAAACAATTCAACTTTTTCAAATCCCAAAACAAAAATAATATTAACAAATATATTCTAACAATATTTTATTCAACTTTTTAACTTTAATCTCAACTCATCTCATCTCATCTCATATCTGAAAACAAACGAATAAATCCACCTACTTTCATTTTAGTGCCTGTATTATATTATTAGTCCCCATTTATGTTTCTGGACCCACGTGAGGACTCTTTTTGTGACGATGCAAGGAAGACCTAAGCCACATCTAGGCCTATACTCTATAAAATGACTGGTTAATGTTATCATTAGAGCCCATTGGAATTACTATAAAGGGCAATAACTTCTCTCTCACAAGCAATGTGGGAGCCCATTCACAACATTCCTATACTCAATCCAAGGTTTTGCTCTTTCACTCCATATATAACTCTTTAACCTTGTCACCTTGTAGCAGTGCAACATGGATCCTTAGCTTTTATCAGTTTGACTAGTCTTTTGTTTCAACTTTTTAATGCTCCACTCAGATTGCAAGAAGTTAATTAAAGAAAAAAAAATTTAAGTGCAAGTTGGAATGGTTGTCATTAAGCTCTAGGGTCTAAATACACTGCAAGTTTGATGGTGAATGAGCAATGCGGTGAGCCCATATCATAATCTTGATTTCTCTGTTGGACACATTCATCCTTTCTCCTTGTTCCTTTTTTCACTTGTGGATTCTATATAAACCGATGCTTTGATTCTATAAGATTTGAGAGGGAAGAATAAGTTGCTGTTGTAATGTACTCAAACTTGCAATCTTCTCATCATTTGAGACCTTGATATATAATGTCAATGTAATTCAGGCAGAAGTATGAGTTGTGATATTATTAAGACTTGATACATCATTCATTAGCTCAATTTAAGAAATTTTATATTTAAAGGGATGAACCTTCACCCTAATTGAAGCCTGGTTAATATAATACTGTGATTGGGTCATTTTCAAATATAACTTTGATTGTAAAATATAGACAAGCATCTTATGTCATACTTGGTTGTTGCAGTTGAGCATTGGGAAACAGTGGAAGGAGCTTCTCGATTACAACGACACAATAGGATTTATAATCCATGTAAGGATGTTATTTTTGGAGCACGTGCTTAAATTTATTTTTCCTTCATTGAATAGTGCTGGTTTTATCCCCTAGGTTACGGGTTACTGATGTAAAAGTTATCGTCTGATCTTTCAGGAGGATGCAAAGAAACTTGACAGAGGTGCCAAGGATCGCTACAAAGCATGATCTGTCTAGCGTTCTTCTTCTCTTCTCTTTGTAGTAGTGTAAGTAGGATGCAAAGCTTGTTTTCCGGATTCTAGTCTTGACTTTTGACTTTGTTTTGCTAGAGAAAACTTACAATCATAAGCATAATAAGATTCCTTAATGTGCAATGCGTAGCCTTGGTTTCTCCGAAAAGCAAAACAAACTTCCTTGTTTTCCTGTCGGAATCGTATTTTATATTCGGTTATGGATGTGCACCGTTCTCTTATATCAAAGGTTAAAAATTTACAATAACCAGCAGTTACACAGAACTGTATGCAATAGATGTCGTTATTCAGAAAAAAATTGTCAAAAAAGATTTTTTTTTTTTTTAATCTCAAATTCTTTTATTGGCACCAGTTTGAGAACAAAGTCTCAACTAATCTCAGGTGCATAGATCCACGATAAAGAGTTTTCGCAAGTACATTTTAGGTAATTCAAGTGGAAAGCAAAAAGGCTTTCGGTCCATAGTTTTTAGAAATGGTTTACACTTAAAGAAGGTTGAAACCTTAAACCAACATGAGCTAAACTCTATGGGTGAGTAAAAGTATTATTATTAAATAATTAATTAGTAGCTGATATCACTTAGTGTTTGATATGGACTAAAAAAATGTAGAAATGAGTTTAGTTCATCAAACTTGTATCATTACTTCCTTGAAAAAACAAAAAATTATATCATTAATTTTATTTGACCTCTTGAAAAACTAGATTGTGTCGAGGAGAAAAACGAACAAAACCTTGAGATAAAAACTTAATGGAACTGTTATTTGTGCCCGATTCGATCCCTTTACAGCCTTCCCCATTGTTCAAGATTTTAATAGATCTATCTCACGATCTTGAGCTATAGAGTTTCGAATGGTTACTTACAGAGAGTAGCCCAGCCCAAGGGAACATGAGACACATACATTGATACAAATAGAAAGGGGGTTCACCAAAGCTCTTCAACTGAAACTGCATATTATATAACAATTATATTTGAAGGGCTTTACACCATATTATATTAATTAGAAAACACCTCCAATCTGTTACGGTTTTCCATCACCCGGTTGAAGAATAGTCATTTTCGAAGCAGCATCTCTTTTCCCTCGAGTATAATGATATAAACAACCACAGCTGGAAAGAATAGAGGAGGTCAACTTCATTAAAAAATCTCCCCTTCCTCCCCATCTACATGCAGATCCATCTCCTCATATTCCATGGCTTCATCTTTGATAAACAAACCAAGCTGCTCCAATAGGGTTCGTGAGCAAGACAAAGAAGAACCAAGTAACATATCCAGCTCCTTCTGAATCCACACATTCTCCTCAAGATGAACAGCTTTTTTAATCTGCCGTGGATGAGATCATATTCAAGTCCAAAATATGAAAGAAAATTGAATTGCATATGCTAAAGATGTGAAAAACTATTAAGCAAAGCTAAACCTTGTGAAGTGCAGCTCGAGCAGCTTCCCTTTCCCTTTCCCGCTGATGCTTCAGATCAGCCTCTTCCTTTATTTGTAAGGCCGCTTTTGCCACTCTCATTTGGGCTTCAATCCTAGCCCTCTCTGTAAGTAAAAATTTATATCCGTCAACTAAAATGCTGACAGGAATCTGGAAATGACATGCTCCACGACACACACAGAGATTTAAGAATTCCTACCCCATTTCTAGCCCTCAAATAAACCAAAACCCTATTCCCTGTTCACCGGTCATTACATAAAACTGCTCCATGTACATAAAATAATAACATCTGAATGGGAAAATAGTAGTTCCATATTTTATTTTCAGAAAATAGGCACAAGAATCACCCCCCAAGAAGCCAACAAACTAACAGGAAAGTGAATAAACAACATTCATATAATACTAAAATAATGATAGCATATTGGTTCCACAAGCATGATTATCATCCCCTTGTCTATTTATGATCCTAAAGGAAAAACGAAAGGGATGGAGAACATGATGAGGAAAAGACTATAGCATTAAGGTGAAATCTGTTTATTTCTAGCATTAAGGAAAAGACTATAGCATCAACACCCCAACTTCTCTTGTATACCACCTTGTGTGCTTGGGCTATGCCTATTCTTATTAATACTACCGTTTACTTGTAAAAAAAAAAAAGCATTAACACCCCAACTCCACCAACTCCTATTCTCCCACCAAACAGGCCATGAGTCAATACCATGGGAGTACCAAAAACACCAAAAATGCAATGACTGTAATATAAAAATCATGTAATACATACAATATCAATTTCAGAACAATGGTTTCCTCTACATACAGCACAATTAGATGGTGCATCATACGGATGTGGTAATGACCTCAGAACCATAAAGGTTAAGCTTCTGGTGATTCTTACAAAGAATGCATTTGATTCATACAAATATAATGTTGTTTGCTTAATTCACCTTCGCACTGTCTCCTTTTCAATTTTTCCTTTTCCTGCTGCATCTTCAAAGTATCGGCTTTATCACCCTAATAATAAACAATAAAATAGCAAGTATGAGCAACTATAAAAACATAGCACTGCAGGATATCCAGATGTTACAGTATGAGAATGCACTGCTTTCAGTGCATTGGCATTGATCATAGAGAGAGACAGAGAGGTAGATTGCATCTTACGTGGTCTAGCAGTGTCTTATGTTGTGCTTTCAGAATAGTTTCAGCAAATCGGCTCTTCAGCATTGCCACCCGTATAGCCTTCTTTGGTGACAGCTGTACATCAAAATATGGATATCCTGTAACAAAGAAACAAGAAATACTTACAGGCAGTCAAGGTGCCATGTCAAACAGCAACAAGTAAAACTTAATTAAGAAATTACCAACCTCCTTCAGGAGCCGCATCTGTTGTAGGAGGTGTGGAGTGAGAACTAAGGCATGCAATTTCATAATCTAACACACATACAGCACCTTCACATCATCACCATCAGCTTTCCAAAACTCAGATCATTGAGAAATAACCAGAAAATATCACGTATTTACAGTCAAATGAAAAACTTTCACCCACCATCAGAATCTGGATCCGACTTGTTTATGCACGATACCGGCATGCTTTTTGCCTGACAATTGTAAGTTGGAATGGAAGTTTTAACTCATCTCATGGCAAGAAAGTCTTAACTCCCAGACATATTCATGATGTAAGCATACCTGTCTCGAAGCATCAAAACCACATATGCGATGATCTCTGTCCAATGATCTTTCCGAAGATAAATCTGAACCAAAATAGAACATCTATGAGCCAAGTAAGTAGGGGTAGAAAACCAAAAGCAGCAGCCAAAGAAAATATCAACTAACCACTTGTGGATGCATTGGTTGCATCACAAGGTAGGCTGCACTGGCATGCACTCACACCACATCTAACACACGTGCGTGCAATTGAACTCAATGGAGGTTCAGCATTGACAGAGCCACAACCATGTCTGCTGCCATTGGCAATTCCTATAAGACAAATAACCAATGAGCTCTCATAAAGATCTGGAAATTAGAAAGTACATCATGTCTGTACATACCTTTGTTGTGAAAATCTTTTCCTGACAACTTCCCTGGGCGGTCCCATACTGTTTTGGTGAGCTGTAAAGATGAAAAGAAAATACACAACTCAGAAAGAGCAGAAAACATCTATACTGACAGGAAAAAAATGAAAACAATACACATCATATAAAAAATTAATAAGAAGAACTTGCAATCTCATGTCTACAACCTATCCTCCAAAAAGGTTTACATATAAAGCCCAAGAAACTCAAATTGGCTAAACAAGTAAAAGCTCACTTATAGCTCATTTAATATTAATACAGGTTGAAAAAAAAAACCACTATATGATCATGAACAGAAAAACATATTACTTATCAAAATACTCAAAATTAACAAATTACTTACTTCTACATCTCCTCCAACAGAACTCTTGATCTTTTCAACAGATGGCAATGACTTCTTATGCAATAAATTATTATGCAGAGGAGGAGCTTTATGAGCATCCTGTCTCGTATCAGCAGCCTCCTTCACTCGTCCACTTGAAAGTTTCACTTGCCCAACCTTTGAGCTTTCACAATTCCACTTTTCCATAAGAGATTTCCATCTTGTCTCAAAAACATTGTTTAATTCCTGTGCCATTTTGTGGACGCTATTATCAGGAGGATTATAAAGCATGGCATTGGAAAAGGTCAATCTGATATCAGCTGCAAACTCTTCAGATCCAAAATACATATTTTTCTCCAGTTTATACTTTATTGTTCCCAGATCCATGGGGTTGGTTATAATCAATAAGTAATCTGGAATGTTCAATGCCACAGGATCCACTGGTTTGTTGAAAACCCAACCGGTTGGATGAGTCATCAGCTTTTTCAAAATGGTGGAACACTGATAAGTCAGACTACGATCCATCCTTAGCCTCTTATCCTTTTGGCACACTTCAAATTGTGGAGGTCCGCGCTTTCTAGAGCCTGGCATAGAGGGCTTTCCCTTCAAATGTGCAGGATCCAATTTCTTTCCCCCATCAGAAGAACGAATACTGTGTGTCTTTTTCATCTCAGCTCCATTACTTTTATTCCCAGAACTACTGTGATTGCATTCATGAACGAATGATTCCAGCTGCTCCAGCCCACATGCAAGAGTGGCTTCTATTCTTTTCATGGAGAATTTAATGTTGAACTTCTTGTTGGCTACTATGGCTTCAGTTGCAGTCATATTGAGAAACTGCAAGAATTTGCCAAGGTCAGTTTTCAGTAGTTGACCTCTTCAATAAGCTTACACTAAGGTAAACTCAAGCCTGGCATGGAAACAGACCCTGCAAAATATTTTCCAGCAGATAAGCACCAGTAAGAAATTTCTAGTGCTATTAGTGAGCTATTGAATATTTTTTACGGGAAAAAAATAGAACAAAAGAATAGAGAAAATAGTTAATGAGCTGAGGTTTCCTTTTCTCTGTTTTCTCAGGAACTAAACATGGCTGCTAATTTGCTTATATTTATTTTCCTCAGCTTCCTCAAGAACCAAACATAGTTTACTCAGTTTTTCTAACACACGCATTTCTCCCAATACCAAAACAAAAACTACAGAGAAAAATAATGAGGATCAGGAGGGAAATGTCAAACATTATCTCTCGTCTCTTGTTCCCCAAATTTGTTTCTTAAGCAATAATGGACTGCCCAAAATCAACAGTTTTTTCTTTTTTTTGAGAAATGACATTTGCAGTCGGAGTGCGCAAGCTTCATGTACTCATTTTGAAAAAAAGTGAGTAAATATGAGACCCATATATTAAAATTAATTTTTTAATAAGTAGAACCTTTTTTTTTTTTTACTAGTGCGTGGCGCTTGCATAACACATGAGTGTATCTAATATTACTTTTTTTTGGGCAGGGAGGGGGCTTCTTTTCCTCAATTTATTGAGAAACAAAAGATCGTGGGATTCCAACAAATTTGTCCATTCTTCCAGGTAGAAATGTCCACAATGGGAAATTTATTGTAATTCAATGAGCTATGGTACGCTACAGGGGATTATTTGCTACAAGAAATTGATCCTAATTCTAGGATGACTAAACCTTTTAACCCACTACATTTTTTATATTAATAAGTGAGGAAAGTGAAAAAGAATAATTGAAAGAAATAAAATCAGTTAGTTCTTCATCAAGACTGGGTCAAAGAGATGTTTTTATAGGCATTCACATAGCTTCTTTACCGTTTAGGTGAAGTCTGATAACTAAAGTAGTTGAGACCCAGCTTCTCTGCGTATGTGACATCTTCGCCTTACTGATGCAGAGCATCACAAGAATTGGGAATCTAGTTTATACTGGATCCTGGAAAATTGATTGTGATTGTGCATCACCGAACCACATTTTTCCCTTAAACCCTGAACAAGCCAAAGGTTTATATTGCATGATGAATTTTTTTCCCAACCCCTCATCATAATTCAACCTTAGTAAAAACTCAATTTCAAACCCTAACGCTAATCCTAATTCGAACCCTAATCCTAATTGAAGCACTAAGCTTAACCCTAATCCAAATATTAACCCTTAACGATAATTGAAAAGCCAAGGTACTGTGAGATGGGTCAGCGAGGATGGAGCAGATGAAATTCGAGATAGCGAGACGATACGGATGGAGAATGGAAGCGAAGCGTTCCCAGAAGAGGAAGAAGATGATGATGATGATGAACAAGAACAAAAAAACAGAAAAAACGCAAATCGAAGCAGCAAAACAACCAAAAGAAGAAAGAAAATTAGCGTGAGTACTCCAAGAGCTTACCTCTGATCGATCGTCGCAGATGCTCGAAGATCTCTGAGGCGAACGTACTGCACTGCATGTAGTAGGGAGTAAAGCGTTTAGGAGTGAAAGACTAGCCTGTGTAATAAAGGATGGGACTTTTTAGGTCAACCCGAATTTGTCCCGTAATGAACCGGCCACCGGGCCTGTTCCCGAACCGACATAATAGGATTTTTTTGAAAAATCTAATATTTTTGTATTTATTTTATAAGTAAAAATACTTTGAAATAGAGTTTATTTTAAAAGTATAATAATGGATAATAGATAATGCCATGTCAGCATAATAAAATGAGAATCAAAAGTCTATTGAGCTAGATTTTAGTATTTCTCCAAGCAATGTTGTATTTTCGTGTTTTTCAACAATTGCAGTAGAAATTTTTGGAAATGAAATATAGTTTGATTACCTAATTAACGACGATGTAGTGGCCGTTTAGGTTTGAGTTTGGAAGTTTAAAAAATATTTGTTTTAAGAGAAAACTATTTTATTCACTACATTTTTTAAAGAAATAATCTTGAAAGAAGTCACTGTTTGGGAGCAGCTACTTTATCATCCCAATCATTCATTTAGAGAGAATAAATTAATAGACTGTAGTGTATGCATTGTGTGCACCACTACAGTAAATATTATATAGCATTACTCTTCTTTAAATTAATGACAGAATACATGAAGGACAATCCTTCATATCCATAATTACATCATAAACATGTAGAACATTTAGTGATGAGCAATGCTACGTACAGTCCCCAAATAGGGACTGCATTGCAAGTCTAGTTAATTTTATCTTTAAATTTTTTTAAAATTACAATAATATCCTTATTAAAATCGTACTTTTTTCCATTTAATGAAAGGTTTGCACATGCAATTTCTAAATGAAGACTGCAAATAGAATTTATCTTTAGTGATAAAGCATGTGGTACATTATTAGTGGCTCTTCTCACTTGATGGATAGATCACTCTACATAGTTTTGAAGCCTATTCTTCATGTCGCCTATTCTTCATGTCACAAATAATCATTCCTATAAGATTCCTCTTCCTTTGTTCTATCTAGAATTATTTGTTGAGAATCACCCTCTGGAATGATATGACTAATGTCCAGACAAACAAAAAATTGTAGTACTTTTAAGTTTTAATGCTATGTACAAATCTAAGTTGTACAAGTCTTGTACAGACTCTTTGTGAAAAATGGATCCCATTAAAAAATTATATTTTTTTTTTATGGTAGAGTCTACTGTTTTATAAAGGAATTACGTGAGATTTGTATATTTAGATTTTGTACAAATTATTACTCTATATAAAAAATATTTTAAGCACCTAAAAAACCTGAAGATACATTTTTTTAAAAAACACCAAATTGAAGTTTTTGTTGAAAGCTCTTGCAAATGATGTTAGATTATCATAAAAACCACCATAACAAACTTTAAAAACACTGTAGGTATATGTTTATTAAATGAGGACTGCTACATCTAAAAATGAATTATACAAAAATAATCATACAAATTAACGTTGTTTCATATGATCCGTTAGATTTATTTTATAATAAAAATAACTTTACAATCTGACAAATCATATCAAGCTACGTCAGTTTGTGAGATTGTTTTTGTGTAATCACTTTTTGGTTAGAGTATTTCCCTTATCAAATAGTAAACAATTTTTTAATAGAACAATGTTTTAGTAAAACTCTACATTAAAGGCACTACCATAAAAAAAAATTTATTTCCAACCACAATCCCAAACAGGCCGTAGTTTTTTTTTTTCATATTTCATATTTATTTAGTTTTTAAGCCATCTTATGGAAGATACAACTCTTTTTATTTATTTTTACATTAATAATAATGATGATAATAATAATAGAAAAATAATTTTTTACAGTTTAGAGTGTACAAATCTCACGCAATCCATTTGAAAATAAAAATGGGGCATACTTGAGTGTCACATGAAAAAATTCTGAATTTCTTCATTATGGGTCAAATTTTTTTTCACAATTTCTGTCATATATAATTGAATTTGACGCTTTGCTAGTGTATAGACAAGGAGGAAGACGAGCATAAATACGTTTTGATTCTTCTGTTTATCCATATGGATTGATTCCAAAATTCTTTTTATGTACACATCAATTTGAGGTTTGGTAAATTGGAAGGGTCATGTGGAAATCACAAGGCAAACTTTATTGGAAGAAACCCATGTCTTGTCTAGTTTGATCATTGTTTGTTTGTGAATGTAAAAATCAGCAAAATCTTATGAAAATGCAGAATTAGATTCCCATGAACAGTGATATATAGGAAAATACCCTGACCAAAAAGCAAAAGCAACCCTTTTGGGTTTTGTTGGTAACGTCTCACAAGCAAATTCCATTTATTTCAGTGGGGTTTAGTTGATGGTATTGGTTGTGGGTAGATGAAATCCGTTGAAAAGGTAACAATATTTTTGCCTTTAGGCTCCCAAGTTCCCAACAGTTTTGAGTTGCTTCGCCTTTTTACGTACTTATAATATGTAAATTTTACAAGTAGTAAGATAGTTTTTGAATAATAATGAGATAATTTGAGTTGAGTATTTTTTAGATTTTGGAAAATGAGAGAAAAAAAGTTGAATAAAAAATATTATTAAGTTAAAATATTGTAAGAATATAGTTTTATAATATTATTTTTGTTTGGAATTTGAAAAAAGTTAGAATTGTTTTTTATTTTTTATTTAAAAATTTGAAAAAGTTATAATGATTAGTTTGAAAACTTTGTATTTGAATTATCTTTGAGAATAAGATGAGATGAGATAAAATGAGAATTTTATGTCTCATCCCATACCCTAAGCCTGCTCAAGTCAATATTGCTTCCCATATTTATTTATTTTTGAGGCATTCTGCAAGTCTACGTGTGAATACCGTACTTCCTAAGAGGATGACGATTAAAATGATGAATAATTTGAAAAATATTGTTATTTGTCTGTTCACTTGTGTACCAACCTTTCGATACCACATCAAGGAATGTTGAGAGGACGGTGGTAAAAAAAGATGATAAATAGTATTTTTCGCTTTCAATAGCACAAGGAACTGAACATTTTCTCAGCTGCCCAATAAATAACTTCCAACTTCCAACTTCCAAGACCAAGTTCATCAAATCAAGTGGGCCATGCCTTTAGCCTTACATGTCTTCAGTTATCTTGTTAACCTCACCATTGCATCATTGATCTTACCGATTTCTGTCATATGTCAACAAAATCTGGTTGTAGACTTATCCATAAAGACAGATAGAAGAAAACAATTTGGCATGAAGCTTGACCCCAATGGATTCATTCAAGCATGTGGATTTACTAGAGGTTCCCTTGAGTCTTCTCCAAATGCACTGCTATAATAGGAGTACAAGGCCAACTGAACAAGCCCCAGAATTGTTCCAATTCCATTTGGGACCTAAAACCAAAAATTTAGAAAGAGAAAACATACATAACAGTTAGCATAAACAACAAAATCCTGGGCAGTCTTTGGACTTATCTTTCATTGATTTGGTAAATGAATCATGTGTGTAACTGCTGAGAATAAGAAACATATGACTACTAATTACTGTAGGTTCCTTATTTTCCTTCTCTTTCCCCTGCCTGATAGGCATATGAAGATTGTAACGAAAAATTTGCATACGAAGTTAGCTGGATCTGCAAGAAGAATAATACTTACATAAATGAAAGGATCATACTTGAGCACTCCATATGCAAAGAATGATAGACTCATCAACAAGGATGAAAGGGAAAGACAAAACGGCATGAATTCAGTGCTTCTTGTCTTAATCACCAAATTCTGGCATCACATATGAAACCATATGAGGGGGGGAAAAGGAGTCCAAAATAAAATCAAAATTTGGTGAAATTGTTTCACAAGAACTTACAATGATAAACAAAGGTGAAGCAAACATGGTAATGAGTGAAGCAACACTCAAATATCCGACAAAAGTTTGTCTATCATGAGAGTCAAAAAATCTCATGCTTACATATACCGTGGTCCCAAAAATGGCAGCAACTGCTATTAACAAACCTAACATCTTCAGCTGCAAGAAAAAATGAAGGGACGGTAAGATAATCGTGCTGGATTATGGGAAAAAGGCTTGCAATTTTCCTGGTAAAAACAGATGCAGGGTGATGCTTACCTTTATAGCACTCCCGGCAAATGCAATATAGATGCTCAGATAGATTAACTGGAAAAATGCTCCAATTGAATTGACTGTAGCTACTAGTATAATATTGGGTGACACTAGTGGCATTCCATACCAAAGGCATATCAAGCAGTTCAAGAGAGCATATATATAAGGCAATCCTGAGAATTGTTCTGTCGACTTGTTTCTGATGATTCTCTTAAATGTGGGCCTGGAGAACATAAAGGTCAACTTCATTATTTAGTTTAGAACTGCCTAAATTTCTTTCATTTTCTTTTTCTCTGAACAATATCTTTAAACAACTTACATGGGTGACACAAACAGCCAAATA